>LT934114.1:783396526-783419135 GCA_900231445.1 Triticum turgidum subsp. durum
CCGACGGCGGCTGGATAGGATCGACGGTGAACCGCCGTTCTGTAGTTGCAGGGTGACGTGGCGGCGACGTGCGCTAGAGGACGAGCTTGCGGATGAGCTTGAGCTGCTCCAGAGGGTAGCTGGCGTGCTGGAGTGGCTCGGGCGGCGCTGCTGCGGCCGGCCGCTAGCTGCCATGGCCGACCTGACGGTGGTGCTGTGGGGCTCTAGGGGCGGCTTGGAGGGTGCTGGTGAGTGGATGAGGACGGGTGTGGCTCTGCAGGTGAGCAAAGGCCAGGGGCCAGACGCGGCGACCTGCGTGCACGCACGTGCAAAACGCGCGCTCAAGCCCAACGCACGCACGCCAGGTGCTCGACGAAATGCCGGCGCATGTTAGAGAGTTCAGATGATGCTGGTAGTTAACAGGCCTGGGTTAGGGTTAGCTAGGAGCTTAGTGGACAAGTTAGTTAGGTCAGAGGATCAAGCTCACAATGCCAACTAAAAATCATGCCAAATCTGGCTATGCACACAAAGTGCTCGACAGAATGTCATGGGCATCTAGGCATCTCTTGGGGTGGCCAAACACTCCAGATCATAGTCTCTTTAGATGCTAAAGGGGGTGGCAAGGTTAGTTTGTCAAAGATAGAAACTTGTTAGTGCATGTTTTTGAGAAAACCAATTTTGGGCAGGAACTAAAGGCTATGATTTCATGGACCAAAAATACTCCAATGGGTCCAGTCTCCTGGGCTTAAGGGTTTGTTAGGGAGGACTATAAGCAGGAAAAAGCTCATGGGCACTAGAGCAAAATAAATTAGGGTTGCAGTAGAAAAAGCCAATCTGGACCAGAGAGTGAAAAAGGATGTTTTGCTCAAATTTTTCAAAGAACACTCATAGGTTTTTGCATAAAGTTGAATTATATACTCCTACTGACCTCCCCTAATTTTGGTGGAAGTTTTAAAGGCACATTTAAATAGGTTGTAGTGCAAAAGTGCAAACTGGACCAGATTTGAAAACTTGGGGAAAAGCTCAAAATCTCCAAATGACTAAAGGATATTTTTGCATCAAAGTGATAAAAACACCTCATGACACCCCCTAATTTTGGTGAAAATTTTAAATGCATTTATCAAATGGTTGCAATGCAAAAGAGGCCCTAGAACTTATGAAAAATCTTTTTCAAGAGAAATATAGCTCAGGGAAAATACTTGTATAAATAATTCTACTGATAAAAGAAATGTTTCAAGAGAGGGTATACAAGTCCAATAATATTTTTGGAAGTTTTCACTTGAGGTAAAATTTCACAATATTAAAGACAAGAGGGGTTCTGAAATCAAAAGAAAATCCAGAAAGTAAAAATTTCAATCTCCTGGCAAAATTTTTATAAACAAATCATGGTTAAATTTTTGGGGTGTTACAGTTATGAATCTGAAACTGTTGTGGCACATCTTACTAAATTAAATGATATAGCCACCCTGTTCACTAATGATGAGAGATCTCGCTACTTTTATATCCTTAAAATATTTCTGTTCTCATTAAAGGGCGATGCTAAGATATGGTTTAATTCTCTAGATCCTGGTTGTGTGCGTAGTCCCCAGGATATGATTTATTACTTCTCTGCTAAATATTTCCCTGCTCATAAGAAACAAGCTGCTTTAAAGGAAATATACAACTTTGTGCATATTGAAGAAGAGTCTTCCACATGCTTGGGGGAGGCTTCTCAAGTTACTTAATGCTTTGCCTGAGCATCCTCTTAAGAAAAATGAAATACTTGATATCTTTTATAATGGACTAACCGATGCTTCCAGAGATTACATGGATAGTTCTGCTGGTGCTCTTTTCAGGGAAAGAACAACGGATGAAGCTGAAATTCTATTGAATAATATGTTGACAAATGAAAATAATTGGGCACCTCCTGAGCCAGCTCCTGAGCCAATTACTGAGCCTATTCCTAAACGAACTCCGAAGAAGAGAGGTGTTCTATTTCTCAGTCCTGAAGATATGCAAGATGCAAAGAAATCTATGAAAGAAAAAGGTATTAAAGCTGAAGATGTTAAGAATTTACCTCCTATTGAAGAAATACATGGTCTTAATTTGCCGCCTGTTGAAGGAACATATGATCTTGATCCATTACCTATTAAAGAACCTCCTGATCTCGATAACCCGACACAGGTAGTGAAGTTAAATTCTTTCTATAGATTTGATGAAGGTAATATTCCTCACTATAAGTCTGCTAGACAATGCTTGGATGAGTTTCATAATTTTATTGTTAAGCAAGAAAATTTCAATGCTTATTTTGGTAGACAATTAAAACAAAATACCTATATGATTAAACACTTGGGAGATTATATGGCTGATGTTAGATGTGAACTTAAACTCATTAGCAAACATGCTTCTATGGTTACCACTCAAGTAGAACAAGTACTTAAGGCTCAAAATGATTTTTTCAATGAGACGAATAGTAAGAAAAATGATTATGCTGTTAGAGTGGCTACTAGAACTGGTAGAATGACTCAGGAACCTTTGTATCCTGAAGGTCACCCTAAGAAAATTGAGCAAGATTCTCAGAGAAATAATACTGATGTGCCTAGTTCTTCTAAAAGGAAGAAAAAGAAAAATAATAGGACGTTGCAAACTTCTAGTGAACCTATTGCTGAACCACCTGAGAATCCAAATGATATATCTATTTATGATGTTGAAACACAATCTGGTAACGAACATGAACCTAGCGAAAATAATAATGATGATGTTCATGATGATGCTCAACCTAGTAATGATAATGTTGTAGAAGTTGAACCTGCTGTTGATATTGATAACCCACAATCAAAGAATCAACGTTATGATAAGAGAGACTTTGTTGCTAGGAAACATGGTAAAGAAAGAGAACCATGGGTTCAGAAACCCATGCCTTTTCCTCCCAAACCATCCAAGAAAAAGGATCATGAGGATTTTGAGCGCTTTGATGAAATGATTAGACCTATCTTTTTGCGTATGCAATTAACTGATGTGCTCAAAACAAATCCTTATGCTAAGTATATGAAGGATATCATTACCAATAAGAGAAAGATACCGGAAGCTGAAATTTCCACCATCCTTGCTAATTATACTTTTAAGGGTGGAATACCAAAGAAACTTGTAGACCCAGGAGTACCCACTATACCATGCTCCATTAAAAGAAATTATGTTAAAACTGCTTTATGTTATCTTGGAGCTAGTGTTAGTGTTATGCCTCTCTCTTTATATTGTAGACTTGATTTGAATAAGTTGACACCTACTGAAATATCTTTGCAAATGGCTGATAAATCAACTGTTATACTTGTCGGTATTTGTGAGGATGTGCCTGTTGTGGTTGCAAACGTTACTATATAACAGACTTTGTTATTCTTGATATTCCCGAGGACGATAGTATGTCTATTATTGTTGGAAGACCTTTTCTGAATACTGCAGGGGCTGTTATTGATTGCAACAAAGGCAGTGTCACTTTTCATATTAATGGTAATGAGCACACGGTACACTTTCCAAGGAAACAACGTCAAGTTTATAGTATCAATTCTATTGGAAAAGTTCGATCGATTATTTTTGGAGGTTTTGAATTTCCTCTTCCTACTGTCAAGAAGAAATATGATACACTTATTATAGGGGATGTACATATCCCCGTTGAGGTAACAGTGTTATTCAAAATTTCTCCGGTTCCATGTTATTCGGAATGAGTTTGTTAACAAGACTTGATCAACCTTGTTAGTGGATTCCTTTTGATGATCATAAGACAGATGAAACTAGAAGCACAACCTTCTATACCCTCTTTATACTTTCTGTTATTTAGTCGAAACAAAGTAAAAATAGTATTTTTTCTGTCTGTTTCCTGATTTATCTGTGCAATATAAAAATACCCCGAAAATAAAAGTCCTCCAAATGACATGCAATTTAATATGATTTTTTCGGGAATATTTTAGGATTTATGGTACCGAAATAACCACGGGGGGGAGCTGCCACCTGGCCACGAGGGTGGAGGGCGCGCCCTACCCCCCTGGGCGCGCCCACTACCTCGTGGGCCCATGGTGGCCCTCCTCCACTTATTCCTGCACCCATCCTTTTCTTCTTCCTCCCACAAACACGAATATCTGGCTCAAACACGAGTTCCAGCCCACGTTGCTACAATTTTCGATCTCCTTGCTCAAAGCACCTCTCGCCAAACTGCTTGGGGAGATTGTTCCTTGGTATGTGACTCCTCCATTGGTCCAATTAGTTTTTGTTCTAGTGCTTTATTCATTGCAAATTTGTGCTGCATAAGTGACCATGTTCTTGAGCTTGCATGTCAAATTTATATGGTTCCAAGTAGTTCTAATGCATGATATATCCTCTAGGCACTTGTAGGAGTAGTTGCTATTAATTTTATTGAAGTTGGTTCACTTTTGTTTGAGGTTACTAAAAATTTCAGAAATTTTTCAGAGAAAACAATATGTTTAGGAAGATGTTCCTAGGTGGTTCTTCAAGGAAGCAAGGCCCTAGGCTTGCAATGCGCGATGCTGATGAGGAGCCCCCAAGGGACGCTCCTGTGAGGCCCTGTGAATGGCCTTCGGAAAATTTTATGGATCGAGGGGGAATCAAAGAAGAATTTAATGCATTTTTGCGTAACGCCGGTCTTGTGGACTTCGAGGCAGACAAATGCCCACAGTATCATGATCTCACTAGTTCATTTGTGAGGAGGTTTGAGTTTTCATCTTCGCGTAATTCTCCTTCTGTCATGTTTGATCTTTATGATAAATCTTTTACCATGGACTTAGAGGATTTTACTTTTGCTTGCAAACTCCCACAATGGGGTAGTACCGTTGATCCCCGTAAATCTGAATTTAGAGACTTTCTTGGTAGTATAACTGTGGGGGAATATAGAGATACAACGCAAGCCACTATAGGGAGCATTCACTTTCCTGCTATACATTATTTTGGTCTCTTCATAGGTAGGTGCATAAATGCTAAGGATGAAGCATGTCACATGTGTGTCCCTGACCTTAGCATTCTCAAGAGTGTTGTGTTAGGAGACCAATCTTATCATTTGAGAGCCATTGTAGCTCGTAGGTTGCATCATAATAGATATAATGGAGATTTCTTTGGAGGAATTTATGCAACCCACTTAGCTAGTTTTCTTGAGATAGACATTCGTGAGGGTGATATGGAGTTGCCCCCTACTTATTTAGATTTTGATTCTATGGTTTCCCACCAGTTTGTCGAGAGGACTGAATCACCTCTCCAGTATTGACTAATCTTTAACAAACGGCATGTTGTCCGTATTACTCTCCCTGCCCCTGCCTTCTTTGATTCTCAGACAAAAGGAAGACATGTTATTACCAGAGAGGAGGCAGATGAATATGATAGGAGAGCGGAGGAAGCTCGACGCCACGCTGCAGCTCAGGAGGCAATAGCCGCTGCATCACAATATGACCCCAGCTACAACTATGGATATCCTCCAGGCCATCCTTGGCAATAAACCAACTTAGGCCAAAAGCCTAAGCTTGGGGGAGTACGTATTTCCCACCGACATTACATTTATGTTCACACACACTCATTGCTAGATGTCGGTGCTCATACTCTTTCACTGCAATATCCATGCTAGTTTAGTATTCTTTTTCCTGCTTTCTTCTCGTGTGTTTGTTAAACTTTAAGAAAACAACAACAAAAAATTAGTGTAGCTTCTAGTTAGTTTACTTTTCCTGCCGTAGTTGTAATAATTAAAAAGAAAACCCAAAAATATGTCATGTTCTTCTTTTGCTTGTTGGGAGCTTTCCCGTGTAAATAGTTTTATTTCTTTTCTTTTCTTTGGGGGTCGATAGGAGAAGACCATAATTAAATTGTTGAAGTGGCTCTTATATGCATTATTGTTGATTTAACAAAGAGCCCCTATTGCCTTGTCTTCTCCTGTTTATTGAATGCTCATAGATTCCAGCTTAGTCCAATGCACTTGCACTCTTATTATTATCCACATCGTTCGGTCGTGCAAATGAAAGGCAATTATGATGGTATGTGATGAATTGATTGGGATAAGCGAAGCCGGTATGAATTCGACCTCTCTTGTTTTTGTAAATATGATGAGTTCATCGTTCTTGATTCCTCTTATTATGAATAAACATGTTTGCAATGACAATTAGAGATCATAGTTGCTTATGCCATGCTTGATTAGCTATGAGTTATAATGGTTTACCTTGCGTGCCAACATGCTATTAAAATGGTTGTGATGTGGTATGATGGGGTGGTATCTTCCTTTGAATGATTTAAGTGACATGACTTGGCACATGTTCACACATGTAGGGGAAACAAATCAACATAGCCTTCACGATATTTATGTTCATGGTGGATTATATCCTACTCATGCTTGCATCCAATGTTTATTAATTTTAATGCATGTTCATGACTGTTGTCACTCTCTAGTTGGTCGCTTCCCATTCTTTTGCTAGCCTTCACTTGTACTAAGCGGGAATACTGCTTGTGCATCTAATCCCTTAAACCCCAAAGTTATTCCAGATGAGTCTACTATACCTTCCTGTATGCGGTATCTACCTGCCGTTCCAAGTAAATTTGTATGTGCCAAACTCTAAACCTTCAAATAAACATTCTGTTTTGTATGCTCGAATAGCTCATGTATCAACTAGGACTGGCCTTATCTTCCATGTTAGGCAGGTTATTCTCAAGAGGAGTGGACTCTGCTCCTCACTCATGAGAAAATGGCTGGTCACCGGGATGCCCAGTCCCATGCTTTATGCAAACCAAATGAAAATAATTGCAAACAAAACTCCCCTTGGGACCTGATATTTGTTGGAGGCACTCGTTGTTTCGAGCAAGCCATGGATTGATGCTCGTTGGTGGAGGGGGAGTATAAACTTTACCATTCTGTTTGGGAACCACCTATAGTGTGTGTAGCATGGAAGATATCGCCATCTCTTAGTTGTTATGTTGAAAATGAAAGTATGCCGCTCAAAATATTATTTATCTCTATTTCAAAACCGAGCTCTGGCACCTCTACAAATCCCTGCTTCCCTCTGCGAAGGGCCTATTTATTTACTTTTATGTTGAGTCATCACCCTCTTATTAAAAAGCACTAGCTGGAGAGCGCAGCTGTCATTTGCATTCATTACTATTAATTTATGTTGGGTATGACTATGACTAGATCTCTTTTACCATGAATTACAATTTCTAGTTAGTCCTTTATCTTTAAAGGTGCTCTGCATTTATGTTTTGCGGTCTCAGAAAGGGCTACCGAGAGACCATCCTGTTATATCATATTATGATTGTTTTGAGAAAGTGTTGTCATCCGAGATTTATTATTATGACTCACTAGTTGATTATGCCATTGATATGAGTAAACATGAGACCCGAGAATTATTGCAAATGTGGTTAGTTATAATCTTTGCTGAAAACATGAATGCTAGCTTGACATATTTACAACAACAAGACCAAACAGAGTTTGTAAAAGTTTGTCCTTTTCTCTTTCAGTTTATCAACTGAATTTCTTGAGGACAAGCAAGGGTTTAAGCTTGGGGGAGTTGATACGTCTCCGTTGTATCTACTTTTCCAAACACTTTAGCCCTTGTTTTGGACTCTAACTTATATGATTTGAATGGAACTAATCCGGACAAACGCTATTTTCAGCAAAATTGCCATGATGTTGTTTAATGTGCAGAAAACAAAAGTTCTCAGAATGAACTGGAACACCACGGAACATCTTAGAAAAATAATAAAAAATCCTCGCCAAAGATGAAGACAAGGGGGGCCCACACCCTGTGCACGAGGGTGGGGGCGCGCCCCCTACCTCATGGTCCCCCTGGAGACCCTCTGGCGCCAACTCCAACTCTATATATTTGCTTTCAGAGAGAAAAAAATCAGGGAGAAGAAATCATCACGTTTTACGATACGGAGCCGCCGCCAAGCCCTAAAACCTGTCGGGAGGGCTGATCTGGAGTTCGTTCGGGGCTCCAGAGAGGGGGATTCGTCGCCGTCATCATCATCAACCATCCTCCATCACCAATTTCATGATGCTCACCGCCGTGCGTGAGTAATTCCATCGTAGGCTTGCTGGACGGTGATGGGTTGGATGAGATCTATCATGTAATCGAGTCAGTTTTGTTAGGGTTTGGTACCTAGTATCCACTATGTTCTGAGATTGATGTTGCTATGACTTTGCTATGCTTAATGCTTATCACTAGGGCCCGAGTGCCACGATTTCAGATCTGAACCTATTATGTTTTCATGAATATATGTGAGTTCTTGATCCTATCTTGCAAGTCTATAGTCACCTATTATGTGTTATGATCCGACAACCCTGAAGTGACAATAATCGGGATACTTCTCGGTGATGACCATAGTTTGAGGAGTTCATGTATTCACTATGTGCTAATGCTTTGTTCCGGTTCTCTATTAAAAGGAGGCCTTAATATCCCTTAGTTTCCATTAGGACCCCGCTGCCACGGGAGGGTAGGAGAAAAGATGTCATGCAAGTTCTTTTCCATACGCAGGTATGACTATATTCGGAATACATGCCTACATTACATTGATGAATTGGAGCTAGTTCTGTGTCAGCCTATGTTATGATTGTTACATGATGAACCGCATCCAACATAATAATCCATCACCGATCCAATTCCTATGAGCTTTCCATATACTGGTTTACGCTTATTTACTTTCCCGTTGCTATTGTTACAATCACTACAAAACACCAAAAATATTACTTTCGCTTTCATTACTCTTTTGTTACCATACCACTACTATCATACTAGTTTGCTACTAAATACTTTGTTGCAGATACTAAGTTAACCAGGTGTGGCTGAATTGACAACTCAGTTGCTAATACTTGAGAATATTCTTTGGCTCCCCTTGTGTCGAATCAATAAATTTGGGTTGAATAATTTACCCTCGAAAGCCGTTGTGATCCCCTACACTTGTGGGTTATCATTTCTCAATACCTTGGATCAGAACATCGGTCGCCCCTTAGCGACGAGCTAAAGCAGTTGGTCGAGCTGCACAAGGCGGCCAAACTAGCTATGAAGGACCTAATAGTCCGGCTATGGCCTGCCGAGCCCGTGCCTAGTAGGTACTTTGGACTCGTGAAGCGGCTGGTAGCGGCTTGCCCTCGGCTTGATGCTATCAAGTGGTCGATCTGCATTGAAGGTGCGCGGATGGCTTTTGCCCGCACCAAGACGCACTGGGCGAAGATGGATGCCACAAAGTTGATGACCGAGGGTCCGCCCAAGGGCAAGGAGCATCGCAGGCCCGAGATGTACTATGACAGTGTCATGAAGGGTCCCGCCTTGTGGCGGCGCAATGTTATAAGGATATCATTTTCCCTTGAAAGCATTATTTTATCTTGTCTTGTAATATTGAACAAGGTCTTTGTGTAATGTAATGCTTGTTATTTAAAATTTTACCTCATGTGCGGCCGTTTATAAAATATGAGAGTTGGCCAGTCATCGGTTTCTGCCCCCACGTAGCTAGTACAGGGGTGTTTGGCATAAATCTGAACACTCTTTATCCAAATGTTTGGTCCTTTAAGGAGGTGTTTAGTGCAACGAACAAGGCAATCGGACTATACGGCTTTATCACCCTCACTTATCCATAGGAGTTCTATATTTTTAAATTTTGGCGTAGTTGGGGCGCTATACACGCCTAATCGGACAAAAACCGATTCCTCGCATAAAGCGGAGAAAACTCTAACGATTTGAAGACCGCTCGAACAGCTGACCAACTCTCGCCGCATCATGACAATCAGTTTTTGGCTTTCTCTACTGAGGTGCTCGTCCGGAAGAACTAGGACACAATCGCAATAGTTCTCCCTTTACTACCCTAGCCGATATAGCGGAACATAGGGTAGCAAGCACAGGAGCCGGTCAACCCAACTATTGACCAAAGACAAGATTCGGAGTCGATGCATGTAATGCTATAAGTTCAGGGTGCCAAAATATACTGTAAAAGTGTTCGGAGTTTCTTGCCGTGTTATGGGGTACAATGAAGCCCCTTGCGAATCAAAGCATACCAGAATGTACGGGTGTAATGGAAAATAAATGGACAAGAAAAAATTTAAGTAATGGGCAAACGCTGCAGATTATTTTTCATTGTAAGGTGATTGATACATCAAGGCGTATTTGTACAAGGTAGTGCAATGAGCAAATAAGGCTATTTAACATGCCACGACTAAGAGCGGGCTGTGTGTGGGTATTAAAAACAGGTATGACGATCGTTGGCGCATCCGTCCCGCTACGGGTCCGATGAGCAGGTTTATCAGAGAAGGCCTTGAGAGGTGAAAAAACCTGTAAGGGAGAGAAAAAGTGAGGGTATGCGGATCAGGAGCGGTTGAGCCACATTGTGAGCCGCAGTCTAGATGTGCCTCCATCCACGCCCATGGTTTTTAAAGTGCATAGTTGTGTACGCGTGGCACGAATTTCGCCGCTTTATTGGGGCTGGGGCGAAGGCCGTATTGCTAGCTGAGCTCTGGACGAGCCGGATGGTCCTGTTGTACATTAGTGCAGACCCTCTTAATGGTGTCCGGGGGCTTTATTGTCGAGTTGAGGTTTTGCCTAAGGAGGCTATTCTGTAGTTCTGCTGCAAGGGCCACGGTGTGCTCCTCGGTATGGAGGGAGCACTCCATATTTCCATTGACTGTTATAACACAGCGAGGTCCGGGCATCTTGAGCTTGAGGTAGGCGTAGTGCGGCACCCATTGAAACAGGAAAATGCGGTTTGTCCGACCAGTGCGTGATAACCACTGCAGAAGGAGACGATGTCGAAGAGTAGCTCTTCGTTTCGGAAATTATTCGGGGATCCGAAGACCACTTCCAGTGTGATTGAGCCCGTGCAGCGGGCATGTACACCTTGTATGACACCTTTAAAGGTGGTTTTGGTGGGTTTGATCCTTGAGGGATCAGTACCCATTTTGCGCACTATATCCTGATAAAGCAGGTTCAAGCTGCTGCCACCGTCCATTAGGACACGTGTGAGGTGAAATCCGTCAATAATAGGGTCAAGCACTAGTGCGGCTGAACCGCCGTGACGGATACTGGTCGGATGGTCCCTTCGATTGAAGGTGATCGAACAAGAGGACCATGGGTTGTATTTTGGGGCTAATGGCTCCATCGCGTAGACGTCCCTTAGTGCGCGCTTCCACTCCCTTTTGGGGATATGGACAGCGTATATCATATTCACCGTTTTCACTTGGGTAGAAAATTTCTTATGACCCCCAGTGTTCGGCGGCCAGGGTTCCTCGTCGTCGTCACTTGGCGGTCTTTTTTCCTTGTTTTCAGCATTTAACTTGCCGGCCTGTTTAAAGAACCAACACTCTCTGTTGGTGTGATTGGCTGGTTTATCGGGGGTGCCATGGATTTGACATGGACGATCGAGTATGTGGTCCAGACTGGACGGGCCCGGATTGTTTCGTTTAAATGACTTTTTCCGCTGATCCGACTTGGATCCACTGAATCCAGCATTGACGGCCGTGTCTTCGGCGTTATCGCCATTATTTCGACGCTTGTGTCTGTTGCGTCGGGGCTTGTCATTGCTATCTCTGGCTTCAGAAGTGCCAGGTTTACTTTAGGTGCTATTGCTACGAGCTAGCCAGCTATCCTCGCCCGCACAAAAGCGAGTCATGAGTGTCGTGAGGGCTGCCATGGACTTCAGCTTCTCTTGGCCGAGATGTCGGGCGAGCCACTCATCGCGGATGTTATGCTTAAAGGCCGCTAGGGCTTAGGCATCCGGACAGTCGACGATTTGTTTCTTTTTGTTTAAGAACAGAGTCCAGAATTTCCTGGCTGACTCTCCGGGCTGTTGGATTATATGACTTAGGTCATCGGATCCCGGAGGTCGGACATAAATGCCCTGGAAGTTGTCGAGGAATGCATCTTCCAGGTTCTCCCAACTACCAATATTGTTTTCGGGCAGACTGTTCAACCAGTGCCTGGCTGGTCCCTTGAGTTTTAGCGGGAGATACTTGATGGCATGGAGGTCATCGCCGCAGGCCATATGTATATGGAGAAGGAAGTCCTCAATCCATACAGCGGGATCTGTTGTTCCATCGTATGATTCGATGTTTACGGGTTTAAACCATTATAGGAATTCATGTTCCATTACTTCATCAGTGAAGCAGAGGGGGTGTGCGGCGCCTCTGTGTCAGGCTACATCGCGACGCAGATCGAATGGAGCCGGTCTACGGTAATCGGCCCGAACATGTGTGTATTTGTTATATTCGGTGTGGTGGTCGTCGTTGCACATTGGGTCGCACCCCCGCGATCCGTAGATCGATCTGGTCTGGCCTGCTTTGTTCTCCAAGTTGTACCGCATGTGTGTATCCCCGAGTTGTTGTGTTTCTATTTGTTCGACGACGTGGTGCCCGCTTGTGTTCGGGCTGAATTGCAGCTTTGTCTCGACCACGCGGTGGCCGGTCAGCCCTAGTATGCGCTGGTAGTGCCGGCTCTAGTGCCTCATCATCGAATTGAGGTAGCAGTTCGCGCTTTGGGTAACTTTTTGTTGGCCGTTCGTGTCCGTATTCCTCGGCTGCCAGGACCTCAGTCCATCTATCAGTGAGCAGATCTTGATCAGCTTGAAGCTGCTGCTGCTTCTTCTTCAGGCTCCTTCCCATGGCTAAAAGGCGGCGCTTAAAGCGCTCTTGCTCGACGGGATCCTCTGGCACGATAAATTCTTCGTCACCGAGGCATAACTCGTCTTCGGAGAGAGGCATGTAGTTTCTGTCCTCCGAGTCGTCATTCACGGCCTGTTCTTCGGGGCTAGCTCGCCCATCTTCCCGTTCAGCCTATTCGAAACTTGGCTTGGCGGGGTCTTCGTTGTCTTCGGCATCGTCGGGAGTGTTATTCTCTCTTGTGCCGATATCGCTATTTTTACCAAGGCGTGATTTAGAGCGGCGCCGCTGACGTCGGTGCTTAGACTGCTTCTCAGGAAGTTTGTCATCAACTGCATCTTTTATGTCATCGCCATTGTCTTGTTGGGGTGTATCCACCATGTATATATCGTACGAGGAGGTGGCTGTCCAGCGCCCTATGGGTGGTGGTTCCAGTTCTTCTCCGGCATCGTCGTCCATACCGTCGATGTCTTCGGAGTCGAAATCAAGCATGTCGGCTAAATCGTCGATAGTGGCTATCAAGTGAGTGGTGGGTGGGCAACGCGGCTCTTCGTCGTCCGCTTCCCATTCAAGCCGGACATAGTTCGGCCAAGAAGCCCCTGACAAGGAGAGGGACTTTAATGAGTTTAACACGTCGCCCAAGGGTGAGTGTTGGAAGATGTCCAGGGAGCTGAACTCTAAGATCGGCGCCCAGTCAGATTCGATGGGTGCGGATACACGTGGTTCAGAGCCTATGGCCGGAGACGAGTCCGAGGTTCCGATGACACAGGCCTCGTTGGAGGTCAAACTGTGTTCGGCTCTAGCGCCATTGAGTCCGCAGCTTCCATGGCGGGGTTGAGCCTCCCGCCCTCGGGTGGTGCACTCCTCTATGGATCTAGGGCCAGTGTGGTTACAGGCGTAATCTCCCGCACACCATCTGATGACAGATTTAGGTCATGTTCATCGTGGTGGTGGGGCGCAGCTATCATGGGCTCGAATCCGTCGAAGATCAAGTCTCTGCGGATGTCAGCGGTGTAGTTCAAGTTTCCAAACCTGACCTGATGGCCAGGGGCGTAGCTGTCGATCTGCTCCAGATGGCCAAGCGAGTTGGCCCGCAGTGCAAAGCCGCCGAAAACAAAGATCTGTCCGGGGAGAAAAACTTCACCCTGGACTATGTTGTAGACGATCGGAGGAGCCGTCAAGCCTTATGGTGACGACATAGTGCAACTCTGAATGAAAGCATCAATGTCAGTGTCAAAACCGGCGGATCTCGGGTAGGGGGTCCCGAAATGTATGTCTAAGGCTAATGGTAACAGGAGGCGGGGGACACAATGTTTACCCAGGTTTGGGCCCTCTCAATGGAGGTAATGCCCTACTTCCTGCTTGATTGATCTTGATGATATGAGTATTACAAGAGTTGATCTACCATGAGATCGTAGAGGCTAAACCCTAGAATCTAGCCTATGGTTGTGATTGTCGTTGTCCTACGGACTAAACCCTCCAGTTTATATAGACACCGAGGGGGCTAGGGTTACATAGAGTCGGTTATGGAGAAAGGAATCTTCATATACGAATAGCCAAGCTTGCCTTCCACGCAGAGGAAAGTCCCGTCCGAACACGGGATGAATTCTTCTATCTTGTATCTTCATAGCCCAACAGTCCGGCATACGCATATACTCTGGCTGTCCGAGGACCCCCTAATCCGGGACTCCCTCACTTAGCCCGTAGCAGCCACGTAAAACTTGCAACAACAAAGTAGAGGACGTCTAAATTGTTTTTGCAGGGCATGTTGTGATGTGATATGGTCAAGACATGATGCTATATTTTATTATATGTGATGATCATGTTTTGTAATGGAGTTATCGGCGACTGGCAGGAGCCATATGGTTGTCACTTTATTGTATGAAATGCAATCGCCATGTAATTGTTTTACTTTATCACTAAGCGGTAGCGATAGTCGTAGAAGCAATACTTGGCAAGACGAAAATGATGCTACTATGGAGATCAAGGTGTCGCGCCAGTGACGATGGTGATCATGACGGTGCTTTGGAGATGGAGATCAAAGGCACAAGATGATGATGGCCATATCATATCACTTATAATGATTGCATGTGATGTTTATGTTTTATGCATCTTATTTTGCTTAGATCGACGGTAGCATTATAAGATGATCGCTCACTAAATTTCAAGGTATAAGTGTTCTCCCTGAGTATGCACAGTTGCAAAAGTTCGTCGTGCCGAGACACCACGTGATGATCAGGTGTGATAAGCTCTACGTTCACATACCACGGGTGCAAGCCAGTTTTGCACACGCAGAATACTCGGGTTAAACTGGACGAGCCTAGCATATGCAGATATGGCCTCGGAACACTGAGAACAAATGGTAGAGCGAGAATCATATAGTAGATATGATCAACATAGTGATGTTCACCATTGAAAACTACTCCATCTCACGTGATGATCGGACATGGTTTGGTTGATTTGGATCACGCAATCACTTAGATGTTTAGAGGGATGTCTATCTAAGTGGGAGTTCTTAAGTAATATGATTAATTGAACTTTAATTTATCATGAACTTAGTCCTGATAGTATTTTGCAAATAATGTTGTAGATCAATAGCTCACGTTGTTGCTTCCCTATGTTTTATATGTGTTCCTCGAGAAAACTAAGTTGAAAGATGATAGTAGCAATGATGCAGACTGGGTCCGTGATCTGAGGTTTGTCCTTATTGTTGCACAGAAGAATTATGTCCTTGATGCACCGCTAGGTGAAAGACCTACTGCAGGAGCAGATGCTGATGTTATGGATGTTTGGCTAGCTCAATATGATGACTACTTGATAGTTTAGTGCACCATGCTTAACGGCTTAGAATCGGGACATCAAAGATGTTTTGAACGTCATGGACCATATGAGATGTTCAAGAGTTGAAGTTAATATTTCATGCAAATACCAGAGTTGAGAGATATGAAGTCTCCAACAAGTTCTATAGCTAAAAGATGGAGGGGAATAGCTCAAGCAATGAGCACGTGCTTAGATTGTCTGGGAACTACAATGGCTTGAATCAAGTGGGAGTTAATCTTCCAAATAAGATAGTGATTGACAGAGTTCTCTAGTCACCATCACCAAGTTAGTAGAACTTCGTGATGAACTATAGTATGCAAGGGATGACGAAAACGATTCCCGAGTTTTTCATGATGATGAAATCGATGAAGGTAGAAATCAAGAAAGAGCATCAAGTGTTGATGATTAACAAGACCACTAGTTTCAAGAAAAGGGCAAAGGGAAAGAAAGGGAACTTCATGTAGAATGGCAGGCAAGTTGTCACTTTCGTGAAGAAGCCCAAAGCTAGACTAAAGCCTGAAACTGAGTGCTTCTGCTGCAAAGGAAATGGTCACTTGAAGTGGAAATGCCCTAAATATTTGGTGGATAAGAAGGATGGCAAAGTGAACAAGGTATATTTGATATACAGGTTATTGATGTGTACCTTACTAGTGTTTATAGTAGCCCCTGGGTATTTGATACTTGTTCGGTTGCTAAAAATTAGTAACTCGAAACAGGAGTTACAGAATAAACAGAGACTAGTTGAGGGTGAAGTGACGATGTGTGTTGGAAGTGGTTCCAAGATTGATATGATCATCATCGCACACTCCCTATACTTTCGGGATTAGTGTTAAACCTAAATAAATGTTATTTGGCGTTTGCGTTGAGCATGAATATGGTTTGATCATGTTTATTGCAATACGGTAATTCATTTAAAGTCATAGAATAATTGTTGTTCTGTTTACATGAATAAAACCTTCGATGGTCATACACCCAATGAAAATAGTTTGTTGGATCTCGATCGTAGTGATACACATATTCATAATATTGATACCAAAAGATGCAAAGTTGATTATGATAGTGCAACTTATTTGTGGCACTGCCGTTTGGGTCATATCGGTGTAAAGCGCATGAAGAAACTCAATAAAGATGGACTTTTGGAATCACTTGGTTACGAATCATTTGATGCTTGCGAACCGTGCCTTTTGGGCAAGATGACTAAAACTCCATTCTCCGGAACAATGGAACGAGCTACTGACTTATTGGAAATAATACATACCGATGTAAGCAGTCCAATGAGTGTTGATGCTCATGGCGGGTATCGTTATTTTATGACCTTAACAGATGATTTGAGCAGATATGAGTATATCTACTTAATGGAGCACAAGTCTGAAACATTTGAAAAGTTCAAAGAATTTCATATTGAAGTGGAGAATCATCATAACAAGAAAATAAAGTTTCTACAATCTGATCGTAGAGGAGAATATTTGTGTTACTAGTTTAGCCTTGATTTAAAAACAATGTGGAATAGTTTCACAGCTCATGCCACATGGAACACCACAGCGTAATGGTAATGTCCGAACGTCGTAACCGCACTTTATTGGATATCTTGTGATCTATGATGTATCTTACCGATTTACCACTATCGTTTTGGGGTTATGCATGAGAGACAACTGCATTCACTTTAAATAGGGCACCATCAAAATCCGTTGAGGACAACGCCTTATGAACTTTGCTTTGGCAAGAAACCCAAGTTGTCGTTTCTTAAAGTTTGGGGCTGCGATGCTTATGTGAAAAAGTTTCAACCTGATAAGCTCGAACCCAACTCGGAGAAGTGCGTCTTCATAGAATACCCAAAGGAAACAGTTGGGTACACCTTCTATCATAGATCCGAAGGCAAGATATTCGCTGCTAAGATGGATCCTTTCTAGAGGAGTTTCTCTCGAAAGAAGTGAGTGCGAGGAAAGTAGAGCTTGGTAAGGTAATATTACCTTCTCCCGAATTGGAAAGTAGTTCATCACAGAAATCAGTTCCAGTGATTTCTACACCAATTAGTGAGGAAGCTAATGATGATGATCATGACACTTCAGATCAAGTTACTACCGAACCTCATAGGTCAACCAGAATAAGATATGCACTAGAGTGGTACGGTAATCCTGTTCTGGAGGTCATGTTACTTGACCATGGCAAACCTACGAACTATGAGGAAGTGATGATGAGCCCATATTCCGCGAAATGGCTTGAAGGCCATGAAATCTGAGATGGGATCCATGTATGAGAACAAAGTGAGGACTTTGGTGGACTTGCCCGATGATCGGCAAGCCTTAGAAACTAAATGGATCTTCAAGGGGAAGACAGACACTGATAGTTGTGTTACTATATACAAATCTCGACTTGTCGCAAAAAGTTTTTCGACAAGTTCAAGGTGTTGAATACGATGAGATTTTATCACTTGTATCGATGCTTAAGTCTGTCCGAATCATGTTAGCAATTGCCACATTTTATGAAATATGGCAAATGCATGTCAAAACGGCATTCCTTAGTGGATTTATGAAAGAAGAGTTGTATATGATGCAACCAGAAGGTTTTGTCAATCCTAAAGGTGCTAACAAAGTGTGCAAGCTCCAGTGATCCATCTATGGATTGGTGCAAGCATCTCGGTGTTGGAATATACACTTTGATGAGTTGATTAAAGCATATAGTTTTATACAGACTTGAAGTCAAGCCTGTATTTACAGGAAAGTGAGTGGGAGCACTACAGCCTTTCTGATAAGTATATGTGAATGACATATTGTTGATCCGAAATAATGTAGAACTTTCTGGAAAGCATAAAGGAGTGGTTGAAAGGAATTTTTTCAATGAAAGACCTCAGTGAAGCTGCTTACACATTGAGCATCAAGATCTATAGAGATAGATCAAGACACTTGATAAGATTTTTCAATGAGTACATACCTTGATAAGATTTTGAAGTAGTTCAAAATGGAACAGTCAAAGAAGGAGTTCTTGCCTGTCGTGCAAGGTGTGAAGTTGAGTAAGACTCAAAACCTGACCATGGCAGAAAATAGAAAGAGAATGAAAAGTCATTCTCTATGCCTTAGTCATAGGTTCTATAAAGTATGTTATGCTGTGTACCAGACCTATTGTATACCTTGCTCTGAGTTTGGCAAGGGAGTACAATTTTGATCTAGGAGTAGATCATTGGACAGCAGTCAATAATATGCTTAGTGAGGACTAAGGACATGTTTCTCGGTGATGGGGTGATAAAGAGTTCGTCGTAAAGAGTTACGTCGATGCAAGCTTTTACACCGATCCAGATGACTCTAAGTCTCAATCTGGATACACATTGAAAGTGGGAGCAATTAGCTAGAGTAGCTCCGTGAAGAGCATTGTAGACATAGAATATTTGCAAAATACATACGGCTCTGAATGTGACAGACCCGTTGACTAAACTTCTCTCACGAGCAAAACATGATCATACCTTAGTACTCTTTGGGTGTTAATCACATAGCGATGTGAACTAGATTATTGACTCTAGTAAACCCTTTGGGTGTTGGTCACATGACGATGTGAACTATGGGTGTTAATCACATATAGATGTGAATATTGGTGTTAAATCACATGATGATGTGAACTAGATTATTGACTCTAGTGCAAGTGGGAGACTAAAGGAAATATGCCCTAGAGGCAATAATAAAGTTGTTGTTTATATTTCCTTATATTATGATAAATATTTATTATTCATGCTAGAATTGTATTAACCGGAAACTTAGTACATGTGTGAATACATAGAAAAACAAAGTGTCACTAGTATGCCTCTACTTGACTAGCTCGTTGAATCAAAGATGGTTGTGTTTCCTAACCATAAACATTAGTTGTCATTTGATTAACGGGATCACATCATTAGAGAATGATGTGATTGACTTGACCGATTCCGTTAGCTTAGCACTTGATCGTTTGGTTTGTTGCTATTGCTTTCTTCATGACTTGTACATTTTCCTATGACTATGAGATTATGAAAGTCCCAAATATCGGAGGAACACTTTGTGTGCTACCAAACGTGACAACGTAACTGGGTGATTATAAAGGTGCTCTACAGGTGTCTCCGATGGTACTTGTTGAGTTGGGATAGATCAAGATTAGGATTTGTCACTCCGATTGTCGGAGAGGTATCTCTGGGCCCTCTCGGTAATGCACATCACTATAAGCCTTGCAAGCAATGTGACTAATGATTTACTTGCGGGATGATGCACTACGGAACGAGTAAAGAGACTTGCCGGTAACGAGATTGAACTAGGTATTGAGATATCGACGATCGAATCTTGGGCAAGTAACATACCGATGACAATGGGAACAACGCATGTTGTTATCCTGTTTGACCGACTAAGATCTTTGTAGAATATGTAGGAGCCAATATGAGCATCCAGGTTCCGCTATTGGTAATTGACCCGAGATGTGTCTCGGTCATGTCTACATAGTTCTTCAACCCGTAGGGACCGCACGCTTAACGTTCGGTGACGATCGGTATTATGAGTTTATGTGTTTTGATGTACAGACATGATGAGGAGTCTCGAAATGGTCGAGACATGAAGATTTATATATTGGACGACTATATTCGGACACCAGATGAGTTCCGGGGGTCACCGGATATTTATCGGAGTGCCGGGAGGTTATCGGAATCCCCGGGGGATCTAATGGGCCAACATGAGCCTTGTGGGAGAAAGAGGAGAGGGCCTAGGGCTGCCCGCGCACCCTCCCCTTGGGAGTCCGAATTGTACAAGGAAGGTGGAGTGGTGCCCCCTCTTTCCTCCCTCTCTCCCTCTCCTTCATTCGCCCTTCTTCCTTCCTAGTTGGACTAGGAAAAGGGAGTCCTACTTCCACTAGGAGTAGGACTCCCCCCTCCTTGGAGTGCCCCAAGGCTAGGCCGGCCTTCCCCTTACTCCTTTATATACGGGGGCAGGGGGCACCCTAGGACACACAAGTTGATCATTGATCTTTTAGCCATGTGCGGTCCCCCCCTCCACCATAATCCAACTCGGTCATTGCTACGTGTTGAGCTTGCGTTCGTTTTCCTTGAAGAGGAAAGGGTGATGCAGCAAAGTAGCGTAAGTATTTCCCTCAGTTTTTTAGAACCAAGGTAACAATCCAGTAGGAGGCTCCTCAAAAGTCCCACACACCTACACAAACAAACAAGAACCTCGCAACAAACGCAATAATGGGGTTGTCAATCCCTTCACTGCCACTTGCAAAAGTGAGATCTGATAGAGAAAATATGATAAGATAAATATTTTTGGTATTTTTATGATATATATTGGAAAGTAAAAATATGCAAATAAAAGTAGATGGTAAACTTATATGATAAAAGATAGACCCGAGGGCCATAGGTTTCACTAGTGACTTCTCTCAAGATAGCATAAGTATTACAGTGGGTGAATAAATTACTATCGAGCAATTGATAGAAAAGCGAATAATTATGAGATTATCTAAGCATGATCATGTATATAGGCATCACGTCCGTGACAAGTAGACCGACTCCTGCCTGCATCTACTACTATTACTCCATACATCGACTGCTATCCAGCATGCCTCTAGAGTATTAAGTTCATAAAGAACAGGGTAACACATTAAGAAAGATTACATGATGTAGAGGGATAAACTCATGCAACATGAATTAAACCCCATCTTTTAATCCTCTATGGCAACAATACAATACGTGCCTTGCTGCACCTGTTGTCACTGGGAAAGGACACCCCAAGATTGAACCCAAAGCAAAGCACTTCTCCCATTACAAGAAAGATCAATCTAGTAGGCCAAACCAAACTGATAATTCGAAGAGACTTGCAAAGATAATTTAATCACACATAAAAGAATTCAGAGGAGATTCAAATATTTCTCATAGATAAACTTCATCATAAACCCACAATTCATCCGATCTCGACAAACACACCGCAAAAAGAGTTATATCGAATAGATCTCCAAGAAGATCGAGGAGAACTTTGTATTGAGATTCAAAGAGAGAGAAGAAGCCATCTAGCTAATAACCATGGACCCGAAGGTCGATGGTAAACTACTCACAACTCATCGGAAGGGCCTTGGAGATGATGTAGAGGCCCTCCATAGTCGATTCCCCCTCCGGCGGAGCGCCGGCGAAGGCTCCAAGATGGGATCTCGCGGATACAAAAGGTTACAGTGGTGGAAATAGTTTTTCGTGGTGCTCCTGGATGTTTTCAGGGTACGTCGGTATATATAGGAAGAAGAAGTAGGTCGGTGGACGCTCGAGGGGCCCACGAGGGTGGGGGGCGCACCCACTTCCAGAGGGCGCGTCGGGAACCCTCGTGGCTGCCTCCTCTGTCACTTGATGTCCACTCCAAGTCCCCTGGATCACATTTGTTCCAAAAAGATCGCTCCCCAAGGTTTTATTCCGTTTGGACTCCGTTTGATATTCCTTTTCTTCAAAACACTGAAATAGGTAAAAAAAACATCAATTCGGGTTGGGCCTCCGGTTAGTAGGTTAGTCCCAAAAATGATATAAAGTGTAAAGTAAAGCCCATAAACATCCAAAAACGGCTAATATAATAGCATGGAAAAATCAAAAATTATAGATACGTTGGAGACGTATCAAAGTTCCCCAAGCTTAATTCCTGCTCGTCCTCGAGAGTAGGTAAATGATAAAAACAGAATTTTTGATGTGGAATGCTACCTAGCATAATTCTCAACGTAATTTTGTTTATTGTGGCATGAATGTTCAGATCCAAATGATTCGAAATAAAAGTTCATATTGACATAAGAAATAGTAATACTTCAAGCATACTAACTAAGCAATCATGTCTTCTCAAAATAACATGGCTCAAGAAAGTTTATCCCTACAAAATCATATAGTTTGGTCATGCTTCCATTTTCGTCACAAAAGAATGCTCTCATCTTGCACACCCCTGATGACAAGCTGATACGTCTCCAACGTATCTATAATTTTTGATTGTTCCATGCTATTATATTACCCCTTTTGGATGTTTATGGGCTTTATTTTACACATTTATATCATTTTTGGGACTAACCTACTAACCGGAGGCCCAGCCCATATTGCTGTTTTTTTTGCCTATTTCTGTATTTCGAAGAAAAGGAATATCAAACGGAGTCCAAACGGAATGAAACCTTCGGGAGCGTGATATTTGGAACGAACCTGATCCAGAGGGCTTGGAGTGCAAGTTAAGAAGCTGCCGAGGAAGCCACGAG
>LT934114.1:783432327-783471176 GCA_900231445.1 Triticum turgidum subsp. durum
AGAAGAAGAAGAAGAGGAAGAAGAAGAGGAAGAAGAAGAAGAAGATGAAGAGGAAGAGAAAAAAATAAAGCAGAAAAGAAAAAACTATATAAAAAAATTATATAAAGCAAAAATATTCACAAAGAAACTAAATACAGCAACAAAACTACTCAGAAATAAATAGAAGAATAAAATAAAGTAGAAAAGGAAAAACTATATAAAAAAATTACTCAAAAATAAATAGAAGAAAATAAATAATGCAGAAAAGAAAAAAATTATATAAAGCAAAAATATTCACAAAGAAACTAAATACAGCAAAAAAAACTACTCAGAAATAAATAGAAGAAAAAAATAAAGCAGAAAAGAAAAATTTATATAAAAAATTACTCAAAAATAAATAGAAGAAAAAAATAATGCAGAAAAGAAAAAAAATATAAAAAAATGTTGGGGCGCTGCCCGGTGGGCCTTCCAGACCTAGGGTGTGCAAATACAGGCCCAGAAGGGCCAGCAGGCTCACAGGGCAGCGTGCCCTAGTTAGGCCCAGAAGCCTGGTATATAGAGGAGTTCGAAAGTGCAGCCGTGGCTGGTTTTATAAACCAGTGCGGCTGCCCTTCGCTCGGCGAGGTCGGACTAAAAGTAGCGCACTGCGGTTGGCAGCGCACGGCCATTAGTACCAGTTGGTGTCTCCAACCGGTACTAATGCTAAAGGCCCTCGTTTCCCGCCGTTTGGGCTGGCCAAAATTGGCCTTTAGTACCGGTTGGTGGCTCCAACCGGTACTAAAGGACCCTCGTATATATATGGCACTTCCGAAAAATCAGTTCCACATCGACCACTTCTTCCTCCACTCGCGCGACACCGCCGCGGGCCGCCACCGCGCCGCCGCCCTCGCCGCCCCCTCCGCCCTTGCCGCCCACGCCGCCCCGTCATCACCGTCTTGCGCCGTCATCGTCGTCTCGCCCCGTACTATGTCGCCTCGCGATCGCCCCCGGCCCGCCGCCAGTGTCGTCGCGCCGTCCCCATCGCCGCCCATACGCCGCCGCCCCCGTCGTCGCCCGTACGCCGCCGCCCCCCGGCCCTCTCTCGTACCCACACATACACACATGCATAGACACACACATACACACACACACATGTACACACGCATACACACACAGTACTACACACACATTTTTTTCTGTTTTCTATTGTTTAGATTAATGTTAGATGAATTAGTTAGAAAAGTTGTTAGCTAGATGAATATAGGACTATAGTTTATTTTTAGTAAATGCTTAGCTAGTTGAACTAGTTGAATTAATATAAGTAGTTTATTTTTATGAGATTATTTGAACTAGTTGAATTAATATAAGTAGTTATTTTTAATAGGAAAATTTAGGTATATGAGATTATTTGAACTATTTGAATTAATATAACTAGTTTATTTTTAATAGGAAAATTTAGGTATATGAGATTATTTGAACTAGTTGAATTAATATAGCTAGTTTATTTTTTGTAAGAAAATTTAGGTATATGAGATTATTTGATGAACTAGTTGAATTAATATGACTAGTTTATTTTTAGTAAATGCTTAGTTGAACTAGTTGAATTAATATAACTAGTTTATTTTTAGTAAATGCTTAGCTGAACTAGTTGAATTAATAAAACTAGTTTATTTTTAGTAAGAAAATTTAGGTATATGAGATTGTTTGAACTAGTTGAATTAATATAACTAGTTTATTTTTAGTAAGAAAATTTAGGTATATGAGATTATTTGAACTAATTGAATTAATATAACTAGTTTATTTTTAGTAAGAAAATTTAGGTATATGAGATTATTTGAACTAGGTGAATTAATATAACTAGTTTATTTTTAGTTAATGCTTAGTTCAACTAGTTGAATTAATATAACTAGTTTATTTTTAGTAAGAAAATTTAGGTATATGAGATTATTTGAATTAGTTGAATTAATATAACTAGTTTATTTTTAGTAAGAAAATTTAGATATATGAGATTTTAATAGAAGTAGTTGAATTAGTTGAATTGATTGAATTAGTAAGTGTTTAATGTTTCGTCTAATGTGAACATAGGAAATGTCATCTGACGACGGAAAAAATTTCATTACGTGTGAATACTGTGAAGACCAGCGTGGCCAGTGTGACAAAAATTTCCTTGTTGATGATAGGCGATTCAGCATCAAGCTGGATGAGACCTTCGAATTCGATACAGTAACTCACAATGACAAGTCTGTTTTCGTAATTAAGCATGACTTATATATGCTTCATTTGCCTGACTTATAATTTTTAATTTTCACTATTCTACTAGCGCATCCCCTGCCATGCAAGAATTTTTGTCTTGGATAAAATATGTTTCAATGATATGGAAACTATGGAGGTAAAGAGAGTTTACCTGAAAACTGAGCATGGTTATACTTTTAACGTCAAAGTATACAATGCACACACGTACACCTATTTTGAATGCAAAACTTGGCAAGCACTATGCAAGGCTTATGCATTTGAGCCTGGTATGGTTATCACCTTTGATATTCGTCCGGAAGATGATATTGAAGGTAATAGAGACATATGGGTCGATGTGCAGGCGCCTCCAGTTCTACCATTATGTGAGTTCTTCGCAACTATATTTTTGTCTTTGATATTGCTTATTCAAAAATAATTGACAACTAATTTCTATTGACAGCTTATCTCCATTCAACCAAACATGTCCGGCGCTTGGTAGACATGACCTACTACTGTCCCGGAGCTGAACTAAACTGCGAGGAGATAAGTCATTATGTTTCATGGCTTGAGGATCTTCATACTGTCAAGACAAATTTTCTTACTGCACTTAGAAATGTTAGTACTCAAAACGTGCGACCAATAGTGATGGTATTGAACTACGGTCACATCTATTTAGGAATGATGGTAAGACTTTTACTATTTGTCCTCAGTGCATCTTTTGCATACATAATTTTTTTTTGCTAAACTTTCATTGCTAAGTATATTAATTAAGTACTATACGATGTTCTTCAACAGGGACTCCCGATGACAGTTGTGCCTCAGGGGATCGAGACTAAAGGTCGCATGTCAATTGTTAGCTTACGGCCAAGATATCCTGCATTGCACATGAATGCATTCAGGATTTCTAGAAGCGATGAATGCTTAATAGTGAAAGATTGCAGGAAAATTGTTAACGATCGTAGAGAAGTACTAGGGGGTAGCAATGAGAAGCGCAGCCCACGATTAGAAGACAAGTTCATCTGCATGCTCCAGTATGATGAATCAGGAGAGCTATACATGTTCTATGCTATTTTACCAGAGAGAGAGTAGCTAGCAGGAGTGATTTAGCTAGTTCATGTTGCTCTTAGTACTTGCCCTTTCATGTCCGTGTTCTTCGTTCTGAACTTAAGTGATTTAATTTTGTGGTGTTATATATGAAAGCTTATAATATTATGACAATCATGTTGAACTCGATGATATTTTGCTTCTGGTACAAGTGAATGCTTCTTCTTTAAGCTAGTAGTGTTGGTTATGATTAGATAGCGGCAATGACTATGATGATTAAATAGTGATAATGACGACTACGTTGATTTTTAGCTAGCTAGCTAGAGTATATATACTCATGTTTTGATGATATGATGCAAGAGTTTTTATATTAATTAATATGATGATGATGAAATGAGTTATTATATCATTTAACGAAAGAAACCGCAGATTAGTTTCAGCTGGATGGATCCTAACTAAGTGATCAAGTATATGCCATATCCATATATATTATACTTGATCAAGTATAATATGGATATGGCATATACTTGATCACTTAGCTAGAAGCTAGATCCAATACATCCAGTCAATACTAATCCGCGGTACTTTCACCTAATGATTTAACAACTCATTATAATGTAAAACAATCACTAAATTAACTTGAAAACACAAAATTAAAGAAAAATTAAAAAGAAACACCCAAACATTTTAGTACTAGTTGGTGTTACCAAGCGGTACTAATACCCTACACGCACCCGGGCCTGGCTCGTGCCATGTGGTGGCACTTTAGCGCCGGTTCGTGACGAACCGGTACGAAAGGGGGGGGGGACCTTTAGTCCCCACTCTTCAGTGCCGGTTGGCGAACCGGCACTAAAGGCCGGTTCTGCACTAGTGGGACACCGCAAGATTGAAACCAAAGCAAAGCACTTCTCCCATTGCAACAAAGATCAATCTAGTAGGCCAAACCAAACTGATAATTTGAAGAGACTTGTAAAGATAACTTAATCATACATAAAAGAATTCAGAGGAGTTTCAAATATTTCTCATAGATAAACTTTCATCATAAACCCACAATTCATCGAATCTCGACAAACACACCGCAAAAAGAGTTACATCGAATAGATCTCCAAGAAGATCGAGGAGAACTTTGTATTGAGGTTCAAAGAGAGAGAAGAAGCCATGTAGCTAATAACTATGGACCCGAAGGCCTGTGGAAAACTACTCACAACTCATCGGAAGGGCCATGGAGATGATGTAGAGGCCCTCCGTGGTCCATTCCCCCTCCGGCGGAGCACCGGTGAAGGCTCCAAGATGGGATCTCGTGGATACAGAAGGTTACGGCGGTGGAAATAGTTTTTTGTGGTGCTCCTGGATGTTTTCAGGGTACGTGGGTATATATAGGAGGAAGAAGTAGGTCGGTGAACGCTCGAGGGGCCCATGAGGGTGGGGTGCGCCCACTTCCAGGGGGCGCACCCACTTCCAGGGGCGCGCCGGGCACCCTCGTGGCCGCCTGCTCTGTTGCTTGACATCCACTCCATGTCCCCTGGATAACGTTTGTTCCAAAAAGATCGCTCCCGAAGGTTTCATTCCATTTGGACTCCGTTTGATATTCATTTTCTTCGAAACACTGAAATAGGCAAAAAAAACAGCAATTCGGGCTGGGCCTCCGGTTAGTAGGTTATTCCCAAAAATGATATAAAAGTGTCAAGAAGCAGCCAAGGCGGCCAAATGGAATCCAAATGGAATGAAACCTCCGGAAGAGATCTTTTTGGAACAAACGCAATCTAGGAGACTTGGAGTGGACGTCAAGAAGCAGCCAAGGCGGCCACGAGGGTGCCAGGCATGCCCTAGGGGGGTGGGCGTGCCCCCCACCCTCGTGGGCCCCTCGTGGCTCCCTTGACCGACTTCTTTCGCATATATATCTACATACCACGAAAACATCTAGGAGCACCACGAAACCCTATATCCACCGCCGCAACCTTTTGTATCCGCGAGATCCCATCTTGGAGCCTTCACCGGTGCTCCGCCGAAGGGGGAATCAATCACGGAGGGCTTCTACATCAACACCACAACCTCTCCGATGAGTTGTGAGTAGTTTACCACAGACCTTCGGGTCCATAATTATTATCTAGATGGCTTCTTCTCTCTCTTTGAATCTCAATACAGAGTTCTCCTTGATCTTCTTGGAGATCTATTTGATGTAACTCTTTTTGCGGTGTGTTTGTCGAGATCTTATGAATTGTGGGTTTATGATCAAGTTTATCTATGAGAAATGTTGCAATCTCCTGGTGAAGTCTCTTCGAATTATCAGTTTGGTTTGGCCTACTAGATTGATCTTTCTTGCAATGGGAGAAGTGCTTAGCTTTGGTTTCAATCTTGCGGTATCCTTTCCCAGTAACAGCAGGGGCAGCAGGGCACGTATTGTATTATTGCCATCGAGGATAAAAAGATGGGGTTTATATCATATTGCTTGAGTTTATCCCTCTACATCATGTCATCTTTCCTAATGCGTTACTCTGTTCTTATGAACTTAATACTCTAGTTGCATGCTGGATAGCGGTCGATGTGTGGAGTGATAGTAGTAGATGCAGAATCATTTCGATCTACTTGTCGTAGACGTGATGCCTATATACATGATCATGCCTAGATATTCTCATAACTATGCACTTTTATATCAATTGCTCGAGAGTAATTTGTTCACCCACCATAATACTTATGCTATCTTGAGAGAAGCCACTGGTGAAACCTATGGCCCCCGGGTCTATCTTTTATCATATAAGTTTCCGATCTACTTTTCAATCTATATCATAAAAATACCAAAAATATTTATCTTATCTTATTATCTCTATCAGATCTCACTTTCGCAATTTATCGTGAAGGGATTGACAACCCTTTTATCGCGTTGGTTGCGAGGTTCTTGTTTGTTTGTGTAGGTACGAGGGACTTGTGTGGAGCCTCCTACTGGATTGATACCTTGGTTCTCCAAAACTAAGGGAAATACTTACGCTACTTTGCTGCATCACCCTTTCCTTTTCAAGGGAAAACCAATGTAGTGCTCAAGAGGTAGCAACAAGGATTTCTGGCGCTGTTGCCGCGGAGGTCTTCGCTCAAGTCAAGACATACCAAGTACCTAAAAGAAACTCATCTCCCTCACATTACATTATTTGCCATTTGCCTCTCGTTTTCCTCTCCCCTACTTTACCCTTGCCATTTTATTCGCCCTCTCTTTTCCGTTCGCCTCTTTTTCGCTTGCCTCTTGTGTGCTTATGTGTTGGATTGCTTGTCATGATGGCTCAAGATAATACTAAATTGTGTGACTTTCCCAATACCAATAATAATTATTTCCTTAGTACTCCGATTGCTCCTCTTAATGATACTGAATCTTGTGAAATCAATGCTGCTTTGTTGAATCTTGTTATGAAAGATCGATTCTCCGGCCTTCCTAGTGAAGATGCCGCTACTCATCTAAACAACTTTGTTGATTTGTGTGATATGCAAAAGTAGAAAGACACAGATAATGATATTGTTAAATTGAAGTTATTTCCGTTTTCACTTAGAAATTGTGCTAAAACTTGGTTTTCGTCTTGGCCTAAAAATAGTATTGATTCATGGAATAAGTGCAAAGATTCTTTTATCTCTAAGTATTTTCCTCCCGCTAAACTATATTATGAATTTTAAGCAACTAGATCATGAGGATGTTGCACAATCTTGGGAGAGAATGAAATTAATGATTCTCAATTGCCCTACACATGGTCTGAATTTGTGGTTGATCATACAAATTTTTTATGCCGGATTGAATTTTGCTTCTAGAAATCTTTTAGATTCGGCCGCGGGAGGAACTTTTATGGAAATCACATTAGGAGAAGCTACTAAACTCCTAGATAATATTATGGTTAATTAGTCTCAATGGCACACCGAAAGATCTACTAGTAAAAAAGTTCATGCGATAGAAGAGATTAATGTTTTGAGTGGAAAGATGGATGAACTTACGAAATTGTTTGCTACTAAGAGTGCTCCTATTGATCCTAATGATATGCCTTTGTCTACTTTGATTGAGAATAATAATGAATCTATGGATGTGAATTTTGTTGGTAGGAATAATTTTGGTAACAACACGTATAGAGGAAACTTCAATCCTAGGTCGCTTCCTAGCAATTCCTCTAATAATTATGGTAATTCCTACAACAACTCTTATGGAAATTTTAATAAGATGCCCTATGATCTTGATAATAGTTTTAAATAATTTATGATCTCTCAAAAGAATTTCAATGCTTTGCTTGAAGAAAAATTGCTTAAAGTTGATGAATTGGCTAGGAACGTGGATAGAATTTCTCTTGATATTGATTCTTTGAAACTTAGATCTATTCCACCGAAGCATGTTATCAATGAGTCTCTCAAAGCCATGAGAATTTCCATTGATGAGTGCAAAGAAATAACCACTAGGATGCGTGCTAAGAAAGATTGCTTTGTAAAAGCGTGTTCTCCTAGTTTCCAGGATAATAATGATGAAGATCTAAAAGTAATTGATGTGTATAGTATTAAATCTTTGTTTTGCAATATGAATCTTGATAATGATGGGACTGGTGATGAGTCAACTTTAGTTAAAAGGCGTCCCAATGACTCGGAGTTTTTAGATCTTCATGCTAAAATTGGTAAAAGTCAGATTGGAGAGGTCAAAACTTTACATAGCAGTGAACCCACTATTTTAGATTTCAAAGAATTTAATTATGATAATTGTTCTTTAGTAGATTGTATTTCCTTGTTGCAATCCGTGTTGAATTCTCCTCATGCTTATAGTCAAAATAAAGCTTTTACCAAACATATCGTTGATGCTTTGATGCAATCTTATGAGGAAAAACTTGAATTAGAAGTTTCTATCCCTAGAAATCTTTATGATGAGTGGGAACCTACTACTAAAATTAAAATTGAAGATCATTAATGCTATGCTTTGTGTGATTTGGGTGCTAGTGTTTCCACGATTCCAAAAAATTTATGTGATGTGCTAGGTTTCTGTGAATTTGATGATTGATCTTTAAACTTGCACCTTGCGGATTCCACTATTAAGAAACCTATGGGAACGATTAATGATGTTCTAATTGTTGCAAATAGGAATTATGTGCCCGTAGATTTTATCGTTCTTGATATAGATTGCAATCTTTCATGTCCTATTATTCATGTTAGACCTTTCCTTAGAACGATTGGTGCAAATATTGATATGATGGAAGGAAATCTTAGATTTCAATTTCCATTAAGGAAAGGCATGGAACACTTCCTAGAAAGAAAATCAAATTACCTTATGCATATATTATGAGAGCCACTTATGAATTGAATACCAAAGATGGCAATACTTAGATCTATTCTCGCTTTTATGCCTAGCTAGGGGCGTTAAACTATAGCGCTTGTTGGGAGGCAACCCAATTATATTTCCGTTCCTTGATTTTTGTTCCTGTTTAGTAATAAATAATTCATTTAGCTTCTGTTTAGATGTGGTTTTATGTTTTAATTAGTGTTTGTGCCAACTAGAACCTATAGGATCATCTTGGGTGAAAGTTAATTTGACCTTGCTAAAAAACAGAAACTTCTGTGCGCATGAGAATAATTTTAATAAATCAAAAAAAGTGATTTTTAGTTGATTAGTTTTGTAGTAGATCTATAGGCAAATTTCCTTGGACTTCCTATTTTGGTAGGATTTTTAGAGTTCCAGAAGTATTCGAAAGTTACAGATTCCTACAGATTGTTCTGTTTTTGACAGATTCTATTTCTGGTGTGTTGTTTGCTTATTTTAATGAATCTATGGCTTGTATCGGGGGGTATTTACCATAGATAAGTTGGAATATAGTAGGTTTAACACCAATATAAATAAATAATGATTTCATTACAGTACCTTGAGTGGTGGTTTTTCTTTCTTGCACTAGCGGAGCTCATGAGATTTTCTGTTGAGTTTTGTGTTGTGAAGTTTTCAAGTTTTGGGTAAAGATTTGATGGACTATGGAATAAGGAGTGGCAAGAGCCTAAGCTTGGGGATGCCCATGGCACCCCAAGATATTCAAGGACAACCAAAAGCCTAAGGTTGGGGATGCCCCGGAAGGCATCCCCTCTTTTGTCTTTGTCGATCGGTAACTTTACTTGGAGCTATATTTTTATTCGCCACATGATATGTGTTTTGCTTGGAGCATCTTGTATGATATGAGTCTTTGCTTTTTAGTTTAGCACAATCATCCTTGTTGTACACACTTTTTGGGAAATACACACATGATTCAGAATTTATTAGAATACTCTATGTGCTTCACTTATATCTTTTGAGCTCGACAATTTTGCTCTAGTGCTTCACTTATATCTTTTTAGAGCATGGCGGTGGCTTAATTTTGTAGAAATTATTGATATCTGATGCTTCACTTATATTATTTTGAGAGTCTTTTAAAACACCATGGTATTTTCTATGGTTATATAATTGGTCCTAATATGATGAGCATCCAAGTTGGGTACAATAAAAACTATCATAGAAAGTGCATTAAACACTATAATCAATTTGATGCTTGATAATTGTTTTGTGATATAAAGGTGGTAATGTTAGCGTCATGCTAGTTGGGTAATTATGAAATAGAGAAATACTTGTGTTGAAGTTGGCAAGTCCCGTAGCATGCACGTATGGTAAAAGTTGTGTAACAAATTTGTTGCATGGGGTGCTCTTTTGATTGCCTTCCTTATGTGTGGAGGTCTGGATCGCGCGATGGTTAACTCCTACCAACCCTTCCCCTAGGAGCATGCATAGTAGTACTTTGCTTAGAGGGCTAGTAAACATTTGCAATAAGTATATCAATTCTTTATGACTAACGTGAGTCCATGGATTATACACACTCGCACCCTTCCACCATTGCTAGCCTCTATTATGTCGCGCAACTTTCGCCGGTATCATACACCCACCATTTACCTTCCTCAAAACAGCCACCATACCTACCTATTATGGAATTTCCATAGCCATTCCGAGATATATTGCCATGCAACTTTCCACCGTTCCATTTATTATGACACGCTCCATCATTGTCATATTGCTTTTTGCATGATCATGTAGTTGACATCGTATTTGTGGCAAGGCCACCTTCATAATTCTTTCATACATGTCACTCTTGATTCATTGCATATCCCGGTACACCGCCGGGGGCGTTCACATAGAGTCGTATTTTGTTCTAAGTATTGAGTTGTAATTCTTGAGTTGCAAATCAATAAAAGTGTGATGATTTTCATTATTAGAGCATTGTCCCAAGTGAGGAAAAGATGATGGAGACTATGATTCCCCCACAAGTCGGGATGAGACTCCGGACTTTATAAAAATAAAAGAGGCCAAAGAAGCCCAAATAAAAAAAGAGGCCAAAGAAGCCTAGCAAAAAATGAGAGAAAAGAGAGAAGGGACAATGTTCCTATCCTTTTTCCACACTTGTGCTTCAAAGTAGCACCATGATCTTCATGATAGACTCTCTTATGTTGTCACTTCAATATACTAGTGGGAATTTTTCATTATAGAACTTGGCTTGTATATTCCAATGATGGGATTCCTCAAAATGCCCTAGGTTTTCGTGAGCAAGCAAGTTGGATGCACACCCACTTAGTTTCTTTTGTTGAGCTTTCATATATTTATAGCTCTAGTGCATCCGTTGCATGGCAATCCCTACTCACTCACATTGATATCTATTAATGGGCATCTCCATACCCCGTTGATACTCCTAGTTGATGTGAGACTATCTTCTCCCTTTTTGTCCTCTTCACAACCACCACTGTATTCCACATATAGTGCTATATCCATGGCTTGCTCTCATGTATTGCGTGAGAGTTGAAAAAGCTAAAGCGCATTAAAAAGTAGTATGAACCAATTGCTTGGCTGAAACCAGGGTTGTGCATGATGGGAGTATTTTGTGTGATGAAAATGAAGCATAGCCTAACTATATGATTTTGTAGGGATAAGCTTTCTTTGGCTATGCTATTTTGATAAGACATGATTACTTGTTAGTATGCTTGAAGTATTACTATTTTTATGTTAATATGAACTTTTATCTTGAATCATTTGGATCTGAACATTCGTGTCACAATAAAGAGAAATTACAATGAGAAATATGCTAGGTAGCATTCCACATCAAAAATTCTATTTTTATCATTTACCTACTCGAGGACGAGCAGGAATTAAGCTTGGGGATGCTAGATATGTCTCCAACCTATCTATAATTTTTTATTTTTCCATGCTATTATATTACCCGTTTTGGATGTTTATGGGCTTTAGTTTACACTTTTATATCATTTTTGGGACTAACCTACTAACCGGAGGCCCAGCCCGAATTGCTGTTTTTTGCCTATTTCAGTGTTTCGAAGAAAAGGAATATCAAACGGAGTCCAAACGGAATGAAACCTTCGGGAGCGATCTTTTTGGAACAAACGCAATCCAGGAGACTTGGAGTGGACGTCAAGAAGCAGTCGAGGCGGCCACGAGGGTGCCAGACGCGCTCCCCACCCTCGTGGGCCCCTCGTGTCTTCCCTGGCCGATTTCTTTTGCCTATATATATCTACATATCCTGAAAACATCCAGGAGCACCACGAAACCCTATTTCAACCGCCGCAACCTTCTATATCCGCGAGATCCCATCTTGGAGCCTTTGCTGGCGCTCCGCCTATGGGGGAATCGATCACAGAGGGCTTCTACATCAACACCATTGTCGCTGTCAAAACCGGTGGATCTCGGGTAGGGGGTCCTGAACTGTGCGTCTAAGGCTAATGGTAACAGGAGGCGGGGGACATGATGTTTACCCAGGTTCGGGCCCTCTCGGAGGAGGTAATACCTTACTTCCTGCTTTATTGATCTTGATGATATGAGTATTACAAGAGTAGATCTACCACAAGATCGTAGAGGCTAAACCCTAGAGGCTAGCCTATTGTTATGATAGTTGTTGTCCTACAGACTAAACCCTCCGACTTATATAGACACCAGAGGGGGCTAGGGTTACACAGAGTCGGTTACAGAGAACGGAATCTTTATATCTGAATCGCCAAGCTTGCCTTCCACGCAAAGGAGAGTCCCATCCGGACACGGGACGAAGTCTTCTATCTTGTATCTTCATAGTCCAATAGTCCGGCATTCTCATATAGTCCGGCTGTCCAAGGACCCCTTAATCCAGGACTCCCTCAGTAGCCACCGAACCAGGCATCAATGACGATGAGTCCGGCGCGCATATTGTCGTCGGCATTGCAAGGCGGGTTCCTGCTCCGAATTCTTCACAGTACCTGTTGTAAATAACAGTGCTCGGTCCCCCATTTAATGTTACGCTCATCGGCTTCTGTACCTTAACAGTCTCAGCCTCCACGTGTCGAGCGAATACGAGAAGTCGGGACATTTTTACATTTGCCACCCTGACCATGTAAACAAATTGCCTATTAAAGAGATGGGGATCCTTAGATCCAATCCACACCATCTTCCCCAAGCGAGGAATCATCAGAGCGTGCCCAAAAAAACCACTCCAACATGGCTGGCGCCCGCGGCTCTTCCTCCCGCTCTCGCAACACCAAGCTGGGTGATTAGGAGAAGTGTACCGTATCCCATGGCCGATTAGTGAAGTTGCAGACCCAACGGTATGTACCTCCTGCATATTTAGTCCCCGTTCTAGCCAGACTGGCCTCCTTCGATGGCGGGGAGCAGGCGGAGAACTTTCCCAACCCATCCAGGGGGGAGCGAGTATGCCTCATTTCCTACTTGCTGCGGGGTGTCGGATTTCCAATCCATCCGTTTCTCCGTGGGCTTCTGGAGTTCTATGGCCTCTAGTTGCACAACTTCCCACCTGCCTCCATCGTGCATGTCGCAGGCTATGTCGCTCTTTGCGACCTATTCTTAGGCTGTGAAGCCCATTTTGAGCTGTCGAAGAAGCTGTTCTGCCTTGTCCCCCGTAATGAAGGGGGATCAATATTCCAAGTGGGCGGATCCGAGATATGGCGCATCGCCGGGACCAGATACTTATCTGACACACCGAAGAAGGCACCCGAAGAATGGTCTTCCGAGTGGTTTTATATTGAGGACGTCTCCCTTCCCGACCCAATCCAAATGGGTCTTCCGGAGTTTACAAATGCGCCGCTAAGAAAACGCCTTAACTGGCGTCCCTGGAGCCCCGGAGAGGAAGATAGCAAGGAGGTACTTAAATTGATGAGCACGATAAGAATACTCGCTCAATCCGGATTGTCAATAATCGAGGTTATGGCGATATGCATAATGCGGGGAGTTCAGCCACTCCAATACCAAGGGCATCCCATGTGGCACTTCAACGGAGACGACGACGCCACCCGCTGCGGTCGAAAGGGTCCGGACTCCACCACCGCTCTGGTGGAAATACTCTCTGATCTATACAAGGGGGAAAGAGAGAAGTTCGTCCGCATTAAGCTGCGGGATGGATTCTCCATGTACAACCCTCCCGGCTTGGTGAGCTCCCATCCATTACTCTACTATATTCATTCCCTGAGCCTTTGTTTTCATGAATATTTACTCCGTCTACTTATAACAGGAATGGCAGAAAGTAATCAGGGAGTTCCATAGCCCAGCCCCATAGCCAGAGGACCGTAACCGGGCCCTTGACCCCGGATTCGAAGAGGATCCGGATATATTCATGGAGCTCTTGGAAGGGGTGTTTCACCAGGCTAGCTGTGACGGCACAGAGGTGGCCATCCTAGCTGACTATCCCGGCCTCCTCCCTGTATCGCATGTAAGTAAATAAGAGACTTATCTTCCGGAAAAGATTCATTCCCTCCGTCTTACCCATCGGGCATTCTTACGCTCTAAAGGGAAGATGATCGGCACGCCAAGCTGAACCCGAGACGACTCGCCAACATAGGGCGCCTGTGCCGGGTAGGCCTTCGAAAAGGAAGGCGAACAGAAACATGCGGATTCATCCTCAAGGAGGTATGGTTTTAAATACGCTCCATGGTTTGTCATCTTAAAGTATGACACTATCCCTTGTGTATTAGCAGAAAGAACATCCGCCGAACTATGTCCGGGTATCCTGCCAATCGTGCCTCCACTAGCTGGATTCCAAGCCCGGTCTCGAGGACGAAGGCCCACAAGGGAGTAACACCGGACTGTCCTCCTATAGAGGATTCAGACAAAATGTCCACTACAAATTCTGAAGTGGAGAGTGACATGAATCATCGGCGCCGTCAGGCCGCACTCCGCGACCCTAGTTTTGAGGCTTTTAACGCCTTCAACTTGAGTGATGCGTACATCCGAGCCGTTCAAGTTGGGCTTGCTAGAGCCACGGACCAGTATTTGAAAGATATACGGGTAAGTATAAAAATCTGATAATTATGTATGTCAGTAGCCCCTGAGACTTAAAGCAGTTGGTACAACTGCTTTAAGGATCATTGTACATATAGGTTATCTCAGAGAAGAACAACCTGTTGTCTCAAGAGCGAGAAGAGTGTCGAACCTAGCTAACGTCCGCTGTGGCTACGCTTTCAAGACCCAAAGAGGCATCGACTGGTATGTATTCCCAAATTCAGGAGAAACAATATTGTGTTCATAAACCAGTAATGCTAACAATATCTGATGACCAAAATCCTCAGATAATCCGGAATAGAATCCGGAAATCCCACAAGAGGGTGAGCAAGAGGCACAAAGGCAAGCAGCCGCTGGCGAGCGTGTACTTACATGGGTCATACAGAAGAATAACAATCTGCAAGATGCTAATACCCAACTGGGTGAAGAATTGAAAGATGTTCGGGCCCAGCTGGCTGACTCCGTGAAAGAAAATTAGAGGCTTCGGTGCAGCATTTTTAGTATGTTCTCAAACGAACATTTACATAGTTCGGCAAAGATAAGAAATAACAGAGTTATGTCTGTAGGTATTCTGACGGACCGTCCTGAAGAGGAGATGCCCGGATCCTCTGGTGATCTACTACAACAGCTTTCTCAACAGTACGAGCAAGTTCGGCAGGTAATGCGGAGTGTTTCCAAGGCCTTGTGGCCATCCGCCTCCCTACCAGGAAGTATGGGGGAGCTTGTACAGCTATTCAAGGGAGCGTGGCGGCGTTTCCGGCTATAGAATCTTCGGAGTCTGGCTGCATTCCATGGGTTCGGCTCGAGGCAATTATCGGATGCATCCCGTAGTCGGTACGCTCCACCGGTGAGAACTTTATCAATAATGAAGGGACCCTCCCACTTGGGCTTGAGCTTGTCCTTTTTCTTCTCCGATAGACGTAGAACAAGTTCGCCAATATTATAAGTCTTGGCCCGTACTTCTCTGCTTTGATACCTACGAGCCTATTGTTGATAGAATGCGGAACGGGCTTTTGCGACGTCGCACTCCTCTTCCAGGGCATCTAAACTATCCTGCCGATCGAGCTCGGCCTCTCTCTCTCTTCGTACATGAGCACTCAAGGTGAGTCATGAATAATATCGCAGGGCAGCACAGCCTCTGCGCCGTACACCATGAAGAAGGGTGTGTGTCCGGTAGTGCGATTTGGCGTGGTCCGCAGCCCCAGAGCACGGAGTCAAGCTCCTCAACCCAGTCCATGTCTGATTCTTTTAAGGATCGCACTAGTCTAGGTTTAATGCCGCTCATAATAAGACCATTGGCTCGTTCGACTTGACCGTTTGTTTGGGGGTGAAAGACGGAGGCGTAATCGAGCCTAATGCCCATCTTGCCGCACCAAGTTTTCACCTCATCCGTCATGAAATTGGATCCATTGTCAGTGATGATGCTGTGGGGGACACCATAACAGTGTGCTACACCCGATATGAAGTCTATCACAGGTCCGGATTCAACCGTTCTGACTGGTTTGGCTTCTATCCATTTGGTGAATTTGTCCACCATGAGCAACAAGTATATTTTCTTACGGCTTCCTCCTTTAAGGGGTCCAACCATATCAAGCCCCCAGACCGCGAAAGGCCAAGTTATGGCGATTGTTTGTAGGGCGGTGGGCGGCATATGGCTTGGGTTGGCGAAAATCTGGCATCTGACGCAATGTTGGACAAGGTCTTGTGCGTCTGTTCGGGCCGTCGGCCAATAAAAACCTGTACGGAAGGCCTTGCTTACAAGGGCTCGAGCTGCGGCATGGTGACCGCCGAGGCCGGCATGAATTTCAGCCAAGAGCTGCCGCCCTTCCTCTTCGGATATACATCTTTGAAGTACCCCGGTAGCGCTTTTCTTATAAATCTCTCCCTCATGGACGTTGTAGGCTTTAGAGTGCCGGACAATGCAGCATGCCTCGTTTCAGTCCTCGCGGAGTTCGTGCCTATTAAGGTAGGCCAGGAAGGGTTCGGTCCATGGGGCGATAACAGCCATGATGAGATGGGCCGAAGGTGTTATTTCGGTGGCAGAGCACTCAATTATGTCCGTGTGTTCGGAATCTGGGGTTGTGGTCTGATCTAGACTGATGTTGCCGGTCTCCCCTTCCCACACCACGGATGGTTTGAGAAGCCTTTCCAAAAAGATGTTGGGTGGGACGGGGTCACATTTAGCGCCTATTCGGGCGAGGACATCTGCCCCTTGATTGTTAGCCACGCGATGAAATTCGAGCCCCTCGAACCGAGCTGACATCTTAAGGACGACATTACGATAGGACACCATTTTAGGATCTTTGGCATCGAAGTCTCCATTTATCTGAGATATTGCAAGGTTTAAATCTCCACGCACTTCTAGGCGCTGAATGCCCATGGAGACGGCCATCCAAAGACCATGTAACAGAGCCTCGTATTCGGCTGCATTGCTAGAGTCTATGAATAATATTTGGAGTACGTATTGGACTATATCTCCTATGGGGGATGTTAAGACAACACCTGCCCCGAGACCTGCCAGCCTTTTAGAGCCGTCGAAGTGCATGATCCAGTTGGAGTATGCGCCATACTCTTTAGGGAGTTCATCCTCTGTTCATTCGGCAATGAAATCCGCCAGTACTTGAGATTTAATGGCTCGCCGTGGGTTATATGTGATGTCGAATGGGAGGAGCTCGATGGCCCACTTGGCAATCTGGCCCGTGGCATCGCAGTTGTTTATTATGTCGTTCAGTGGTACTTTAGAGGCCACCGTGATTGAACACTCCTCAAAGTAGTGTCGTAGTTTCCGGGATGCCATGAAGACCGCGTATGCTATTTTCGGTAATGCGGGTACCGGGATTTGCATGGTGTGAGGACAGTGGATACAAAGTATACCGGCTTCTGAACCGGGAATTTGTGTCCGTCCTCCTCTCGTTCGACGACGAGCACCGCACTCACTACTTGGTGTGTTGCGGCTATGTATAACAACATGGGTTCGCCAATGTTCGGCGCGGCCAGGATTGGGTTGCTCGCTAAAAGAGCCTTTATTTCCTCTAGTCCGGCCGTCGCCGCATCCGTCCACTCGAAGTGTTCGGTTCATCGAAGAAGGCGATAAAGTGGCAGAGCCTTTTCTCCTAATCTGGAGATAAAGCGGCTTAGAGCTGCCACGCATCCAGTTAGCTTCTGGATTTGCTTGAGATCTGTTGGGGTATCCAATTGTGACAAACCTCGCAATTTAGCTGGGTTTGCTTCAATTCCTCTATTGGAAATGATGAAACCCAGCAACTTTCTGGCGGGAACGCCAAAAACACATTTTTCCGGATTGAGCTTAATGTCATATGTTTGGAGGTTATCAAAAGTGAGCCTTAGATCGTCTATTAATGATTCAGAGTGTCTGGTCTTGATGACTACGTCATCGACGTATGCTTCAACTGTTTTGCCGATTTGTTTCTCCATGCATGTTTGAATCATGTGTTGATAGGTGGCACCAGTGTTTTAGAGCCCGAAAGGCATAGTGTTGAAGCAGGAAGGCCCGTATGGGGTTATGAATGCCGTTAAGGCTTGATCGGACTCTGCCATCTTGATTTGATGGTATCCGGAGTATGCGTCGAGGAAACACAGTGAGTCGTGTCCCGCGGTAGCACCAATAATCTGATCGATGCATGGGAGAGGGAAGGGATCCTTAGGGCAGGCCTTGTTGAGGTCTTTGAAATCGACACATATTCGCCAGGATTTATCCTTCTTTGGTACCATCACCAAGTTTGCTAGCCAATCCAGGTGTTTTATTTCTCTGATGAACCCGGCCTCGAGTAGATTGGCTAGTTCCTCTCCCATGGTTTGTTGTTTGGGTCCTGAAAAGTGTTGTAGTGTTTGGTTGACAGGCTTGTATCCCTTCAGGATGTTAAGGCTTTGTTCGGCTAGCCTGCATGGGATCCCTGGCATATCGGAAGGGTGCCTGGCAAAAATATCCCAATTCTCGCATTGGAACGTCCGCAGTGCGGCGTCGATTGTGGGGTCCAGCTATGCCCCGATGGATGCTGTCTTCGAGGAGTCTGGGTGGACATGGAATTTGACTATTTCGTCCGCTAGTTTAAAGGAGCTGTACTTGGATCGCTTATCGAGTATCACGTCGTCCCTATCCATAGTGGAGTGCAATGTAGTCAATTCTTCGGCCGTGAGGACTTCAGACAATGCTTCGAGGGCCAAAGCGGCTATTTTATTTTTGGCGCGGAGTGCTGTGTTCGGATGACTGGCAAGGGTGATGATTCCATTGGGCCCAGGCATTTCGAGCTTCATGCAGCCGTAATGGGGTATTGCTTGGAAGCTCGCAAACGCATCCTGCCCTAACAAGGCGTGATATCCGCTGGTGAAGGGGGCCACCTGAAAGGTTATCTCTTTGGACCGATAGTTTTCCGGCGTGCCGAATACCACATCGAGTGTGATTTTTCCAGCGCATCTTGCCTCCCGGCTAGGAATAATTCCTCGGAAGGTTGCGCTGCTTTGCTCAATGCGGCTCCTGTCTATTTCTACTTTATTGAGAGTTTCCTCGTAAATGAGGTTTAGTCCGCTACCACCGTCCATGAGCACTTTCGTAAGCCGGAAGACGTCCATGATTGGACTGAGGACCAAAGCGGCTGGTGCCCGGACTGTTCTAAATTGCGGTTCGTCACTAGCGCTGAAAGTTATGGCCGTGTCGTTCCAGGGGTTTATTGCTGCGACTTGGCAGACTTCAGCGAGGCCGCGGAGTGCTCTCTTGCGCCTGTTACCTGAGGCGAAAGTCTCGAAGACTGTCAATACTGTTGCGTTATGCTCTGTGGGATGTTGCTCTGCAGTTTTACTTGTGAGGAGATTATCGCCGCTCTTGGCCACCTGCCAAAGTATCCAACATGCTCTAAGGCTGTGTGTTGGTACGGTATCAGGTTTGGTGTGTATTCCGCATGGCCTATCGAGCCATCCTTCCAAAACAGTTGTTCGCCCTGTAGTGGGCCTCGATTTCTTTGAGATTGGATCGAGCGACCTACGACGGTACGCCCTCTTTGTTCGGACGAGGGGTTTGGCAAGAGCGAGTGGATGCCAAAATGCTGCCTGGGTTTTCCATGCACTTTCCATCGCGCAGTACTTCTGCACTATGGTCTCCAAGTCATCGAAGTGTGATATGTGACTATGATTTATGGCGTTAAGTAGTCCCTTGTCCATGTAACTTTTGCAAAATAATGAGATTGTGTCTTCAACCCAACAATCTTTGACCTTGTCCTTGACAATGAGTAACCTTGCCCAAAAGTGATGTACCGTCTCTTGGGACTATTGTCTGATGCGTGAAAGATCGCTTGAGTCTGGGTGGGTGGGTGGATTTAAGTCCGAACACAGATCCAGTTCGTCACCCAGAGCTTGAGGAGTTTCTGAGCTTAACAGTTCAGACTCCGGGATGCAAATCAATTTTTCTGGCCCATAGTCCGATTCTAAGTTCGGAGTTTGGGGCGCGTCTTCCCGCGGGCATGTATCCGGCTTGGTGAGCTCGGAAATCCATACATATTTCTTCCTCAGTATGGGGGAACAGTTGTTGGATCGCTCCTTTACCACCGCTATCTGATGGGTGATCGGTGGAGATTCAATCTCCTTGATCTGGTTTAGGACCAATTTGATCGTAGTCCGCCGCGACTCCCAGAGCGGCGATGCAATCCAGGAGCCCGTTTAAAGACGATAATTTCGTTTGATCCATCTGCTCGGCGTATTCCGAGCTAACGCGGAGGCGATTTTCGATGAGTGAGAAGTCATGGTCGGCCCGACGGCCGAACGGGCGGTCAAGACGAAGCCGCCCAGCCGGAGAGTTTGGCCTGAGGTCAGAGCTCCCCCGGAGGATATCTTGTCCTAAATAACAAGGCGAGCCATCAACCTTATTTTCGACGTCATAGTGGAACTCTCAATGAAAGCACCAATGTCGGTGTCAAAACCGGTGGATCTCGGGTAGGGGGTCCCGAGCTGTGCGTCTAAGGCTAATGGTAACAGGAGGCGGGGGACATGATGTTTACCCAGGTTCAGGCCCTCTCGATGGAGGTAATACCCTACTTCCTGCTTGATTGATCTTGATGATATGAGTATTACAAGAGTAGATCTACCACGAGATCGTAGAGGCTAAACCATAGAAGCTAGCCTATGGCTATGATTGTTGTTGTCCTACGGACTAAACCCTCCGATTTATATAGACACCAGAGGGGGCTAGGGTTACATAGAGTCGGTTATAGAGAAAGGAATCTTTATATCCGAATCGCCAAGCTTGCCTTCCACGCAAAGGAGAGTCCCATACGGACATGGGACGAAGTCTTCTACCTTGTATATTCATAGTCCAACAGTCCGGCATTCGCATATAGTTCGGCTGTCTGGGGACCCCTTAATCCAGGACTCCCTCAACCATAGCCTCCCCGATGAGTTGTGAGTAGTTTACCATAGACCTTTGGGTCCATAGTTATTATCTAGATGGCTTCTTCTCTATCTTTGAATCTCAATACAAAGTTCTCCCTGATCTTCTTGGAGATCTATTCGATGTAACTCTTTTTGTGGTGTGTTTGTCGAGATCCGATGAATTGTGGGTTTATGATCAAGTTTATCTGTGAGAAATATTTGAATCTCCTCTGAATTCTTTTATGTATGATTGGTTATCTTTGCAAGTCTCTTCGAATTATCAGTTTGGTTTGGCCTACTAGATTGATCTTTCTTGCAATGGGAGAAGTGCTTAGCTTTGGGTTCAATCTTGCGGTGTCCTTTCCTAGTGACAGCTGGGGCAGCAAGGCACGTATTGTATTGTTGCCATTGAGGATAAAAAGATGGGGTTTATATCATATTTCTTGAGTTTATCCCTCTACATCATGTCATCTTGCCTAATGTGTTACTCTGGTCTTATGAACTTAGTACTCTAGATGCATGCTGGATAGCGGTCGATGTGTGGAGTAATAGTAGTAGATGCAGGCAGGAGTCGGTCTACTTTTCGTGGGCGTGATGCCTATATACATGATCATGCCTAGATATTATCATAACTATGCACTTTTCTATCAATTGCTCGACAGTAATTTGTTCACCCACCGTAATACTTATGCTATCTTGAGAGAAGCCACTAGTGAAACCTATGGCCCCCGGGTCTATCTTTTATCATATAAGTTTCCAATCAACTTTATGTTGCAATCTTACTTTTCAATCTATATCGTAAAAATACCAAAAATATTTATATTATCTTATTATCTCTATCAGATCTCACTTTCGCAAGTCACCGTGAAGGGATTGACAACCCCTTTATCGCGTTGGTTGCGAGGTTCTTGTTTGTTTATGTAGGTACGAGGGACTTGTGTGGAGCCACCTAGTGGATTGACACCTTGGTTCTCAAAAACTGAGGGAAATAATTACGCTACTTTGCTGCACCACCCTTTCCTCTTCAAGGGAAAACCAACACAGTGCTCAAGAGGTAGCATATATCCAGACCCTGTCAGTGTGACCGAGTTGAGCAACTCGGTGGCACCAAGATGCAGAATCAGAAGCAGTTACTGCAACTCGGTGAGACTGGAAAAGTTCAAATTGGTTGCACCAAGATTGAAATCTAGATCAACTTAATGAACTCGGTATGACTGAAAGGATGAATCGGTCAGACCGAAGTATATCAAGAGGTTTTGGAAGTTTAAGTCTACGACGAATCGGTGTCTCCGAGTGCTCCTCATCCAGAGGGTTTGAATCTGACTTGATCAAACATCATGATGTAGCATGAATAGAGTTTGAGACAAGAAAAGCATAGATTGCTTGAGGGAGTATGTAGGCATTCTTGTCCATCCATTTGGCAAAAGAAAAGACCAAACAATCAAAGTAACAAATGGATATCCTCGAATGAAGAAAGTTATTACAACCAACATGCTCAAAAGATAGAAAATGAAATATATGGCAAAGCATGCACAAACACTCTAGCATATATCAAACAATTGGCGATGACTAGGTCATCTATATATGAGTATATTGACTTAGGAATCAAATGAGAACATTTGATCATAGGTCATACTCGTCGTTTAAGTACAAGTGGGGTTACCACTTTTACATAAAGTATTGATGTGTTCACATCATTAGAGTTGCTTTAGCTCAATTCCTAGAGTAAATCTCCCCCTAGATGTGAATCCCCTTTTAGAGGGATGAACTAACATTGGCTTTTGTCGATGATGAATTCATGTAGATGTTGAAGATGTGGATGCTCAATGTTGATGTTGATCATTTGGAGCAATCCATTGGAGTGAGTTGCACTTTCAATACCTACATGGGTTAGTCCCACAAGGAACAAACAAGGATATCCATGGATATAGAGTGAAGTACACACAAGATGATGTCCATGAAAGAATTAAGTTACCTTGACCCTTAACTTACTAACAAGAGGGTTTGTGACTCCTTGAACCGGTGCATGATGTGGAAGTTGATTGCACTAGTCCTTGCCAATATGAATATGAGTGAAGTATGTTGGTGCAGTCACCCTCAAGAACTCTCTAGTTCTTTTTCTTAGGGATCCACATAATCTTGATGGGAATCCTTGGGGTTGTAGATGTACTTGATGAAGTATAACTTGAGGTAGACTTGGGAACCCACTTGACCAAGGCCTTTGGAGCTTCTTCAAATGCATCAATCTCCTCTTGAAGCTTGTGCTTGCCTTTTAGCTTGTGGTCTTGTGGTGGAAGATCATCTTGAGCTTGTGTCGCCTTGAAGGAAGTAGGGTCATACTTCTCTTGTTGAGCAACAAACTTCGTCTTGCGGTATTGATCTTCTTCCCACTCAACTCCATTGGCATTGAAATGTCGTTCAAAACCAACACCATGATTCTTCCGGTGCCTTCCTTGCTTGCGTACAATTTCCTCAAATTGCTTACTTCCGGCAAGGCTCTTGTAAACACCTTTCTCTATAATTCCCTTCAATAAGCTATTTTCTTGCTCAAGTGTAACTTGGCTAAGAGAATCATTAGTGGAATCAAGAGAACTACTAGAAGCAACAATATTGGATTCGGCATGATTATTGTTACAACTAGAAGAAGAATCCTTCTTACTCTTGTTGCTAGATTTTACTTGTGGCATGTAAGTAGACAAGAGTAAACGCTTGGCAATGTAAGAACTTTTCTTCCGAAGATCATCATTGATGGCTTTTAAGAACCCATGTTTTTGCTGTAGGTTGAGCTTCTCGAAGCATAGGTTCTCATGAGTTTTTAAAAGTTCTCGATAATCTTCTAAAGTAGTTTCATGAGCTAACTTAAGAGTGTTTAGTTCTTTATTTTAGAGGCTCAATCTCCTTCTTATCATTGTCATTCGTTTCATCTGGATTAGCATGATTAATAGCAGTTTCATCATAGTTTTCATCACTAGCATTGTCAACAAGTAACCCTTCATCACCTAGCAAATCATCTTCATCACTATTGAAATCAATATACTCGGGGTGTGACACCTTGGGGCCTTTATCCATGAAGAGTATTCCAATTCCTTCATTTGGTGAGTCCAATATGTCAAAGGAGTTGGTTGACACAAGTGCAAGACCAGCAACACCTTCATCTCGAGTTTATTCGGAGTCGGAGTGATAACTTCTCTTGGAGTGGTGCTCAGAGTCAGAACCGGATACCCATTCACCAACATGAGCTTGATGTCTTCATTTTGTATAGCTCCTTGATGACTTGTCCTTCCTTTCCGAATCCTTGCTTCTGCGAGAGGTTCTTCGTTCATAACGATTATCTCTACTCCTTCTCTCAATCGGAGGTGATTCTTCTCTTCTACTTCTTCTTTTAGGTGAGTCTTGTTTTCTTTTGTATGGGGTCGTACACTCATTGGAGTAGTGTCCGTGTCTTCTACAATTGTAGCAATTACGTTCATGACTAGAAGATCTTTTGTCAGGGTAGGATCTTGACTTGGAGCTTGTCTCTTTGCTTCTACTCTTGTAGAATTTGTTGAAGTTCTTCACCATTAAGCTCAATTCCTCATTGAAGACTTGTCTTTCACTTGATGTGACAGGAGCATCACATGAGGCTTTATATGCACCACTAGACTTGTTGTGAAGCTCTTCTTTATCTTTGAGTGACATCTCATGAGCAACAATTCTTCCAATGACTTTTGTTGGCTTGAGATCTTTGTAATTGCGCATCATTTGGATCAATATGCACACGGTATCATATTTTCCATCCAAGGCTCTTAGCTTGATGATGAATCTATCAGTCATCTCTTCACTTCCTGAGCCGACAATCTCATTCGTGATGAGAGCAAGCCTAGAGTACATTTCAGTGACACCTTCATCATCCTTCATTTTGAACTTGTCAAGCTAACTTTAAAGCACATCCAACTTGGGTTCCTTGACGGACTCAATACCTTTGTGCAAATCAATCAAAGTATCCCAAATTTCCTTTGCATTCTCAAGACGACTGATTTTGTTGAATTCTTCAAGGCACAATCCATTGAAGAGGATAACGCAAGCTTGAGCGTTGTATTGCAGCATTTTCAACTCTTCCGCAGTCGCTCCGCGATTTGGTTCTCTCCCATCACAGAATTCACCTTGCAAACCAATACACACAATAGCCCAAACGGCGGGATTATGTCCAAGAATATGAATTTTCATCTTATGCTTCTAACTAGCAAAATTAGTATCATCAAAGTAAGGACCTCTACGGTGGTAATTTCCCTCGCTAGATGTCATACTCTCCTAGGTTGTGAAACCAAGGCTATGACCACCAAAGCTATGGAAATCAAGGCAAATGGAGACCAAAGCTCTGTAGGATCAAAAGTATGTCTAGAGGGGGGTGATTAGACTACTTGACCAAATAAAAATCTAGCCTTTTCCAAATTTTAAGTCTTGGCAGATTTTAGCAACTTAACACAAGTCAAGCAATCAACCTACACATGTAATTCTAAGAGTATAGAATTGGCATGTAAATCATTGCATATGAAGGTAAAGGGGACAAGTTTGGAGGGAGCAAACGCAATGTAGACACAGAGATTTTAGCGTGATTCCGATAGGTGGTGCTATCGTACATCCACGTTGATGGAGACTTCAACCCACGAAGGGTAACAGTTGCGCGAGTCCACGGAGGGATCCACCCATGAAGGGTCCACGAAGAAGCAACCTTGTCTATCCCACCATGGCCATCGCCCACGAACGACTTGCCTCACTTGGGTAGATATTCACAAAGTAGGCGATCTCCTTGCCCTTACAAACTTGGTTCAACTCCACAATCTTGACAGAGGCTCCCAAGTGACACATAACCAATCTAGGAGACACCACTCTCCAAAAGGTAATAGATGGTGTGTTGATGATGAACTCCTTGCTCTTGTGCTTCAAATGATAGTCTCCCAAACACTCAACTCTCTCTCAAAGATTTGGATATGGTGGAAAGATGATATGAGTGGAAAGCAACTTGGGGAAGGCTAGAGATCAAGATTCTTGTGGTTGGATTGGAATTTCCTGGTGTCAACACATGAGTAGGTGGTTCTCTCTCAGAAAATGAGTAGTGGAAGTGTAGGCATGTTCTGATGGCTCTCTCTCAAATGGAGAAGGGGGTGGAGGGGTATATATAGCCTCCACACAAAATCTAACCGTTATACACAATTTACCAAACTCAGTGGGACCGAATAGTGAGACTCGGTGAGACCGACCTGGTTCAAAATGTGAATGTTAGGCTTTTCGGTGGGACCAACATTACCAACTCTGTGAGACCGATGCGCTAGGGTTAGGGCAAAACCTCATCTTGGTGAGACCAATTACATGAACTCGGTGAGACCGATATCAGTAAAAAGAAAACAGAGACTTGGTCATGAAAACTCGGTGGGACCGATCGCTCATTTCGGTGAGACCGAAATTTTACGAAAAGAAAACAGAGAGTTTGCACTGTGAACTCGGTGGGACCGATCGCTCATCACGGTTAGACCGAAAATGTTACGAAGGGAAACAGGGAGTTTGCAATCCCATCTCGGTGAGACCGAGATCTCTATCGGTGAGACCGTACAGATTAGGGTTTTCTGGCTATGGCTATGTCGAATGAACTCGGTGGTGCCGGATAGATCAAATCGATGGGCCCGAGTTTGACTTTAGGTTTAGGACATATGTGGAAATGATAAAGTGGTTGAGGGCTTTTGTAGCATATTGATACGTCTCCAACGTATCTATAATTTTTGATTGTTCCATTCTATTATATTATCTGTTTTGGATGTTTAATGGGCTTTACTAGGCTCTTTTATATTATTTTTGGGACTAACCTATTAACCGAGGGCCTAGTGTCAGTTTCTAATTTTTTTGCCTATTTTGGAGTTTTGCAGAAAAGGAATAACAAATGGAGTCCAAACAGAATGAAACCTTCGCGGTGATCTTTCTTGGACCGAAAGCAAACCAGAAGACTTGGAGATGAAGTCGGAGACATAACGAGGAGGCCACACGGCAGGAGGGCGCGCCCAAGGGGGTAGGCGTGTCCCCCACCCTCGTGGGCCCCTCGTAACTCCACCGCCCTAACTCTTTCACCTATATATACTCTTATACCCTAAAAACATCAGGGGGAGCCACGAAACCACTTTTCCACCACTGCAACCTTCTATACTCGTGAGATCCCATCTTGGGGCCTTTTTCGGTGATCTGTCGGAGGGGGATTCGATAAAGGAGGGCTTCTACATCAACAACATTACCTCTTCGATGAAGCGTGAGTAGTTTACCACAAACCTTCGGGTTCATAGTTATTAGCTAGATGGCTTCTTCTCTCTCTTTGATTCTCAATACAAAGTTCTCCTCGATGTTCTTCGAGATCTGTTCGATGTAATACACTTTTGCGGTGTGTTTGCCGAGATCCGATGAATTGTGGATTTATGGAAAAGATCATCTATGAATATTATTTGGTTCTTCTCTGAATTCTTATATGCATGATTTGATATCTTTGCAAGTCTCTTCGAATAATCGGTTTAGTTTGGCCGACTAGATTGATCTTTCTTACCATGGGAGAAGTGCTTAGCTTTGGGTTCAGTCTTGCGGTGTCCTTTCCCAGTGATAGTAGGGGAAGCAAGGCACGTATTGTATTTTTTCCATCGAGGATAAAAAGATGGGTTTTTCATCACATTGCTTGAGTTAATTCCTCTACATCATGTCATCTTGCTTAATGCGTTACTTCGTTCTTACGAACTTAATACTCTAGATGCATGCTGGATAGCGGTCGATGTGTGGAGTAATAGTAGTAGATGCAGGCAGGAGTCGGTCTACTTGACATGGACGTGATGCCTATGTTCATGATCATTGCCTTAGATGTCATCATAATTATGCGCTTTTCTGTCAATTGCTCGACCGTAATTTGTTCACCCACCGTAATATATGCTATCTCGAGAAAAGCCACTAGTGAAACCTATGGCCCCCGGGTCCCTTCTCCATTATATTTAATCTCGTTTACATCTTGCTAGTTTCTGATCTACTATTTTGCAATCTTTACTTTCCAATCTATAAACCAAAAATACCAAAGTATTTACTTTACCGTTTATCTATCTCTATTAGATCTCACTTTTGCGAGTGACTGTGAAGGGACTGAAAACCCCTTTATCGCGTTGGTTGCAAGTTCTTGATTGTTTGTGCAGGTATTCGGTGACTTGTGCATCGTCTGCTACTGGATTGATACCTTGGTTCTCAAACTAAGGGAAATACTTACGCTACTTTGCTGCATCACCCTTTCCTCTTGAAGGGAAAACCAACGCAAGCTCAAGAGGTAGCAAGAAGGATTTCTGGCGCTCTTGCCGGGGAGATGTACGACAAGTCAAGCCATACCAATTACCCATCATAAAATCTTCTCTCTTACATTACATTATTCGCCATTCGCCTCTCGTTTTCCTCTCCTCCACTTCTAAAACGATTTTTGAAAACCTTTGCCTTTTCTTCGCCTCTCTTCCGTTCGTTTCTTCTTGCATGCTTCTTGTGTGCTCGTTTGTTGGTTTGGCTTGTTGTCGTCATGTCTGAATCTGGGGAGGTTATCATTGAAAATCTTGAAGAAGCACTTGAGTCTTGTTCTTTGAATCATGAAACTGAAACTCCACCTAATTACAAAACAAAAATCTTTCATGTGGGCGACGGTAATATTATTGGAAAAAGTATTATCCAAGAATTCTTTGATTGCACAAGATCCATGCCTATTAATAAAAAGTCTATTCTTGTTGAGAACAACTGTTATGCTGATGCCATTGTTATGCTTGTTGAGAAATTAGAAAGAAAATTTGTGCATATCCATCCTACTTTGCAAAACATGTTTTATGAACTTCCCAATAAATCACCCTATAGCTAAAAAGATTACCAATATTATCCTTATGCGCGAAATCGATTTTATAATACAAGAAGCTAGGGATATTTTTGCTTTGTATAAAAATAAGTTGAACACCCTCCAATGATAGATATTTTGTCCGGTAATGAAAGCATGCGTAGCTTGGAAGCTAGAGATTATCAATCTTATAGTGAAAATCTTCGGAAGAGAGTTCCCCATTCTGAAATATCTCAATATTTGTACCTTGAGGCTTTTGAGGAGTTTGACTAGATTACTAGAGAAATTTATGTAGGATTCAATAGGGATTGGTTGTATAAAATGATGAAGGATCCCATTAGAAATGAACTACGCATTTTATATGATGATATATATGGTGATGATCCCGACTATGGATTTATGAATGTTAAAATTACAAATCAAAGCCCTTTCCACGATTTAAGTTCTTCTTATAAAAGGGAAATAATAGATTTGTTAAGACAAGTTTTAGAGGATTTGATGAGGAAAGAATTGCATGCCGAAGATGGCAATACCTAGATCTATTCGTGTTTTTATGCCCAGCTAGGGGCGTTAAATGATAGCGCTTGTTGGGAGGCAACCCAATTTTATTTTTGTTCTTTAATTTTTGCTCCTATTTAGTGATAAATAATTCATATAGCCTCTGGTTAGATGTGGTTTTATGTTTCAGTTAGTGTTTGTGCCAACTAGAACCTTTGGGGAGACTTGGGTGAAGTCTTTGCGATCTTGCTGTAAAAAACATAAACTTTTGCGCTCACGAGAATAGCTGTAATTTTTGCAGAAGTGTGATTTTAGGTTGATTATTTTTGAAGAAGATTAATAGACAAATTCCTCACTTCCACCAATTTATTTCAGAATTTTTAGAAGTATTCGAAAGTTACAGATTACTACAGACTCTTCTGTTTTTGACAGATTTTGTTTTTCATGTGTTGTTTGCTTATTTTGATGAATCCATGAGTAGTATCGCGGGGTATGAACCATATAGAAGCTGGAATGTAGTAGGTTTAACACCAATATAAATAAAGAATGAGTTTATTACAGTACCTTGAAGTGGTGATTTATTTTCTTATACTAACGGAGCTCATGAGATTTTCTGTTGAAGTTTTGTATTGTGAAGTTTTCAAGTTTTGGGTAGGGATTTGATGGACTATGGAATAAGAAGTGGCAAGAGCCTAAGATTGGGGATGCCCAAGGCACCCCAAGGTAAAATTCAAGGACAACCAAAATCCTAAGCTTGGGGATGCCCTGGAAGGCATCCCCTCTTTCGTCTTCGTCTATCGGTAACTTTACTTGAGGCTATAGTTTTATTCATCACATGATATGTGTTTTGCTTGGATTGTCTTGTATGATTTAATTCTTTGCATTTTAGTTTACCACAATCATCCTTGTTGTACACACATTTTGAGAGAGACATGCATGAATCATGATTTATTAGAATACTCTATGTGCTTCACTTATATCTTTTGAGCTAGACAATATTGCTCTTGTGCTTCACTTATATCTTTTTAGAGCGCGGCAGTAGTTTTATTTTATAGAAATTGATGAACTCTCATACATCACTCATATATTTTGGGAGTATTTTGGAACAGCATGGTAATTTGCTTGGGTTATAAAATTAGTCCTAATATGATGGGCATTCAAGATGGGTATAATAAAAACTTTCATATAAAGTGCATTGAATAGTATGAGAAGTTTGATTCTTTATGATTGTTTTGAGATATGGTGACATTAGAGTCATGCTAGTAGAGTAGTTGTGAATTTGAGAGATACTTGTGTTAAAGTTTGTGATTCTCGTAGCATGCACGTATGGTGAACCGTTATGTGATGAAGTTGGAGCATGATTTATTTATTGATTGTCTTCCTTATGAGTGGCGGTCGGGGACGAGCGATGTTCTTTTCCTAACAATCTATCCCCCTAGGAGCATGCACGTAGTACTTTGTTTCCATAACTAATAGATTTTCGCAATAAGTATGTGAGTTCTTTATGACTAATGTTGAGTCCATGGATTATACGCACTCTCACCGTTCCACCATTGCTAGCCTCTCTTGCGCCGCGCAACTTTTGCCGGTACCATACACCCACCTTATACCTTCCTCAAAACAGCCACCATACCTACCTATTATGGCATTTTCACAGCCATTCCGAGATATATTGCCATGCAACTTCCATTGTTCCATTTATTATAACACGCTCCATCATTGTCATATTGCTTTGCATGATCATGTAGTTGACATCATATTTGTGGCAAAGCCACCGTTCATGATTTTTCATACATGTCACTCTTGAATCATTGCACATCCCGGTACACCGCCAAAGGCATTCACACATAGTCATATATTTTTTCTAAGTATCGAGTTGTAATTCTTGAGTTGTAAGTAAATAAAAGTGTGATGATCTTCATGATTAGAGCATTGTCCCAGTGAGGAAAGGATGATGGAGACTATGATTCCCCCACAAGTCAGGATGAGACTCCGGATGAAAAAAAGAGGCCATAAAAAAGGCCCAAATAAAAAATTAAAAAAAATGAGAGAAAAAGAGAGAAGCGGCAATGCTACTATCCTTTTTCCACACTTGTGCTTCAAAGTAGCACCATGCTCATCATGATAGAGAGTTTCCTATGTTGACACTTTCATATACTAGTGGGAATTTTTCATTATAGAACTTGTCTTGTATATTCCAATGATGGGCTTCCTCAAAGTGCCCTAGGTGTTCGTGAGCAAGCAAGTTGGATGCACACCCACTTAGTTTCTTTTGTTGAGCTTTCATACACTTATAGCTCTAGTGCATCAGTTGAATGGCAATCCCTACTCACTCATATTGATATCTATTGATGGGCATCCCTATAGCCCGTTGATACACCTAGTTGATGTGAGATTATCTTCTCCTTTTTGTCTTCTCCACAACCACCCTTCTATTCCACTTATAGTGATATGTCCATGACTCACGCTCATGTATTGCGTGAAGATTGAAAAAGTTTGAGAACATCGGAAGTATGAAACAATTGCTTGGCTTGTCATCGGGGTTGTGCATGATTAAATACTTTATGTGATGAAGATTGAGCATAGCCAGCCTATATGATTTTGTAGGGATAGCTTTCTTTGACCATGTTATTTTGAGAAGACATGATTGCTTCGTTAGTATGCTTGAAGTATTATTATTTTTATGTCAATATTAAACTTTTGTCTTGAATCTTTCATTCATGCCACAATAAAGAAAATTACATAGATAAATATGTTAGGTAGCATTCCACATAAAAAATTCTGTTTTTATCATTTACCTACTCGAGGACGAGAAGGAATTAAGCTTGGTGATGGTTGATACGTCTCCAACGTATCTATAATTTTTTATTGTTCCATTCTATTATATTATCTATTTTGGATGTTTAATGGGCTTTAATATGCTATTTTATATTATTTTTGGGACTAACCTATTAACCGAGGGCCCAGTGCCAGTTTCTGTTTTTTTTTCCTATTTTAGAGTTTTGCCGAAAAGGAATACCAAACGGATTCCAAACGGAATGAAACCTTCGTGATGATCTTTCTTGGACCCAAAGCAAACCAGAAGACTTGGAGATGAAGTCGGAGATGTAATGAGGAGTCCATGAGGCAGGAGGGCGCGCCCAGGCGGGGTAGGCACGCCCCCACACTTGTGGGCCCCTCGTAGCTCCACCGACCTAGTTCTTTCGTCGATATATACTCTTATACCCTAAAAACATCAACAGGAGCCACAAAACCACTTTTCCACCGCCGCAACCTTCTGTACCCGTGAGATCCCATCTTGGGGCCTTTTTCGGCGATCTGCCGGAGGGGGATTCGATCACGGACGGCTTCTACATCAACACCATTAACTCTCCGATGAAGCATGAGTAGTTTACCACAGACCTTCGGGTCCATAGTGATTACCTAGATGGCTTCTTCTCTCTCCTTTATTCTGAATACAAAGTTCTCCTCGATGTTCTTGGAGATCTATTCGATGTTCTACTCATTTGCGGTGTGTTTGCCAAGATTCGATGAGTTGTGGATTTATGAACAAGATTATCTATGAATATTATTTGGTTCTTCTATGAATTCTTATATGCATGATTTTATATCTTTGCAAGTCTCTTCGAATTACCGGTTTAGTTTTCCTAATAGATTGATCTTTCTTGCCATGGGAGAAGTGCTTAGCTTTGGGTTCAATCTTGTGGTGTCCTTTCCCAGTGACAGTAGGGGCAGCAAGGCACGTATTGTATTGTTGCCATCGAGGATAACAAGATGGGGTTTTCATCATATTGCTTGAGTTAATTCCTCTACATCATGTCATCTTGCTTAATGCGTTACTCTGTTCTTATGAACTTAATACTCTAGATGCATGCTGGATAGTGGTCGATGTGTGGAGTAATAGTAGTAGATGCAGGCAGGAGTCGGTCTACTTGACACGGACGTGATGCCTATGTTCATGATCATTGCCTTAGATATCATCATAATTATGCGCTTTTCTATCAATTGCTCGACAGTAATTTGTTCACCCACCGTAATATATGCTATCTCGAGAGAACCCACTAGTGAAATCTATGGCCCCCGGGTTTCTTTTCCATTATATTGAATCTCGTTTACATCTTGCTAGTTTCCGATCTACTATTTTGCAAGCTTTACTTTCCAATCTATAAACCAAAAATACCAAAAATATTTACTTTACCGTTTATCTATCTCTATCAGATCTCACTTTTGCGAGTGACCGTGAAGGTATTGACAACCCCTTTATCGCGTTGGTTGCAAGTTCTTGATTGCTTTTGCAGGTATTCAGTGACTTGTGCGTCGTCTCCTACTGGATTGATACCTTGGTTCTCAAAACTGAGGGAAATACTTACGCTACTTTGCTGCATCACCCTTTCCTCTTCAAGGGAAAACCAACGCAAGCTCAAGAGGTAGCACATATCACTAAGCATTTTGAGCAAGCAATCCATTAAGAAACACCTCATCTCATTTTAATAGTACTGGCTTTTTCTATGGACTCAATGTTTTCTTCGATCACTAAAATGAAAATGTAGAGTCTTGAGCTTTTATCAATATGTGTCATTAGCATTTTGAGGGGTCCACATCTCTAGTCCATGCCATAACAATCATTGAACTTCCTAAAACATTAATCTTGAATGGATATTAGTTCAGTGAGCTATATGTTGTTATGAATTACCAAAACCACCTAGGGATTAGTTGCACTTTCAAGAAGAAAAATAGCAATAAGAAGAAGTCGTCAGGCTCGGTTGCGGGCACTGGTGGGAGCCAGGAAGGGCTCCTTCTTATGCCGGGGCATGAGGATGTGCCCCCTGATACGCGTTTACCAACTCAGGAGGAGCCGACCCTGCTGTCAACTTCGGCAGAGTCGAGCAGTAATCACGTGCAAAAAACAAGTGCTACAACTGTTGCATCAAGGGACACTATCGCAATGAGTGCCTCTTGCCATTTGCGCTGCCTCATATGTGGAGATCCGGCCCACCATGCAGATGTGTCCGTCAGGACTTGAGTTCCCCAGTCATAGGATAGACATGGGATTGTACTACATCGACAAGAAAGAGGAAACCCCGTGTGTGCCCGAGCACTTTACCGTGGGTATGATCACCCCAGACTAGATCCCGCCTCCATATGTGGAGATTCTAGAGGACGCCATCTAGCATGGGTTGTATAAGCAAGTGTAAGCTTCTTTCCCTGTCTGGTGAAGGAGATCTTTCAATGGTCATGTGGCAGTACTCGTGCATCCAGGAAGATTCCATCACTATGCCCATCCACAAGTTCAAGGTATTCATCCATCATTCCACCGTTAATCTTGACTCGTCTTCCTCCCTTGTCATGGTGTAGTTCAGCATCCACATGATTCCGTACTTGGACCACCCAATTGTCTAGATGATCTTGTAGTCCATTGGCAAGGTTATTGAGGTGGATGAGTGTTCTCTAGCCTAGCACGACTCTATTCGTCTCCGGATTCTAACTCTAGACATTTGGATATGGACCTTCTGCAATTCTACAGTAGGACAGTGTGTAGGACTCTCTCTATGGAGCTCGGGGAGGGGGCTGACAGTCAGCCCTCCCCATCCCCTCACCCTTTCAACCATAGCTGTCGGAAGCCTTGGGACCTCGACCATGACCCCTCTCGCTACTTGTTGAACGACATTTAAGGAAGCTGGGGGCCTAGGGAGCCTGCTCCTATAACTCTTTCCCCACTTGTCGCCCCTCCTATAGCTGGTGTCTCAATCATTGTTACTGCCCTGACTCTAGGCTCTCCAGTCAGCGCTTGCTCCTCCCTCTGATTTGTTGGTGGAGGGCCCGTGCTTTCTCCGCCCCTCAAACTCATCTCTCAGTCATTGGGCCTGCTCCCCACAGCCTCATTCGATCATGTGGAGCTTGTGGAGGACTCTAGGAGCATGGTTTCGAGGATCTGCCACCTTCATTGCCTTGTTCTTAGGGGGGTGAGGGAGTCCTGGATTAAGGGGTCCTCGGATGGCCGGACTATAAACATGGGCCGGACTGTTGGGCTATGAAGATACAAGACAGAAGACTTCTTCCCGTGTCCGGATGAGACTCTCCTTTGCGTGGATGGCAAGCTTGGTGATTCGGATATGTAGATTCCTTTCTCTGCAACCGACTTTGTATAACCCTAGTCCCCTACGGTGTCTATATAAACCGGAGGGTTTAGTCCATAGAGGCAATCATAATCATAGGCTAGACTTCTAGGGTTTTAGCCATTACGATCTCGTGGTAGATCAACTCTTGTAATACTCATATTTATCAAGATCAATCAAGCAGGAAGTAGGGTATTACCTGCATAGAGAGGGCCCGAACCTGGGTAAACATTCTGTCCCCCGCCTCCTGTTACCATTAGCCTTAGATGCACAGTTCAGGACCCCCTACCCGAGATCCGCCAGTTTTGACACCGACATTGGTGCTTTCATTGAGAGTTCCGCTGCATCGTCACCAAAAGGTTTGATGGCTCCGTCAATCATCTACAACAATGCAGTCCAAGGGGAGGTTTTCCTCCCCAGACAGATCTTTGTATTCGGCAGCTTTGTACTGCGGGCCAACTCGCTTGGCCATCTAGAGCAGATTGAAAGCTACGCCCCTGGCCATCGGGTCTGATTTGGAAGCTTGAATTATGTAGCCGATATCCACGGAGACTTGATCTTCGACAGATTCGAGCCCATGACGGCTGCTCCCTGCCACCACGATGAACATGACCTAAATCTGTCATCGGACCGTGCGCAGGAGATAGCACCTATAACCGCCCTGGCCCTAGATCCGGAGCAGATTGCCCCATCCGAGGACGGGATGCTCAACCGCGCCACGGAAGCCGCAGACTCAGCGGCGGTGGAGCTGCACACAGGTCCGACCTCGAGCGGGGCCTGTGTCATCGGAACCTCGGATTCGTCCCCGGCCATAAGTTCCGAACCGCGCGCATCCGCGGAGACACCCTCATTTTTCATCATGGTATCTATTCTCGATCCACACGATGCTCCTCCTAGACCACTTGTATCAGGTACCACAAATTGGTCTATGGTGTTCCAAGGTGAGCATGGCCCGTGCTTGGATCAAATAGCTCCATCAAGGCAGAGGATGTTTTCGAGGGGACTCTAGCGGCTGCTCGTGCTCATGAGGACAAATTCCTTAATCCTCCACCATCCGCCTCTTCAATCGAGCACCAACATCCTAATCAGTGGCACACCCGGAGGAGCACCCCGTCATCTTAAATTGCAGAGATGAGGAGGAGGATTAGCTTGCGGATCCTCTGGCCCCCTTGTGGGCTGAGATGGAACGGACCTTGGAGGAGGCCACACCGATGGATACATAGTTGGAGGAGTAGATTTGGGCCGCTGTCCCCGACCACACGCCTGTGCCCGTCAAGGCGGACGGATGGACGGCTTGGGAAGCCAACATCGAGGTGCAAGGCGCCATCAGGCCAACCTCCCCATGTTCTACCACAACCGTGGATGTGCCGTCAGTGATGACCATGGTTGTGGCATCGGCGGCGGCCATGGTCGTGGCCAGACCTAACCATCGCATTGCATAGCTATAGTTACTTAGTAGGTGTTTTATGAATGCAAAAGTTGTAGTGCGATAAATTCCTTATTAGGAATGAAATCAAAATTTGTAAACCATTTCATTTAATCAACTGTGTTTGTAAGATTTTTTTTTGTCGTGGCAAAATCTATGATCCAATGATAGATGAGTCCTACTTGTAGGGCAAATATGCATGGCACCATATGGCTACTCTGTGTTTGCCCACAACCACCGTGGCTTGCATATCGATATGGAGCGCGCTTCATAACCTATACGGCGAATCTGCTAGATTTGCCTTTAGGGTTTTATTTTTGTACCTTGTAAAGTCCGTTATGATAAAACTGCAATTGTATCGTTTCTTATATATCAGAATAAAGCAGTTTGTTTCTAAAAAAAGCGTGCAGCGTGGTGTGGCTAATGCTAGGGCTGGTGCGTCGACTGGGAAGCACGAGACGGGATGGGGATCATAAAGGGGAACGATTGACACCAGCGGCAAGCTAGGCTGCAAATGCAAATTTTTACGGGGACTTGCTTGAGGTCCTGCTAAGAAACCAATTTAGCTTGAGCTACCATGTGGAACTGCGTGGATTGATTTCCAAGAGGATGAATAAACTTGCGCCGACGCCATAAGAGGACGAAAGCGTATCCCTCGAACCAATCAAAGTCAAATCTTTCTGACGTTTGATCGATTATTAAACCACAGCCTGCCCAACGTCCGCAAGAAAATGAAAAAGAGCCATTTCACAGGTTAGCTAGCTATGTAGGCTACCCAACCATCCAGCTGCGCTGATGACAGCTTTATAATGACATAAAATATGACAGATCGAGAGTGACCTCGATTTTTGCTACCTCGCGGTTAGCCCGGAGTTGAGATTATAAAAGCGTTAGATCTGCTGTAATACAGCCAATTTGGACATTGTTAACTAATGGTGACGAGTCTCCCTGCCAGGTCCACAAAGAAACTGATTAATCTTCTCGGGCTGGCCAACCTCCCCCCCCCCACACACACACACACACGCTGATCTAACATTGATCACTGGTTTCCGTGGACCAACAAATCTTTGTAAGCAAGCACGCATTCTCGCATGGAGCTAATTTGAGCCATTAGTAGACCACACCCATGCCTACGTCCTAAACAAACTGAAAATGGAGTGCAATGCAGAAGTACTTCCTCCGTTTCTAAATATAAGTCTTTGAAGAGATTCCATTATGGACCACATACGGAGCCAAATGAGTGAATCTACACTCTAAAATGCATCTGTATACATCTGTATATGGTCCGTAGTGAAATCTCTACAAAGACTTATGTTTAGGAACGGAGGGAGTATTTCACAAGTTAATTAACACTACTCTAGTACTATTCCATCCGGTTACTTGTGCTGAAGCCACCTCGCACGCCGGATAATTGCCTGGAGAGATGGGATTATGTAAGCGGCAGATTAGCTCTTATACTGCAATTTTGGCAGCTTCAAGGTCGTTTACAAAAACAATTTAACCGTGGATTTCATTAGCTTAGCTTGAGCTTATCAATCGACCTCCCCCAGTGATCCAATGTGGAACACTTGTTTCCATGGATCAACGAGTATACCACCGTGAACCTTTTTTTACTTGATCTCTCGAATGATAAGGACGGGAAGGCCGCATATACCTGTCAGATGCTTGGTGGCAGATAATCTTTGGCGAGACAATCATAGAGGAAAGTCCACTTCTTATTTTAAAATTTGGACATACTAATCATACCCTGATTAGTTTAATTACCTTTAAGTATCCGTCATTTATTTCAGCATAGATGTGTTCTGTTTAATATATGGTCCGCAGGAAGTATCAAGTCTCAACTAATGATAGGGTTCCCTTTGCTTCTGTCTTGTTGTTGGAGGTCTCGAGTTCAATCCCATGCCTAGCTAGGGATTGGATTCGAACCAGCGATGCATATCCTGCTGGTGTAGATGGCCCATGTGCACCACCGCGCCATCGATTGCTATCAATCCCATTAGAGTTTCCTTCATATTTGACTACATGTTGACCATTCACATTCAAATTTTTGACAACTAA
>LT934114.1:783480178-783498069 GCA_900231445.1 Triticum turgidum subsp. durum
CGAATAAACGGCCCATATGGGCGAGAATAGGCCCATATTCGGCGTGGTTTCGCCGTGTCTCGGCGTTCAATTATCAACACAATTATTCCTTATCACATATTTCATCACAGAAAAATCAAATACTTCAACAAAATACTACAACAACAAATAGTTCAATACAAATTATATAGTTCAACAAATAAAAACTCGTATTTCATCACGCGGCGTCCCCCTTGAGCCTCCATAGGTGCTCAATCAGATCTTTCTGCAGTTGATGATGCACCTGTGGGTCTCGGATCTCCTGACGCGTACTGATATAGGCAGTCCAAGTTGTCGGTAGCTGGTGATCAACTTCGGCTAGAGGACCCTGCCTGTAGTATGGTTCAGTGTCAAACACTGGGTCTTCTTGCTCGCTCTCGATGATCATGTTGTGCAAGATGACACAGCAAGTCATGATCTCCCAAATTTGATCTTTCAACCAGGTCTGAGCGGGGTACCGAACAACAGCGAATCGAGATTGGAGCACACCAAATGCCCGCTCGACATCCTTCCTGCAAGCCTCCTGAAGCTTCGCAAACCAGGCGTTCTTGCCTCCTGCCACAGGGTTTGAGATCGTCTTCACAAATGTCGACCATCTCGGATAGATGCCGTCAGCTAGATAGTACCCCTTGTTGTATTGGTGCCCATTGATCTCGAAGTTCACCAGAGGAGAATGGCCCTCAACGAGCTTGACAAAAACAGGAGAGCACTGCAGCACGTTGATGTCATTGTGAGTTCCTGTCATACCAAAGAAGGAGTGCCAAATCCAGAGGTCCTGTGTGGCTACCGCCTCAAGCACCACACTGCAACCACCTTTGGCGCCTTTGTACATCCCCTGCCAACCAAATGGGCAGTTCTTCCATTTCCAATGCATGCAATCGATGCTTCCAAGCATCCCAGGAAATCCTCTTGCTGCATTCTGGGCTAGGATCCGAGCAGTGTCTTCCGCATTGGGTGTTCTCAAGTATTGTGGCCCAAACACTGCCACCACTGCCCGACAGAACTTGTAGAAACACTCTATGCTGGTGGACTCGGCCATGCGCCCATAGTCGTCGAGTGAATCACTGGGAGCTCCATATGCAAGCATCCTCATCGCTGTCGTGCACTTCTGGATGGAGGTGAATCCAAGAGCGCCAGTGCAATCCATCTTGCACTTGAAGTAGTTGTCGAACTCCCGGATGGAATTCACAATCCTGAGGAAGAGCTTTCGGCTCATCCGATAACGGCGCCGAAATGTTCTCTCGCCATGAATTGGAGCATCGGCAAAGTAGTCGGAGTAGAGCATGCAGTAGCCTTGCAGACGATGCCGGTTCTTTGCTTTCACCCGCCCCGGCGCCGAGCCACCTCGACGCGGCTTTTCATTGCTCGCCAGCAGCTGGTCGAGGGCGGCGAGCACCATTAGATGCTCTTCTTCCTGGACGTCGGCCGCGGCTTCCTCCTCCAGCAGCGCTGAGCTCTTCCTCCTCATCCGAGTCCATCGCCGAGACAGTCAAAACGCCGAACACCTTGCGCTCGGTGGACGTGTACCCGCCATTAAACCGCGCCTCCGCGGCCGGAAACGGCGGCCGGAAACGCCCAGCTGCTGCGGGAGGGGCTGCCGCGGCGAAGCGCTGCTATTTTCCGGCGGGGAATGGCTATCTAGCGGAGTAGGCCGGCGGCCGTTGCCGGGATATAGCTAGTGGTGGCCGAGGGCGCGGGGGGTGCGAGGCGAGTCGGGGGAAGAAAACCTTGACTTTTCCCCTGTCGATGTGGGCCAGGCGTGCTTTTCCCTAGTGCCGGAGCCCCCAACGGCTCCCCGGCGCGCCGGGTTCGGCCTGTGACCGCCGGGCGGAAAAAAGGTCTGAACCGGCGATTTTCGGCGTCCTGGGAGCGCGACTGGCCATTTTTTCGGCGCCGGCGCCGAAAAAGTGGCCTGGGGGACCTGTTGGGGGCGCGGCTGGAGATGCCCTAAGTCACCCCTTTTGCATGGGTCCCACCACCTGCATGATTTTAATTGATATGGGAAGGTGTGTCAGGTGACTTATAAGTCAGGTGACAACCAAACAGACGTAACTTATAAGTCACTGGTTTTAAGTCACCTGACTTATAAGTCAGGTGACTTATTCAAACCAAACAGGCCCTTAGTAGTACTATACCATCCGGTTACTTGTGATGAACTGATGGTGCCAATTGCCAACTACCAGAACCAAATTTACGTACTCCTGTGAGTAGTTTGACCTTGATTTTTGCTACTACCTTGTCATGCCCACCCGCCCTCCGGTGGATTGCCCCGAGATGGGATCATTTAAGGGGCAGATCAGCAATTTTATTAAGCACAAGTAGATTCATTGACTCGAGGCACGAGTCCAGCACCGCACTGCACGCCATGCATTCAGATCTAAAGATGAACGTGCGTGCACGACGCCTCCATCAACCACCCAATATAAATTCCATTTCTCACACGACCTCCAGGTCTCCTTTACAATGCGAAAGTTTGCCATGTCACAGCTTCTCTCCATCCTCTTCTTAATCCCATCTCGGTGTTCTGAGTTGATGCAGAATTCCCAGCATCAGCCACCATCCATCAGTTGCTAGGGACACCACAAAGACAAAGCACACAAGGAGAGAGAGAAAGTAAGAGAGCATCAATGGCCGACTTCGCGCTTGGGTTAGCCAAGACGGCGGTGGAGGGGACCCTGAGCAGGGTCCAAACCGCGATCGATGAAGAGAACACACTGCAGGCGGCGGCGCGGCAAGACCTGGCCTTCATCACTGGGGAATTCCAGATGATGCAATCCTTTCTGGAAGTCGCCAGTAAGGACCGTGTGAGGAATAAAGTGGTGAAGATTTTGGTGCGGCAGCTCCGTGACCTAGCCTTCGATGTCGAAGACTGTGTCGAATTTGTTATCCACCTGGATAACGAGTCGACCTGGAAATGGGTTTGGCGCATGGTGCCCTCCTGCATTGCACCACCACGGACTCGGGACCTCGACGACGCTGTCGGTGAGTTGAAGCAGCTCAAGGTGAGGGTCGAGGAGGTCAGCCAGAGGAACACCCGCTACAACCTCATAAGCGACTCCGGCTCCAATCCCGTCCCACATTCACCGGCAGTGCAGCTGGCCACCACAAGTCCATCAAGAATGGACATCTTGATGGAGCTATGGGAGGCAAATGGGAAGCACCGCGGTTTTTGCACCCTTCAGAAGTTGATATCCACTGAGGGCAATGCCCTTCAGGTAATCTCTTTGATGGGAAGTGCAGGATCTGATACTGAGGGGACACAGATCATTAATAAGGCTTACTGTGACCCCAAAATCTGCCACCTATTCAAAACCCGTGCATGGGTAAGGCTGACGCATCCATTTAACCCCGACAAGTTCCTTAAGAACTTGCGGACTCGGTTGCAAGCCAGCTCTCAGTCTCGCCAAGCTGTCAATTTCAAGGGCAAGATCTTAGAAGATGATCCGATGAAGCAATTGGCTGAGCAGAGATATCTTGTAATCCTTGAAGGAATATCCAGTGTTGTAGAGTGGGAGATCATCAGACTGTACCTGCCAGACAATAACAATGGCAGCCGGATTGTCGTCTCCACCAAGCAGATAGGGGATGCAATTTTTCTCGCGGGGAGGCCATACCGAGTATCAGTGCTCAGAGAGCTCACAGATGGCCATTATCTATGTGCATTCTATAACAAGGTAATGCTCTAAGCCGAAAACTCGAATTACTTACTAGTATGTACTCGTACTTCGTATTCCTTCCGTCCCAAAATAAATGTCTTAATTTTAGTATAACTTTGTACTAATGTTTGTATAGTTGAGACACTAATTTTGGGACGTAGGGAGTATTAAATTACTTCGGCCTTTTAATTTTCTAGATTCATTTCGTGTCACAGCATGTAGGTGTGAACGTATTGATGCTTGTGGCGTTCTTCTAAAGATTTAAGTATATTAATTCAAATAAATATAGTGTGTATTAAAATCATTTCTTAAGACTCAAATGGTAATTCAGTTATATTTTATACTTGTATTTGCGGAGGACGAAAAGAAATGTAAGATAGGACGAATTCTAAAGCAGTCGCTGTCGTTGCCGCTGCCCGTCCCTGCCGACCATTGTTCACTTTCCGGTCGCTGCCGACACACAGTGGGCTAACCAACTAGCCACTCGGGTTCGTCACTCGCTCGTGTGGTGCGCCTACGTCCGGTTGATGCCCCATAGCTTGGTCGCTTCAGCTTAGTGATTAGCAGTCTGTGGCGATTAGCGACACATACATAGGCCAGCAGCAGTACTAGGCCGAAAGCTCACCAGCCACTAAGCCTTTCTTTTATCTTATTATTATCTTTTGTCCCATCCAACTGATAAGTGACTCCAGTGTCCATTGTGTTAGATCATCTACAACCACAATGGCATAATTTTCCTTCCTATACGAGGGGATGTGTCTGGGCGTGTCCACTTGAACCCTTTTTGACCTTGCATATGATTGATGAGAATGGTTCATGGTTCCACCAGAGAGAGAAAAGAAAGATAAATGGAGTTCTCGGGTGGGCCAAATCCAACGTGGCAGACTGCTCTAATATCCTCCCCATATATGAGCTTGGTTTAAGGTTTTGCGAACAACCCAATGATAAACAAAGTGTGGGTCCGGTTGGGAAGACATTTTAGTTCTCTCTCCTACCCGGGCACTGTCCAGAATATCAGCCCGAACATATAGGTTATAGATACGAAGTGGGGGGGTCGGGGTGTAGATCCTCTTACTTGTTCGTGTGCTTCCTTGTTTTGACAAAGGGTGGATTTATTAGCTAATGATGGATCATTCAGGAAATACAAATACAATGAGCACACACCCGGCCTTTGCATAGATATGATGCACACAACCAACAACAACAACACACAAACACACAAACCATACCAGCCACTAGCAAAGTCAAACAAGACCGAAGCTATGCCTTGGTGGAGTTAACAGGAAAAAAAACTTCAAAACGATCAAAACAATGATCAACTATAGCAACTATATCCACACCAACAATCTCTTCACATCACTACTACAATGAGAAGCATTCTCCAACAACAATGCCTTTAGTATGGAAACGACGCTCAAGCATTGCCTGTCACTGGATACGAACACTGAAGGCCAGATCATCGGGTTTCACCCCTACGAACAAGTCCGTGTAAATCCAAGCGATGCCTTCAAAAAGGTAAAGATAGAAAAAAACATTGCCATTGACATATTTAACCAATAAAGGTCAGGCCTTGGGTTTTCATTCTGGAGCTCAAGACCGATGCTTGAGAAGCGCCACCAAATTGAAGTCATCCTATGTTGTCGCCACCACTTCTCGCTATCTCGGCTACATGCATAACACGGTATTTGACATGAGATGCCACACAAGTGAATTCTATGGTCGCACAAGCAAGCAATCGAGCCATGACAAGAGTCGCTCGCCACCACGAAGGTCGGTGTCACACATTGCAACGGAGATTAAAAGAAGAAGGTCTCATGCACCGCAAAACCCAAGTCGGGATGCTCCGGCACTCCCGCACAATCCTCAAGCTCCGCCATTCTTGTCTGTGCAGAAGAATAGTAATCAAAACATACTTGTCGTTGCCGACAAATCTGAAATTTAAAGATCCCCGACCCCTTCTCGGCAATCATCTAGTAGTGCACGACAACGCTGTAACCTATGTGCCCAAACAGATATCTGGATACGGCAGGCTGATTTTGCCGCCCACGTACCTGCAGATAGGATTGTGGTCATCGATGTCTCACCACCAGAGACTGCCGACCCAGGCAGAAAATCCTGCGCCGTTGCTGCACATCCATGCTCTTTGCCTCAAGTCGCGGTCCATATATCGCATCTGTGGGTCAACAATACCAAATGCCAGATCGGGTCCAATCCGTGCTGCCCAAGGTGTAGCCACAGCATCCCCGACTACAATGCCATCGAGAGGCGCCGCACATCACCGTGTGAGTACCACCGCGCCTTCAGATCTCGGTCTTGCACTGATCTAGCCACATGATAACACCTTCCACACGCCCTAACACAGCTCCAGGACGCCAAGCCGCTGGAAGCCAAAGCTCGTGCCCCACGAGCGGATGTCATGCTCAGGCACCGGTCCCCGGAGGTACGTGGTCCCAACACGCGTGGATGCGCCTCCAAATAGAGGCTGAGGCAGCCGCAAGAGGAGTAATTAAAACACAGGAAAAAAATACCGTCATTGCATCTAGAAAATCTGAGCCATTCTTGGCCTAAAAAATCTGTGAAAATAATTATAGACGTATATTCCATGCATCGAGCAAGGCAATCTACTCTTTTAAAAAATAGATTAGTAAGTCAAAACATAGTGATGGTGAGACTATAGAACATTTTTATCGCATCAATGCAAGAGAAATGTTCTTAGATGCATCCAAGGATGCTATGCAGATCAAGCTCACGATAACCTCATGGACAAAATCCCATGTTAGGTTTCCCACAAATTGAACACACGACCTCGCATATGCTCACGCAAGCTCCGTGACCACAACAAACACACAGGGACACATCAGTTAAAAACTAGTAGGAGGGACGTACCAAGCCTCATGTATTTCTCTTATTGCATAGTATTTAATCGCATAGCATCCATTAGTCGCTTAATGAAGAGGTTCTTAGGAGATGAGCTTTCAGAAAATAAGATGTACTCCCTCTGTAAACTAATATAAGCTGTTTTAACGAAAGTTGACACATAGGTGAACCTGGTGTGCTAAACTGAGCAGTACTATGACATGCAAATGGTGTCGATAGCTAGGACTGTACACTCATAGGTCTTTTGCCACCCAATCACCTCCATCAATTATATCGTTGTCACATCTCCGCACTGCACAATGGTGCCAATGACCTGTAGAAATTTGTCGCAAACAGACAGAGTAACGTTTCCGCAAAAACAATGTCTTCTAGTTTGGATCTGAGAGCTCATATCTCATTAATCAAGGCTCACATTTGGTGCGGCAGCTCTGCCGAGTAGGGGCGTGGTGGGCGGGGTAGCCTCTGAGGGGCGCGGGAGGGCGGCGGTGGCACGAGGGTGGGGGTGGCGGTGCTTTCTAGCACTTTGAAGCATGGATCTAGGGACGCTCTGGGCCCTACGAGGTGGCCGTGAACTCGCAACAGCCTTGCACGGGGCAAGGTGGGTGCGTGTGGTCATGATGACGATGTTGTTCTGGCACAAATCTGGCCTCTGGCTGGACATCGGCAGGGTGGTGCAGGAGCATGGCTCTGGGGCGTGCAAATCTTACGTGAGCTTGCCGGGCGTCGCCGGTACATGAAGGGCTAGGCCGGCATTGGCACCACTTCGAGTCCTGGGGTGCCGTGAACGGCAGCTTCGCGATGTCGGGGCAAGGAGCGGGTGTGGCTATTTCGACCCCTCAAATCTCCAGCAGCTGCACGGTGGTAGGCATGGCGTGCGTTGGTGCATCTGATGATTGATTGCGGACAAGAACTATGGTGGTTCCTAGCCTCGGGTGCACTACTACAGATCCGAATAGTGCCGGTTGGCCCAATTGTATCTCACTAACACACTTTAGGCCCGTCAATAGCCCCGGGTCAGTGATGACTTCTCCATCACAGTGATGGACCTATGGGCTTATCAGTGATACATAGCTACCACAGACTACGGTCCTAGTGTGCATCTAAACTGCGACAGAGTGTGTTCATCACTGACTTCCTACTAACATGAGGCCAGTCCGTGATGACCAATAATTGCTTTTTTCAGCTTTGGGTTGCACTGGTAGCTATGATGCAAGCAAGACAGTTATATGCACATGCATAATACACAAGCAAATCCACATTCATCTCATAGAAGCATTGCATTTCATACATACATCATACACATGCACAAAAGTGTAGAGATAACATATGAATCAGATCGGTGAAACATAAAATTATCTTGACGTTTTGACAAAATGGATCAATGATGACGAGATCTCGGAAGTGATGCTAATGAGATTCCTCCAACGGTTGACCTTCCACTTCACCCATTGCGGTTGACATTACGGATAGATATGACAACGAATCAACGGGGCAGAGAAATGCAACGACTTTTGCCATGATTGCATAACTAGAAAATTTTATTAAATGTAATATTTCAAAGAAAAAACTTCTTAAATGTAAAAGAAACTAGATTAAGTGACAAACTTACAATTGCTTTAAAAATCACCGAGAAGGCCTAACTCAAGCCGCATTTCTTGTGCGATTTGGTCCAATCTTTTTGTGTGGTGCGCCTAAAATAGTGTAACGCCCCCTATCTAACATTTTTGGTGCACTGCAGAAGACAGGCTTACAAAAAAAATGTTATGTATAGTACACTAAAAGGCCACAACAGGAACGTTATTTTTCTGTATTCATGTTCACACAAAATAAAGAACATGCTCATTTTCTATACTTGAGTTGATTGCTATACTAGAGTTGAAAAACAGCAATGTCTACCGAACACTTGCATTAAAAGCTAGGCACGTACTTAGTTGCTAAGGTGACAAGTGTCATCATCGCTCAAGCTTACAAAGTGTTGTATTACTTGCCTTAGATATTACCCACACAATATCATATGCTAGCTGTTTTATCCGACGATATCACCAGAGAATAACTCAAACCGACTACTCCATTCCCACGACCATTACACATGCTCTCTAAAGAAATTCTTTGGTTGCAAAGGCGGTGTATTTACACGGTTGACATGACTGAAGAATCTGGCCACAAAGAGGGTAATATGAATGGTACGAGCTGAATTGTCTGTCTGGGTTATTATCTCAGAAATAGTGTGGACAAAATTACCAAGACATATATATTTGGTTTTTCCATCAGTCGCGATACAGATAAAAACTTACATACTCATGCCTTAAGTATCTAAATCTAGTCTTATTGTCCTCAAATAAAATTCCAACATGATTAGTAATAGAAAGTGACTAACAAACACTTGCATCCAAAGTTACACACATACTTCTTTGCTAAGATTACACGTTTTATCATTGGCAATACGAATCAACATTACATGTTTAATTTGGAAGTTATGGATAGGACTCTATTGTTGCCAATTTTATCTGTTTTGTTTCATTTCTTTCTGTCAGACTTTTGGGGATTGATTTTGTGCATCCTAGCTATGTACAGGTCGGGTGTTACTCACAATGCTTTGTATCCACTTGATGCTACATTTTAAGATAATAAAAACACCCTTTATCGTAAAAATAACATGCATAGCAAACCTGAAACTTCAACATTAATAGAAAGGAACAACGCTCACAATCATGGCCGCCGCAGCGGCCACATTACCCGAAAGCACATGTCGAGTCTACAACAATACTCACATGTGCAGGAGACCTGGTGTCAACCGCTAGGTGCAATGCAATGACGGACAAAGCCCACACGTGGGCACCAGCAACATGATAGGATGGCGGTGTCGATGATGAGATTGAAGGCATGGTTGTGCCATGGCCGATATGCGTCTTCGTGGCCCGCGGTGTAGCAGTGCGCCATCAGAATAGCCCTGAGTGATAGATCGGCGACGTGACAAGGGGTAGAAGAGGAAGGAATACATGTGAGGGTTTGGAATGAGGATTGGAAGTGGACAATTCAATATAACAGGCCGTGTAAAACACAACACCAACCGGCGGAAAAATCGAAGGGTCATACTTGAATACGGTACACAGACGGGTCAAAATTAGTGTTCATACGGTGATAGCGTTCTGTTTATTTTGTTCATCAGGAAACATTATCACAGACCGATCACTTTAAGAACGGCCTGTGATAACCCTCTGATCAAGCCATTAGCACCTTATCATGACAAGCATTTTTGGCCCATTCGGTGATGAAGGGTCAGTATTATTCCGATATGTAGCAGTGGCGGTGCTCCTTTGTTCCCCGCCGACATGGTGCTCGACAGGGAATGACGGCTCATGCTGCATCTAGCGGCCCTATTTCCAATTGACAATAATTTAAAAGAATTTGAATTCAAATATCAATAACAAATTTCGTTTGCCCAGTCATTCTCAGCCGAATCTAAGCATCCCGCTACCAGATCTAGTGCCTCATCATTCCCTCGGCCATGATTTTGCTGCGCACGCGGTGGTCCTTCCTCTGACCATGGTTTCTGCCATACGTGGCTTGGTATATTTCTGTCCTATGCAGCTCCCCTTCTCTGGGTAGATGGGTGGTAGCTCGCTCATTGTTGTTTGTTTTGATGTGCAACTTCTCTCTGGTCGACTTCCACCTATGTCGATACTATGCATGTCGTGTCGTGCGGTTGTCGTCATAGCACTCGTGCTGTCAATATTGGGGCTCACTTTAGGCTAGTGGAGGAACCATCTCAGGGCATGAGGTATGGAGTCAGCACCATGGTGCTTTTTTTACAAAGGGTGAATTCTATTGACTCAAAATGAAGCATCAAGTGGATTCAAACACAATGAGCACACACCCGGCCTCTGCACTCACACAGAAAACAAGCTAACAAATAGCAAAGTCATATATCACCGAAGCTATGCCTAAGCGAGGAAAAAGAAAGAAACCTGAAGCAATCAAATCCTTGATCGGCAATTTACAACTATGATCTTATCCGCACCAAACATCTTATGACAACACAAGGACAACGAGGCTCTTCAACAACAATGCCTTGAGGAAGGGAGCAACGCTCAAGCGTTGTCGTCACCAGCCAACCATCTAGGTTTTTACCCTAAAGAACCATCCGAACATATTTGAGCAATGCCTTTAACAAGGTAACAACGCAAAATATTGTCATTGCCAGGTATGACCAACTTAAGTCAGACCTAAGTTTTCACTCCGGATCTCATTGAAGTCACTCATGTGTTGTCATATGCACTTCCGTGATCCCAGCAGCTACATGCGCTGGGTAGAGAACCGACTGCCGCCGTTGCACAACCATACCTCTGCGTCAAGCCATCGCGCACAGATTGCATTTCACTGCCGAGTGAAACGACCATGGTTGGAGAGAGGAACCCTCGCGAAGATCTTTCGATGGCCACCTCAATCTGCAGCAAGGCCACAATCGTAGTCTAGAGTGGTCACGCGTTGCCGCCAGAGCCGCCGGAGATGAAGAATTTGGATCCGGCAAACCAACCAGTCTCAATCGCCACCTACACAAACGCGACCACCACAACACGACCATGGAGCGTACGAGCTTTACCACAGGGTTGTACAACCAGTGGCGGCCGAGGCCTAGCCACAATTGCCGCCATGGTCCGTGGCGGACCAAGTCTGGCAGCACCCAACCACACCGGCGGCAGGGATCACTTCCACCTGGTTGGACATTGAGGCCTAAATACCCAAGGTAAGAGCCACAAGGAGACCTAGCCAGGCCTGTGGCGGCTCAAGCAACACATGGGCAGCGAGATCCAATCGAGGCAGACCACTGCGAGCGAGAGATCCCGTCGCCTACCAATCAATGCAAGGGGCTTTGCCCTGCGGCCCTTGCCGACGATGGAGCTGAGAGGAGGTGGAGGATAGGCTAGAGCGGCGGCGGTGATCCTGGCGCCCGAGTCGCTTGCAGGATGACGCGAGGGCGTTCCTTTTTTTGTTTGGTGCCGCCCCGGCCCATCCACCTAGGCATGAGCTATTGTATTTTTTTCCTCCAACCACAAAACATAATGCAATGCCCCATCGTGGTCCTCTTCTTCTTCCTTTTCCTCTCTCTTTCCCTTTGTGGTCGTCTGCTTCCTCCTTTTCCTCTATCTTTCCGTTATCTCTCTTCACTTTTTTTTTGTTTTCCTCATGAAGCAGTCGACATCTCTGCAGGGGGCAGTCTGAGCTTTGGTCTGACACCCGAGCCAAGTTGGCATGCGGGGGCAGCTGGTTGAAGCCACCCGTCGGCCATGCGCCCATGCCCTTAGTGGGCATGTGCTTTTGCTGTCGTGGTCGTTTCCCTCATACACCCTCCGTTCCTTTATCTAAGGTGTATTATTTTTGGCACTGTGACCAAGGCACATAATTATAGACGTGTTAGGACAAAATTACCCTTGGCAAATTTATTGGTTAGTAGCAAGTAAATCAGTTAGTCCAGGAAAGTAAGAGATACGTGCAATTGACATAGAGATAGTTTCCTTCTTTTGGTACAAGGAGGGATACAGACAATCAGGAGAGATATACTTTTCTTTTTTTGAAGGGTTATAACAAAAGAATTATGAGGAATTAGAAGAAATGCACCTTACATTCTGAAATTTTATCAAAAAAATACACCTTATATAAAGGAACGGAGCGAGTATGTTGCAAGCTCCTTTGGTGTGTGGTCCCTGTTATTCCGTCTTTGGTTGCTGGTTCTCATACTAGGTCGCAGGTTGATTGCACTTGTGCGGGGATTCTTAGGTTGTTTGTCGTCATTTAGGGTCTGGTTCTCTTGTCATCTATGGTACTGGATTGGTGGTGTCATCTTTGGCATGTAATCTTCTTTCTATATGATGAAAACATGCACTTCTCCTACATGGTTCAAAAAAAAATTAGGAATTGTCAAGGTGTTGACATGTTAAAATTGCTCAATAAAAATAAAAGTCCAAATCTGTTCTATAGGGCAGGACAGCATGCAAATCCACCTCATGCATGACAAACTGGATTGCTTTCTTAGTTTTGCCAGCATGTTGCATGCACGCCGTGCATGTATCCACAAAGGTTGTTCTTTTCTTGGATTATTAGCATTGTATAAAAAGCTGAATTATAATTAATTAACATTCGGAGGTCTTACTTTTTATGCCAATCAACTGTGTATTGTGACTTGATTAACTGAGTCTACCTGCAGATCCATGGCTATATGGACGAGCTCTTTTGGCGACTACGACATCATCACGTGATCGCTGTGGGTGGGGCTGTTGGTGAGACAACTCTCTTAAAACAAGTCCACGACGGCATAAATAATCAGCATGTGGGATTCAAGGAGCTAGAAAAATTTGAGTGTTGTACATGGGTGGATGTACCCCATTCATTCAAGAGTAGGTACCAATTCGAATGGCACTTGGAAGATAAATGGAATCTGTCTCGTACAAAAAAGTGCATTTTGATTATAAACGGTCTGCAATCCATGGAACAGTGGGAGTCGATAAAGCCATACAACGTGGAACGGTATACTGGGAGTCGTATCATTTTGATTGCAAATGAAGAAAGTGTGGCCATACATTTAGAACATCTGAAAGCCAACACCGCCACTCGTCCCTTGACAAAGGTATTATAAGCTTCATTATCAGTGCCTTGACAAAAGTATTTATAAAAAAATTAAGTACATCATGCGGTAGTCGCTGATGTACTAACATTATTTGAGCATCTGTGCATCATATCATATGCTCGCCAGCACTAACTAATTAATGAGCAAAATGCTGCAAACTGAACTGCACCGGAAATCTTTGTCGCCTCCTTATTAGTTGTACATATTCTGGTGCTGGAAACATCAAATTTAACAGTTCTTTCTCCATCTCTCTCTTTCTAACGCACACATGTAGGCCTCTGACTACTATGGATATGGACATAACAAGGAGGCTTCTCGAAGTACCTTCTTGTCCAACAAAATGGAAGTGACTCCTCTGATCGCATCTCAAGTAGAGGCGTTTGATAAGATCCGGAAAATTTTACACAGTAATGGGTTCGCTTCGGTATGGGGCATTGCTGGTGTTGGGAAATCAACTCTTGTCAGAGGTCTATACACTGAACGGATGTTTGGATGTTCTGTCATTGGAAAGTTTGCATGGGTTGATGTGCCCGATCCCTTTGATTTGGTGGAATTTTCCAGGCTCTTACTTCTTGATTTGCATCGATGTGATCTTCAAGCAATGGAAGCTGCAGCAATTGGTATTATGCAGGGTCAGGACCCAATTCAAGGGTGCCGTGAAATTCTGCATCAAGATGGGTATCTCATCATTATTGATGGTTTGCGGTCCACCTATGACTGGGACTTGATCGAAACTACCTTTTTATACCGGCCTACTACAAACGTCAGAATAGTTGTCATCACAGCTGAGGAAAGCATCGCCAAACATAGTGTCAAGCAGCAGGCAGATCAAATGATCAATGTCAAATGTGTAGCAGATGGCGAGGCCTGTGATATCTTTAATAAGGTCCGTTTAATTGCTCTGAAACATTGCCATGCTCTATTTCCAGAAATTTTTAGTTTATTTCTTTTTTCTATAAAGTAGGCATTGATGGAGGCCGCAAGCTGGCATTAGGTTCCCTATTTCACCTCATAAGGTAGTATTGTTCATCTCTAAATCTATATCTAAACTATGTAGAAAAGACGTAAGGTCCTCTATTTCACCCTCCAGTATTCCATTCCCCGCCTTCGTCCACCCCCTAACATGACCACGTATGTTCTCCCCTCCTTCCCTATTCCTCATCGCTTTGATTTACCCCTTCCCACATCAGGTTTTTCCCACTGGTTTTCGTTGAAAATCATGCACATCTTATTGGTCAATCAGGAGGCGTTATTTACAATCACCTCAAATAGCTATCGATTGGAAGGGGTAAATCAATTGGAGCCGTTTTAGAAACACGCCTCAAAAGCTGCGCCAATCGAAAGCGATTTTGGAAAGCGCCTTGAAAACTGCACCAATCAAAAAAAAATTAAGACGACTCCAAAGCCGCATCAATTTTAGGCGAAATCCCCCAAAACACCTCCTTAAAACCACTGAAAAAAATAGTGTGCTATAGCGCCGCTAATAGCACGCTATAGCGTGTAGAGAATTGTTTCGCTAAATTGATCAGTGTAGCGCCCTATAACACGCAAATAGCATATTTTTAGGGGCGGCCCTATTTTGTGTAGCGCGCTATTAAAACATGATTTGTGGCGTTTGGCCATAACGCCTTAACCAAAAGGTGGGCGCTAGGCGCCGGCGGACTGGCCCAAATTTTGGCCGGTCGCCGCGCTCCCGTTCGATTCGAGCGACCAGGAGTCCAGTACCGTTTGATGCCCTTTCCTCATACGTGTGTCTGCGTCATTCTCCTGCGCTTCGGTTCGTGAAGGAAAAATTCCCTCCGTGCTGAGATGCGCAGGACCCAACTCCGACAACGGCAAAAACAACCAGCGGCCGTAGACCCCGGCTGCGTCTTGTCCATCTCCCATGCTGTTCCTTGTCGTCTTGCCCATCTCCCATGCTGTTCCTTGTCGCCGGCCTGCACACCGGCGTCCGCCGTCTCTCACCATACCTCGCCTCGCAGCAGCTCGGCACATCGTCGTTTGCACCGGTCAACCACGGTTGCAGCTACATCGAAGCCACTTGTAGCAAAATCATCATCCCATCAAGCTTGCATCACCCACCGGCGCAGTGCATCGCCGTGGTCGCGCGGTCACAACGCCATGGCTCACCCCTTGTTGCCGGTGTGCAAAATGGTTGCAGCATCAATGATCGCCGGTTCCAGCAAAAATCTTCAACGGTTCCAGCAAAATATGTGTTGCCGGTTGCACTTCCGCTGAGCCGCTGCGTCACCCATCAGCAAAAAAACTTGTCGGTTGCAGCAAACTCGAAAGCTCATTTCAGCAAAAAATCAAATGAAGCAAACATGCCACGGCCACCGTCTCCGCCAAGCATCAAAAAAAGTTGCCCATTGTAGCAAAATCGAAAGCTGGTTTCAGCTAAAATCAAATGAATCAAAGAACGTTGGGGCCACCGCCATCTCTGCCCAGCACCATCTTGCCGGATGTAGCAAAAAAGTAAGCTGGTTCCAGCATTGTCGCATGGATTTGTAGCACTCCCGGTGGCTGGTCCCAGCATCTCGGATAGTCGATTCCGACAGAACAAGCCGATTCCAGTATCGCAGCTTCGCGTGTGCAGGTGGTAGCCAGCACAGCGACAACTCCGGCGTGGGCGAGTGGCTTGCAGCAGCGCTGCCGTAAACTCGCTGGACTGCCTCGTGAGGTCCAAAACGACATCCGGCCGTGCGCAGGGGAGATTGGTGAAGGGCGGACGATGGCCACCAGAATGACGGTGGGCTGCATAGCAAAGTTATGGATTCAGCCTCATGCGGTTGGGCCGTTGGGTGGAAGAAAGAAAATGAGAGAGGAGACGAACCAAAAGAACAGGGAAAAGGAATGGCGGATATCACGCGACGGAGGATAAGGTTTGACCAGATCCAAGAATAAGCGGTGCCTGTCCAGAGCGTATGTGCGAGCGGCGCGCAAGTTCGGCCGGTCAGCCGATTATAAACGTTTCCCTAACCAAAATGTCTTCTTTCAACAAACGTGTTGTAAAGAATTGCCTTCCCAGAATACCCCCGAAACATGTTTGACCAGGTCCCCCAGCCCTACCGGACCCATCATCGGTTTGCGCAAGCATCTCGTTTTTTAAGAAGGATAACCCGGGCGCATCAGGACGAGCATGCGGCCATATATTATTAAGAATGCAAAATTCAGCAGTCGAACAATATCGACCCAAAAATAAAGGGAAAAGAAAACCCGAGGCCGCATTCCTCACGACATTAGCTCCATGAGATAGCCACTAACCCTATGTTACAAGATGACATCAAAATGAAAAATACATAGCTCCTAGGCTACGCCTTCAACAAGAAATCGCTGCACATGCACTGGTGATGTCGAGTAAACACAAGTTTGAACTCCAGATTCTCATCCCCGAGGGCAAACTTCAATCCACCACCTTCAGCAAGGATACAACGCAGGTGCGTGTCGACATAGCTTGATCAGAGATTTTGTGTCTCAGACCGGAGTGCATAAAGTCTTCTCTAGATGTTGTTGACTGCTTGATAACCGGATACCTCTAGAGAAGACACCAGAAGGCAGACGTCCCATACCGCCTTTCTCCTGTCACTGTCGCATCACCTTCGATTCAGCAGCAACAGGCTAGATGTGAGATCTCCATCAGAGCCACCGTGCAGCACGTGCCAGTAGCCGACATGACTTGACGCTACGGTATGAGATGTCGTGCATAGCATCCATGGTTGATGTATACGTCTAGATACCCCATCATGCGTTCTAAGACCTGGTTCATAATAGAAACAAGTATTGGTCCATCGCCATCCATGGAACCTTAGATCAACATCAATGACCTTGTCCAAGTTGATGGTCATAACCCTGATGCAATTGACGTTAGGAATAATAGGAGGCTCGCAAAGGAAACATTGTCCACTTGTCCATTAGTCTACTGCCTAGGGTTAGACCAACCATTGGGCTATTTCCGTTATTATGTATATATCGAAACATGTATTATCTAAAAAAAACTGTTACATATATCCTCTTACTGCCTAGATAGGAGCCGTTGATTCCATTTAGTAGTGGGTCTATGTAACTCGTACCTTCTTACCTTCCATGTGAAAAGAAGAGGTAAGAGGGACCATGTTAAAACTTTAGCATGCTCCCTCTTACCGCCTCTTTTTACATATGAGGTAAGAAGGTAAGAGTTAATTAGACCATTATTTAATGAGATTAATGGCTCAGATCTGTTATGTACTCTTACCTCTTATGTGAGAAGTGGGCGTAAGAGGGAGCATGTTAAAACTGCTCAAATCCTAATTTGGTTGCTGGTTATATACCCTAAAGCACAAACTTTTATATAGTCCAAGCACATATTGCATTTTTTCTAAAAAAATTTAAGAAATCAATTGTTCAACTTTGTATCTACCACAAACGCCTGATATAGGGTTCAATGACAGATTAAGCAAGAAAGGTCAATAAAAATTTGTTGATTACTAAAATTTGTGGAGTGGTAGAATGTCGACAAAAAAGTTCCACTCCCAACCCCGTGTCCGCCCCTCCCTGGCAACTCAGAGCAGTACAATATTTTTTTTACTGAGTTGGAGGAGAGAGAGCGGAAAAAATGTGTTGTAGAAGAACCGCCAGCTGCAACACGTACTTGTAGAAAATTTGTGTGAGTGTAAAGTGGCCATAGTAGTATATATTTATAGCTAACTACTGCCAGCTATACTATTAACCATGCTGTA
>LT934114.1:783512177-783527277 GCA_900231445.1 Triticum turgidum subsp. durum
GTTTCTCATATACTATCAAGTGGTAGTATATACTCTATTTTATTATTTTTAGTATGTTCATATACTATATCTAAGATACTCCCAAGTGATTTGTATGAAAAAATTGCAAGTGAGCTCATAATTTTATTGTATTTGTGAAATACGTACATATTTGTACGTGAAATAGAGTATGCGCAAAATATGATATATACTACAAAAAAGTAGTATATATACTACCTAAATATTCTTATACATCCTCTCTGATATGATAGATACTACCTAGAATATATGAAACAAAAGTGGGAGTAACTACACCCGGTAGCAGAGAAAATTTGTCCTATATAGCAGCAGAGTTGGCCAGAGGATAACTGACCAAGTAGCAGCAGAGTTGACACTAGGTCATCAGTCTAACAAGCCATTCCGCCGTACAAGGTTCAGTAACATCGCATGCCCAGAGACGTCATGATTCATTCCTTAATCAACCATCTGACATGATTTGCATGCTGTGTACATACGGTCACGCGGCTGCCATCAACTCATTCTCTGCAGCTATCTTGGCCTTCCAATGCCAGTAAAAGTAAATCAAACTACGACCCAGATATTCCATCCCTACGGTTTTTACTTTTCGTGGAGAGATACGCTGACCAGAGATTCGGCTCGCCGAAATAGCACCAAAATTTCTTTCTAAAAGTATTTGCGGTAGCTCTGCCGCTGCCCGGGGGAAGAGGAAAACAGAGCAATTCTCCTAGACTGAACCCATACATAACCTGCATGCGAAGTTGAAACAGCTTAGCAAAAAACACCATATTGCAGTTGTGCACGGCGAGGTGCAGAATGCCATGGAGGTGTACGCCGAGGAGGCACTGCAGTTACGCCCGCTCAGCCGGAGGTAGGAGCGGCCGGTTCTGCACAGCAACCGCGCGCACTGTTGGGCTGTCAGTTGTGGCGTGGCTGGCAAATGCGCTCGCGTTTGCACCTTGTATTGGTGGCGCCGACCGAGCGGAGCTGAGTACCACATTTGCATTTTCCGCATGAATTATGTCTTAATAAAGGAAATGTAAATGAAATACATTACCTCAACTAATCCGTCCAACACGGGCCCAGTGGAGCTGAGTAGCCCCTGCATTTTCGGGCGAGTCTATGTCTCGCTTCTCGTGGTACAAAAGAACGCATTGCCTCAAGGTAGCTTGAAACGGGTCAGGCCAGTCAACATAGTTCCAATTTTTGTAACAAATTTCAGGCCGGTCAACGTAACAAACTTCAGCAATAGGATCCTTTGAGCATTAGGTACAGTTAATTCCATGCAGGAATACTCCTACTTATGTTCAAACAATGTTTGAACAAAAAAAGATCTGGGCACCAATTACAGCACGCTGGTAAACAGTGCAAATATTTAGACAGAAGTGATGTCTCCGCTGCAATACACACTGTAGGAACATTGGCTTCCCTATATGTTTCTTTCATATGCGCCAATATAATTGTTGCGGTAGAAACAGCAGCTTCCAGCTGGTGGGATCGCCATGGTATTCCCTCCTACTTTATGTCGGGGTTCCTCCTCAATAAAACTGTTATTGAAAAAATGAATGTTCATCGTCGCTGGTTCTTTTGGAGGAAGGGGAGGAAAAAACAGGCTTATCATATGGTCAGGTGGGATAGGGTCTGTCGCTCTAGGAATATTGGAGGTCTGGGTATTAAGGATCTCCATAAGCAAAATATCAGTCTCCTTGTGAAGTGGTGATGGAAACTTGAATCTGGGATAGCTTATGGCAACGTATTATCCGTGCTCGATACTTCAAAAGGAAAACGGTTGCCAATGTGCAAGCTCGTTTTTCTGATTCACCCTGTTGGAAAGCAATTATGAAAGTCAAAGATGTTTATATGGCTGCGAGAGAAATTAAGACGAATAGGGGTGACCTGACTAGGGTTTGGTATGACCCCTGGCTATATGAAACACCTTTAAAATGTAAGTTTCCTGTTCTGTTTGATGTCTGCTCTGAACAAGACTGTACTGTTGCATCTTTTGCTACTAACAACTTTATAATGCATTTCAGACGCGCTCTCTTTAGTGATTCGGCCGAGCAGTGGTCTGATATTGGGGAGAGAGCTAGAAACTTCCTGTTTAATAACCTTCCAGATGTTGTAGGCTGGAAGTTTACTCCTAAGAAAATCTTTACCACCAAATCAGTATATGAGTGGCTGGAGAAAGACCTGGCCGGACCTAACTATAAGTGGGTTTGGAAAGCAAAGATTCCCTTGAAGATTAAAATCTTCATCTGGCAACTGTTTCAAAATTCGGTCCGTACTAGAGATAATATGCGTAAAAGAAACTGGCCTGGTAGTCCTTCTTGTTCGTATTGTCGTGACCTTGAAACTGCTGGACACCTATTTTTTGGTTGTACATTTGCTCGTTCGGTATGGGGAACTTTTGGCTTGGCCTTCACTAGTAGAAAAGGGGGCATTGGTCCAGGCCGGGTCAGCCCATTAGTCCCGGTTCAATCCAGAACCGGGACCAATGGGGGCATTGGACCCAGTTCGTTAGCCCCGGGGGCCGGCCGGGCCACGTGGGCCATTGGTCCCGGTTCGTCTGGACCTTTTGGTTCCGGTTGGTGGGACGAACCGGGACCAATGTGCCTTGCTCCTGGCCCACCACCATTGGTCCCGGTTGGTGGCCTGAACCGGGATCAAAGGCTTCCCTTTAGTCCCGGTTCAAGCCACGAACCGGGACCAATTAATTGCCTATATATACCCCGCGAGCAGAGCACTCTCACTGCTCTGTTTTTCGTGGCCGGCGAGGAGAGAGCTTTGTGGTGCTCTAGCTCACCTCCTATGCACACGAGGTGTTCGATGGAATTCCCGAGCCACACTACTTAAGCTTTCTCCTCTCCAAGCTCCACCTCCAAGCTCCATTTTTCTCAATATTTGTCTAGGTTTAGCGGTCCATCACGTCCCGTCCCCGTCTTCACCGCCGTCAATCGCCCGCGCCGATCTCGTCGCCGGCACCACCGTGGTGAGCCTCTTGTTCTTACCTTCTTTCTGAAAGGAAAAAAACTCTTACTTGTATGTTTATATAGATACTTGTATAATTTTCTTACTTTTATTATTGCATCTTATATAGTGCGATGGTTTTGGTATCCGCCCCCGTCGGCCCTCGTCCTGTCTATGATTCAGATGTGGTATATATTATCTTTTCATAACTATTGGTTCATTTATTGTTTATGACAATTATGCCGACCAACGTGACATAGATTTTATTAATCTAGGAGGTTGTTGAACCGGAAATTCCAACCGACCCTATTGTCGAGAGGTTAAATTTAGTTGAAGAAGAAAACAATTTGTTGAAGGAAAAAATTAGAAAAATTGAGGAGGAGAAGATGATATTGGAATTGCATGTTGCGGATGTCGTCGATGATCACAAGATCAAGATGGATGCAATGCGCTTGAAGATTAGAAAGATTAGAAAATATGCCATTCATACCGAGGTTTGGTATCATTATGTCATTGCATCAGTTGTTACATTGGTTGCGATTATGATCGCATTTGTTTTCGCATTGAAATGTTTTACATAGTTTCAGTGTATGGTTTAATTAATTTAGATGCTCTGTAGAGCTTTATGTTGTTAGATGAGAACTATGTATGTACTTTGGTTTTAGTGTGATGATGAACTTCTATTAATTTGGTCACTTAATTATCTATTCATGATGTTCTGTAATGATTTTTGACACACTTAATTATATATAATGCACGCAGATGAACCGGCAATGGATGTACGTTAAAGACACACCTCCGAGTACATTAAGGGCGTGGATGATTTTCTCGAAGTGGTTGAGGCAAACAAGCAGAATGGTTTTATGTGTTGTCCATGCCCTATATGTGGGAATACGAAGTCTTACTCTGACCAGAAAATCCTCCACACCCACCTTCTTTAGAAGGGTTTCATGCCACACTATGATGTTTGGACGAGGCACGGAGAAATAGGGGTTATGATGGAAGACGGCGAAGAAGAAGAGTACGATGACAACTATGTGCTCCCTGAATACGATGATGCTACTGAAGATCAAGAGGAACCAGACGATGTGCACGATGATGCTGCAACGGGCGAAGCTGCTGAAGATCAAGAGGAACCAGACGATGTGCCCGATGATGATGATCTCCGCCGGGTCATTGTCGATGCAAGGACGCAATGCAAAAGTCAAAAGGAGAAGCTGAAGTTCGATCGCATGTTAGAGGACCACAAAAAAGGGTTGTACCCCAATTGCGAAGATGGCAACACAAAGCTCGGTACCGTACTAGAATTGCTCCAGTGGAAGGCAGAGAATGCTGTGCCTGACAAAGGATTTGAGAAGCTACTGAAAATATTGAAGAAGAAGCTTCCAAAGGATAACGAATTGCCCGACAGTACATACGCAGCAAAGAAGGTCGTATGCCCTCTAGGATTGGAGGTGCAGAAGATACATGCGTGCCCTAATGACTGCATCCTCTTCCGCGGTGCGTACAAGGATCTGAACGCATGCCCGGTATGCGGTGCATTACGGTATAAGATCAGAAGAGATGACCCTGGTGATGTTGATGGCGAGCCCCCTAGGAAGAGGGTTCCGGCGAAGGTGATGTGGTATGCTCCTATAATACCACGGTTGAAACGTCTGTTCAGAAACAGAGAGCATGCCAAGTTGATGCGATGGCACAGTGAGGACCGTAAGAAAGACGGGAAGTTGAGAGCACCCGCTGACGGGTCGTAGTGGAGAAAAATCGAGAGAAAGTACTGGGATGAGTTTGCAAGTGAGCCAAGGAACGTATGGTTTGCTTTAAGCTCGGATGGCATTAATCCTTTCGGGGAGCAGAGCAGCAATCACAGCACCTGGCCCATGACTCTATGTATGTATAACCTTCCTCCTTGGATGTGCATGAAGCGGAAGTTCATTATGATGCCAGTTCTCATCCAAGGCCCTAAGCAACCCGGCAACGACATTGATGTGTACCTAAGGCCATTAGTTGAAGAACTTTTACAGCTGTGGAATGGAAACGGTGTACGTACGTGAGATGAGCACAAACAGGAGGAATTTAACCTGAAGGCATTGCTGTTCGTGACCATCAACGATTGGCCCGCTCTCAGTAATCTTTCAGGACAGACAAACAAGGGATACCACGCATGCACGCACTGTTTACTTGACACCGGTAGTATATACCTGGCAAGCTGCAGGAAGAATGTGTACCTGGGCCATCGTCGATTTCTTCCGACCAACCATCAATGTCGAAAGAAAGGCAAGCATTTCAAAGGCGAGGCAGATCACCGGAAGAAGCCCGCCATGCGTACCGGTGATCACGTACTTGCTATGGTTAATGATTTACACGTAATCTTTGGAAAGGGTCCCGGCGCACTAGCTGTTCCGAGTGACGCTGGGGGACACGCACCCATGTGGAAGAAGAAATCTATATTTTGGGACCTACCCTACTGGAAAGACCTAGAGGTTCGCTCTTCGATCGACGTGATGCACGTGACGAAGAACCTTTGCGTGAATCTGCTGAGGCACGGGAGGACCTACAACGTTTGCACGAAAATGACGGCATGCCTCCAAAGCAGTATGAAGGTCCTGCCAGCTATGCTCTTACCAAAGAAGAGAAGGAAATCTTCTTTGAATGCCTGCTTAGTATGAAGGTCCCGACTGGCTTCTCGTCTAATATAAAAGGAATAATAAATATGGTAGAGAAAAAGTTTCAGAACCTAAAGTCTCATGACTGCCACGTGATTATGACGCAACTGCTTCCAGTTGCATTGAGGGGGCTTCTACCGGAAAACGTCCAATTAGCCATTGTGAAGCTATGTGCATTCCTCAATGCAATCTCTCAGAAGGTGATCGATCCAGAAATCATACCAAGGCTAAGGAGTGATGTGGTGCAATGTCTTGTCAGTTTCTAGCTGGTGTTCCCACCATCCTTCTTCAATATCATGACGCACGTCCTAGTTCATCTAGTTGACGAGATTGTCATTCTGGGCCCCGTATTTCTACACAATATGTACCCCTTTGAGAGGTTCATGGGAGTCCTAAAGAAATATGTCCGTAACCGCGCTAGGCCAGAAGGAAGCATCTCCATGGGACATCAAACAGAGGATGTCATCGGGTTTTGTGTTGACTTCATTCCTGGCCTTAAGAAGATAGGTCTCCCTAAATCGCGGTATGAGGGGAGACTGACTGGAAAAGGCACGCTTGGAAGGGACTCAATAATATGCAGGGACGGATATTCTTGGTCTCAAGCACACTACACAGTTCTACAGAACTCTACCTTGGTGACCCCGTATGTCGATGAACACAAGAACAGTCTGCGCTCCAAACACCCGGAGCAGTGCGACGACTGGATTACATGTGAACACATCAGGACTTTCAGCAGTTGGTTGGAAGCACGTATCAGAGGTGACAACACTGTTTGTGATGAGCTGTACTTGTTATCCAGGGGACCATCTTTGACTGTATTGATTTGGAAAGGATACGAGATAAATGGGAATACATTTTACACGATTGACCAAGATCAAAAGAGCACCAACCAAAATAGCGGTGTCCGCTTTGATGCAACAACCGAGAGGGGAAATGACACATATTATGGTTACATAGTGGACATATGGGAACTTGACTACGGAGTAGATTTTAAGGTCCCTTTGTTTAAGTGCAAATGGGTCAATCTGTCAGGAGGCGGGGTACAGGTAGACCCACAGTACGGAATGACAACAGTGGATATGAAAAATCTTGGGTACACTGACGAACCGTTCGTCCTAGCTAATGATGTGGCACAGGTTATCTATGTGAAGTACATGTCTACCAGATCGAGAAAGAGAAAAGATAAGGAAGCGAATACATCATACGATGAGCCAAAGCGCCACATAGTTCTTTCAGGAAAAAGGGACATCGTGAGAGTGGAGGACAAGACAGACATGTCTGAAGATTATGAAAAGTTTCATGAAATTCCTCCCTTCAAAGTCAAGGCTGACCCCAAAATCCTGATAAACGATGAAGATTATCCATGGTTACGGTGCAATAAGCAAATGACACAAGCGAAGAAAAAGTGAAGACTTTCTCCCGCAACTATTATGATGATACCATGCCAACTTTGTAACTGATGAGTATGATACCATTGTCCGTTTTGTACATGCACATGCTATGTGGGTCAATTTATGATACCATGCGAACTTTCAACTTTTTCAGAGTTCATTTGAAATGCTTTAATGTCTTATGGTTCGGCCCTCGTAATAATTAAAAATAGCAACAATAAGTATTTTGTTGTAAGTAGAAACAAAATAAAATAAATAAAGCAAGAAAGAAAACAAAATAACAAAAAAAGTGTTTTCAAATTTGAAAACTAATGGCACTAATAGAAAGTTTATAATTTTCCTAAAACTAAAAGCAAAAACAATTAAAAATAAAGCAAAAAACAAAAGAAAATAAATAATGCAGAAAACAAAAGAAAAAACAACAATAAGTATTTTGTTGTAAGTACAAACAAAATAAAATAAATAAAGCAAGAAAGAAAACAAAAAAACAAAAAAAGTGTTTTCAAATTTGAAAACTAATGGCACTAACAGAAAGTTTATAATTTTCCTAAAACTAAAAGCAAAAACAATTAAAAAATAAAGCAAAAAACAAAAGAAAATAAATAATCCAGAAAACAAAAGAAAAAAATGGAAAAAAATAAATATAGCAACAATAAGTAAAGAAAACAAAAAAACAAAAAAAATGCCTTCTACTGGGCCCCCACGGCCTGAATACGACTAGAAACCCTACTATGGGACAGGATTCAGGCCCGCAGTAGGCCCAGAAGGCCCATCAGGCAAAGCAATAGCAAGTAGGCCCGAAAGCCTGCGGTGGAGAGGAGCTCGAGAGGGGTGCGGCAGTGGGGCTTATAAACCACTGCGCGCCCCTCTCGACTAGTGAGGTGGGACTAAACTTTCGCCCCGAGGCGGGCAGCACAGAGGCCTTTGGTTCCGGTTGGTGGCACCAACCGGGACTAAAGGCCGGGCATTAGTCCCGGTTGGAGTCACGAACCGGGACCAATATCCTTCGTATATATACAACACTTAGCAGTTTTCACCAAAATCCATCTGTTTCTTCTCGCCCCGACGCCTTCTACTCCTCGTCGCCGTCGCCGCCGAGCCCTGCCCCGACGCCGTCAGGCTGGTCCACCTCGCCGTCGCTGCCGCCGAGCACTGCCCCGACACCGTCGCCGCGCCCGCCGCCCCTGCCGGCCCCGACCCTGTGGCCGTCGCCGCGCGTGCCACCCCTACCCCGACCCCGTCGCCGTCGCAGTTGCCGCGCGCGCCGCCCCTGCCCCGACCCCGTCGCCGTCGCCGCGCGCGCCTCCCGTTCCCCGACCCTGTCGCCGTCGCCGCGCACGCCGCCCCTTCCCCAATCCCGTCGCCGTCCGCCCGACCACACGCCGCCGCCTTCGATCCGGCCGCCGGTGCCCTTTACTCTTAATTTTTTTGTGCATTTTATGTATATGTTCTCTGTGTATATATGTATATGTTCTCTGTGTATATATGTTCATATATGCAGAAGTTAGATTTTATAAAAACTTTAGGATATATGCATTTTTTCTGTTGATGATATGATGATTTTTTTTTCATATATGTATTATTTTTTTAAGTTGTTAGTAGATATGATTTTAGGTTAGTGCATTTTATCACTGATTTTAGGTTAGTTGGTCAATTTAGTGCATTTTATGTTTGTTGCATTTTAGGATAGTGCATTTTATGTTAGTGGAGAGGAAAAAGTAAAATAAGGAAAAGGAAAATAAGTAGATAAAGAAGGAGAAGAAGAAGGAGAAGACGAGGAGAGGAAGAAGAGAAAGAAGAAGAAAAAAAGAGGAGAAGAAGAAGGAATAGAGGAGCTTCTTCTCCTTTTTTTCTCCTCTTTTTTTTCTTCTTCTTCTTAATTTTTATCGGGAACGAGGGTGTCAAGGATCGCCGAGGGGTCGAGGGTCGGGAACTAGGGTAGAGGGTCGAGGGTCGTTAAGGGGTCAAGGGTCGAGGGTTTCAGGGTCGAGGGTTCGAGGTTTCTAGGGTCGAGGGATCGAGTGGGTCGAAGGAAGAAAAGAGGAAGAAGGAAGAAAGAACAAGAAAAAGAATGAGAGGAGAAAGGAAAATAAGAAGATGAAGAAGAGGAGAGGAAGAAGAGGAGAAATAAATAAGAAGAGGAAAAAAGAAGAAAAAGAAGAGGAGAAGAAGAAAGGAATAGAGGAGAAGAAGAAAAAATAGAAAAAAATTCTATTTTTTCTTCTTCTCCTCTATTCCTTTCTTCTTCTCCTCTTTTTTCTTCTTCTTCTTCCTTCTTCCTTCTTCCTCTTTTCTTCCTTTTGCTTAATTATTTTCCTTTCTCGTCATTGTCGCGTCGTTGTCGATATAACCCCCTCGAGATAACTTCGACATGAGGGGCGGTCGATATAAATACCCCCCCCCTCGGCCCTCTCGCTCGACCAAAACTCTCGAGGACACCCAAACCCTAGAGAGGAAACGATGTTGGTCTCCTACCCCCTCCCGCCGCGCCCCTACCCGACGAATTAACTCTCTCGAAGCGTTGTTGTGTCGAGGCGACCCCAAACCCTAGAGAAGCAGCGTCGAGGCCACTAACATGATTCCTTATTGTGATTAGCTGGCTAGTTCAACGTTTGCCATCTGTACCATATATAAACATGTTGTAAATATTTGCAGAAACTATGGAGCACTACCGAGACGAAGAAACAGAAGCGATATTGAGGGACAATATGCAGATTAAAGATCGTCGAGTGCAAAAAACAAGAAATTTATGATATTGAGTTCATTAACACAAATATAATAGATGCTTTTCTGGTTGAAAAGAACGTCAAAGAGGCCGAGGACAACTTGCTACAATCGTTGATCAAAAATCAAAACAAAGATACCATACTCTTTCCTTACAACGGCCCGTGAGTGTTACTGTCGTGTGCATATTCGGTTTCCCTTATTACTCAAGCGAGCTTATAGTAATGTAATTGATGAGTTATGCATGCGTGCGCAGGTACCACTATATTCTTCTGGAGATTAAGCTTGAGCGTGGACTAGTAACCGTCTTAGACTCGAGACGGAAAGATCCCAAATCCTATGCGAACATCACTGAAATGCTCAGCAAGTAAGTTCAATCGATCATTATCGCACCATATCGGCAACTTTTTGTTCATTTCCTAATATCTCAAGTAATAATAATTATTTTCTTTGTCTTGCAGGGTTTGGAAACAGTTCACCGCAGAAGCTCTGGGACTGCCGAAGGAGCTGACATATAAATACCCGAAAGTAAGTACTACTGGCTAGCTAGTTGCGCGCATCTCCCGTTGATTCTATAGCTATACTTTCATCAATGCCATTTATAATGCTTCATTATCAGTTTGATTGACCTCTATTTCTCGTAAAGTGCTGTGGCAGGAGGAAGGGAATGATTTCTGTGAATACTACGTGTGCGAGTTCATCCACACCGTGACTTTGAAAAACAAGCGGGGCTACTCTAGAAGACAATATGAAGTGCGTAAGCAATAATATTCACAATTTCATTTTATTACACCATCATTTCTGTTGAGTTTTATTCATATATATGTATTAATTAACCCCCTTCTTCAAATTATACGTGGCAGATGCGGGATGAACTCCTAGAACCAGATCGCATGAAAGCAATTCAACAGGAATTGGCGGGATTCTTTCTTGACCACGTCATCAGTAAAGCCGGAGAATACCATGTGGAAATTGATTTCAAATGCTAGGGGTTTGTAATTAAGAGATCTTATACATATTGTACATGTATGTAGCCAGTAGCGTCGGATACATGATATGAAAACTTGTTGTTCGACCAATCTCTCGGAGAAGGAGAGGTCGATCGATCACTTCTCTCGGTATGCATGACGAACTTCTGTACTGAATGGTTCTCTCGATCACTTATGTATATATAGTACGTAGCGTCGACCAAGCACGGACATAAGAGAGTACACTTCTCTCTATTAATTAGCTAGCTAACACAATATATGAAACACCTAAATTAACCCCCCAAAACCCCCAACCTCCACTCCTTTCAAAAAAAAACCCAGCCACTGGAATGCTGACGCGTGGATGCCTTTTGGTCCCGGTTGGAGCCACCAACCGGGGCCAAAGGCCCCCTCACTGGGCTCGGCGCACAGGGCCACGTGGAGGCACATTGGTCTCGGTTCTGGTTTGAACCAGGAATAATGGGTGGAGGTATTAGTAACGGCCCATTAGTCCCGGTTCATGAACCGGGACTGAAGGCCCTTATGAACCGGGACTATTAGGTGTTTTTCTACTAGTGCTTGGGGGCAACAAGTTGCCCCAGATCTCTTTGGCAAAGTTGGGTGTGGCTGTATAAATTCCTCCCTAGTGGGAGGAAGTATTACATGGAATTCATAGTTGCTGTTTGTTTGGGGATCTGGTGTACTCGCAACAAGATCACGTTTGAGAAGCGTGTTGTTCATACACCCTAGAGACTGTTTTCACTGTGTGCTCTTTCATGATGTATTGGTCAGGTTTGATGAAAGGCGATGACAAGGCGAAATTCCAGGTTGGGGTGTAGAAGATGGTTCAATTGGCGACGTCTCTTGCTGATCGATCTACTTCCACTAGTAGAAAAGGGGGCATCATTCCCGGTTCGTAAGGGCCTTTAGTCCCGGTTCTTGAACCGGGACTAAAGGGTCGTGACTAATGCCTCCCCCCTTTAGTCCCGGTTCTAACATGAACCGGGACTAAAGGCCCTCCACGTGGCCACTGCGAGTTGCCCAGGCAAGGGGGCCTTTGGTCCCGGTTGGTGACATGAACCGGGACCAAAAGGCTTCCACGTGTAAGCAGCTGAGGTTTTCCTTTTTTTAAAAAAAGTGGCGGGTTTAGGGGTTTTGGGGGTTAATTTTAGGTTGTTATTAGCTAGCTAATAGAGAGAAGTGTCCTCTCTTATATCTCCGTCCTTGGTTTACCAATGCTAGCTACTGCTATGTTCATTTCACCCACTGATATATAATAACTCATGCATGCTCGCATCATACATCATCATATATAATAGCAAGTCCTACTAATCATGCATCATCATACAACTTCTACTCGTTATTAATAACAAGTCATACGATCATCATCCTCATAGTCATCGAACCCAACCCTACATAATTGTTCTTAGCACATGATCATCAGTATCAGGTAGGACCTAAACACCCTTAAGGTAAAATAGCATAAAACAATATAGATCCTGACTCTCCATTATGAAGAATGGAGATCATCCTGTCTCTAATTCTTGCGCTTTGCCTCCTTTTGCTTGCAAGAAGCTCCTTACGATTGTCCATACATTTTTTCCATTCTTTGATTGTCATGTCTCCACTTCTTTTAGAAATCCGGTATGGACAATTGAGATTCGTAGGACGACCTAGTTGTATGTTCAAAACATCAAGGCTACCGTGCGTATACATCAGATGAGGCACACAATCATTCGAGATTATCTGTTGAAAAACATAGTAATAACTTCGTAGTTAGCAATGATGTACTAGTTTTAGAAGTATTTAAAAAAAGATGCAAGGATGTCGTAATAGTAAAAAATCTTACCAGGGTATCTCCATGGTAGTTACCGTAGTTCAACACGTGCACTAGTGACACGTATTGACCATAATGTTGAGGAGTTCGATTGTAGACATTGTAATTCTCAAGATCGGTACAAAATGCGATCAGATGATTTTTCTCCTTATAAGTTAATTCGGAGCCATCGGTGTAGTGGGTTTTGTCTACCATTTTCCGCATATTCTTTGAAGAATGAAAATAAGCTGTCAATGGAAACAAGCTGTCAACTATTTTGAAATAAACAATATAAATTACTTAATAACTATGTTAAGCTCACATGGGGGAAGAATTGGAGGTGTATCCACAAGGACCCAAATGCCCATATTGTCTTCCTGGATTGTAGGATCACCAAGATCCATGGTGACAAGCATACCCCTCATCAAAACCATACATCTTGCAAAGTGCTTCCCAATTTTTGCAACCAAAATGGGTTACACTCTCAGCATTATACAACTTTACATGAAAATCCACACCATGATGGGTCCTTAGGAGAATTTTTTTTGGTTTCCATACTTTCATGGTCTTCAAAACCCATCCTCTCCAAGACATAGCGTCTTGCAAAGCATGGGATAAGCTAGTCGAATTGGAAAAGATGAAAAATACACGTTAAAATAGTTGAAGTCGTGCTTAATTACGAAAAAGAACTATTGTCGTCGTTGCGTACCGTATGAACATCGAAGGTCTCCTCGAGCTTAATGCTGCAGCGCCGATCTTCGTCCAGCTCAATGAACCTGTCGCACATACCTCGGTCGTCGTGGCACCAGTCGCACTCCCCCGGGCGGTTTTCGTCGTTCGAGTACGACATTTCTAGCCTAAGTTCATAATTCAAATATTAAATATATGTACAAAAAACCTAAATTAGATCATTATTATTAATCACGGGTTGACTATCGGTGATGGTACATAGCTCCTCCTTTCATTCCAAGAGTGCATTATTACAACAAATTGTCTAGCACACGGGAATGAAGGAGAAGCTACCCCCACGACGGCGTGGATGATGGAGGGGGCTCCTAGATTTCTGCATAGAGTGCTCTTCAATTTTAGCATTCAAAGTAGCAGTACTTTTCCAATATGAGCATTCAATAAGCAAAACCAAATCGTAAAATAAAGTAGTATTCAAATTAGCATGCATTCAATTATAGCCAAAAGTACATCATCTCTTGTGTCCGTACATCGTCGAATACTCCTCGAATACTATCATACATATAGCATCGCTAATTAATACAGCTAGAACCGTAGCGCCCGACGGGTATCGTCGCGGGCGGTGGACACCCAAAGATAAGGAATGATCATAGGATAATAGCTCCAGTGAGATCCCTGAAGAACCTGCCAGGTATTGTCGAACCTGCCCTCCAACGCAACCATGTAGCGACGGACGTGCTCGTCCTCCTCGCTAACACGGTGACGTACCACCTCCGCGGTGTCCGGAAGCCTCGGCACCGTCACTGGCCCACGCGGCCGCCACCAAACAAGGATCGGGTCAACACCTACGTCCCCCGGAAGGTAGCACCTCCTAATACCAGCCCGGCGGAGCCCAGTCCCGAATATGGCCCTGATCAAGCAGGCCTCAACACCGCTGAGTCGACGACGACAAGGATGCGGGATAGGCATCGTCGACGTCGATGCGGGAACTACTTCTATATATAGTTAAATAAAGTAGTTTTATTAATTAAATCAACTAGTTCAACTACTAAGCACTTACTATAAATAAATAAAGTAGTACTAATTTTCCTATACATACACAATAAATTGACAAAGAAAATACTATGAACAAAAAAATCATTAAGATTCTATGAACAAAATTAGAACAGAAAAAAATCATATAAATTCTATGAACAGAAAAAATGATAAAAAAATTTGACATCTAAATTACTTACACAATATGAAAAAAATTGACATCTAAATTACAACAGAAAAAAATCATAAAAATTTGACATCTAAATTACAACAGAAAAAATCATAAAAATATCTAACACAATATGAACAAATTAATTCCACAATATGAAAAAGAATCTAACAGAAAAATCTATGAACTACACATCTAACAAAAAAAATCAAAGAACTACATAAAAATCATTAAAATTTTATGAACAAAATTAGAATAGAAAAAAATCATAAAAATTCTATGAACAGAAAAAAAACATAAAAATTTGACATCTAAATTACTTACACAATATAAAAAAAATGACATCTAAATTACAACAGAAACAAATCATAAAAATTTGACATCTAAATTACAACAGAAAAAATCATTAAAAAAATCTAACACAATATGAATAAATTGATTACACAATCTGAAAAAAATCTAACAAAGTTACTACACATCTAACAAAATTATTACACATCTAAATTATTACACATCTAAATTACTACACATCTAACAAAATTATTACACATCTAAATTACTACACATCAAACAAAAAAAATCTATAAACTAGAAAAAAATCTAACTTACGGCGACGGCGACGGCGAGGTGCGGCGCGGGGCGGGCGGGGCGGCGACGGCTTCGGGGCGTCGCGGGCCTGGGCG
>LT934114.1:783527982-783566010 GCA_900231445.1 Triticum turgidum subsp. durum
CGGCGCGGGCCGGGGCGGCGTGGAGACGGCGACGGGGCGGCGCGGGACGAAGAAGAGATTGAAGTGGGGATGGGCGGTTCTGAAATTTTCCTAAGTGCTACTTATATAGCAAAGGCATTGGTCCCGGTTTGTGGCACCAACCGGGACCAATGCCCACCTTTATTCCCGGTTGGTGCCACCAACCGGGACCAAAGGCCTCTTTTCAGCAACCCAAAGGGCGGGAAGCAGAGGCCTTTGGTCCCGGTTGGAGGCACCAACCGGGACTAAAGGGGGGACATTGGTGCCGGTTGATGCCACGAACCGGTACCAATGCAGCCCTTTAGTTCCGGTTAGTGCCACCAACCGGGACTAAAGGCCCTGTGCTGCCCGCGTCGCAGCACGAAAGTTTAGTCCCACCTTGCTAGCTGAGGGAGCTCGAGGGTGGTTTATAAGCCCCAGTCCCGCTGCCCTCTCGAGCTCCTCTCAAATGCAGGCTTACGGGCCTAAACTCAGTATATGTGCCTATGGGCCTATTGGGCCTATTGCGGGCCTGAATCCTGGCCCATTGTTGGGTTTCTAGTCATATTCAGGCCGTGGTAGCCCTTTAGGTGGCACTTTTTTTATTTTATTTTATTTATTTTTTTCTTTGAATTATTTATTTTCTTTTGATTTTCTTTTATTATATTTTTTTGCTATTAAAGTTTGTAACAAAATTCTAATTACTTATTTATGTTCTTTTATGATAATTCTTTTTTGTTTTTAATGTTTTGAACAGAATTCTAATTACTTATTTATTTTCTTTTATGATAATTCTTTTTGCTTTTAATGTTTTGAACAGAATTCTAATTACTTAATTATTTTCTTTTATCATAATCCTTTTTGCTATTAAAGTTTGTAACAAAATTCTATATAATTTTAGTTTCAATAATACTAGAGGTTTATAAAAGCTTTTTAGTTGATTCCTTTAGTACCAGTTCTAAGGCTGTTACAAAGGCATTTTATTTGGTACAAGTTTTAAGGCTGGTGCCCCACGAGCACCTTTTAGTACCAGTTCGTGCCATGAACCGGTAAAAGAGTTTTTTAGTTGATTCTTTCTACAGCTGTTTTTTAGTCCCACCTCGCCAAGCGAGAGGCACTCGCAGCGGTTTATAAGCCCCGAGTGCAGAGACGATGCAGAAGAGGCTCAATACTAACGTGCATGTTGCTTAGCTTTAAGCCTTGAGGAATAGGGTAGACTGCACGGAGCTATGTGCAGTGCAGTTTACACTATTCCGAAAGGCTTGAAGCTAATTAACGAGCATTGCGCCTCTTTTTTTTATTTTTAAAGACTGATTACAACTCAGAAAAAAATAGAAAAAAATAAATATAGCAGAAAAGAAAAAAACTATATAAAAACTACTCAGAAATAAATAGAAGAAAAAATAGTTGTGATTAACTTTACTAAAAAAATGAGCATAGATGCGCTTATAGAGAAAATTACACCTAAATTCCTAATAAATTTCTACTAACTTCAGAGAAATTCAATATGAATCTAGGTCAAATTCCCTGTATAAGGGCATCTATTTTCACTTTGAGAGGAGCACAACAAGGCAGAGAGGGAGGGGCTTATAAACGGGTGTGAGCGCCCTTCGGTTGGCGAGGTGGGACTAAACTCTGACCGCAACAAGGACCAACCTGTTAGTCCCGGTTCGTGCCACCAACCGGGACTAAAGGGCAGCCTTTGGTCCCGGTTCAAGCCGCCAACCGGGTCCAATGGTGGAGGGCCAGGATCGAGGCCCATTGGTCCCGGTTCGTCCCACCAACCGGGATCAAAAGGTCCAGACGAACCGGGACCAATGGCCCACGTGGCCCGGCCGGCCCCCGGGGCTCACGAACCGGGTCCAATGCCACCATTGGTCCCAGTTCTAGATTGAACCGGGACTAATGGGCTGACCCGGCCTGGACCAATGCCCCCTTTTCTACTAGTGTTCACGTGGCAGACTCGCGCTGGAGCAGGGGAGCTGAAAAAGTTTGAGCTATATGTGTGTGCTAGCTATTTGGTCTGTTTGATACTCACTTGGGTTTGATGCCCACTGAGGTTAAATTGTCTCCTGGTGGGTGGTGTCAGTAGTTACCTTATTTTGGTCCATCTCTTGGGTACTATTTTGGTGCTTGAGGGTTAGTGTCATCAGGTTTTCGCCCCATGGTGGGTACTTCATTTCAGAAGTGCTCACAGTGGGTTTCCTGCTGGTGCTCCAACTCGCTACCCCCCTTTCTGCCTCCTGTTGCGTTAACTTTAGTAGCCATTTGGTGTGGTTTTAGTCCAGTATACTCAGACTGCTACTGTTGTATTTCTGTTAAGCAATTAATGGAAATGGGTGTGCTCGGTTGGAAAAAAGCTGGTGGGATCGCCAATGGGTTAACAGTTTATTTATTGATCCATTCACACATGTTAACATGTGAACTGCACTGGACCCTGCCATTAGTTGAGACTTGAGACCTCCCACCGGCCGACTAGTATGTCTAACTTTGCCGTGGATGAAGGTGAGCTTGGGCAAGGCCCTGCAAGGAAACATTTAAAGTTATCCAACATGATGAACCGTCTCTATGTGAATATATACAACAGGTTGCTACTCCCTCCGTCCCAAAATATAAAAATGTTTTTAGCACTACACTAGTGTGAAAAATGTACTTATTTTTTGCGACAGAGGGAGTATTTGTTAGAAATTGTTCATAGACAAATATAAAATGGTTCATGTTATAAGCTTGTTGGTAGATTCATTGATACATGGAAACCGGTGTACATGTGTGTGTTGGATTATGGATGGGCTTAGGCCCATATAAGAAACTAATCCCTGGTTAATCTTGAGGCCCATGTATGAGATGGCAGGTGGTGAGAAGTTTAGTCTCACCTTGCTAGTTGAGGAGAGTTGAGACCCCTTTTTAAGGGCTCCTCTAGCTACCACTTGCCATTGGGAGCTTGGGAAAAGGAGTGGTACCCGTGCACTCCTCCGCCGCCACCCGCCTCGCCTCCGTCGTGGGCTGCGTTTTTCTTGGATATGCCAAGCATAGCATTGGCTATAGATTTCTAGTTGTGAAAGTCAATGTGCCGACAACCAAAAAGTGCAAGTTGGGACCTCCTTTAGGAGCAAGAGACAGAGGACTGCAAAGTCATTTGGTGATGATTTCCTCGTGTACCTCGTGGATGATGATACTCCTAGTACCATTTAGGAAGCTGATGCATCTCTGGATGCTGACTCCTGGAAGGATGCGGTCCGTAGTGAGATGGATATCATCTTGGCTAACGGGACATAGGAGATCACTGAACGTCCTTATGGTTGTCGACCATTAGAATGTAAGTGGGTGTTCAAGAAGAAGTTTAGGCCTGACGGCACTGTTGAGAAGTACAAGGCTAGGCTTGTGGCCAAGGGTTATACCCAAAAGGAAGAAGAGGATTTCTTCGACACTTACTAATCTGTGGCTAGGCTGACAACCATTCGAGTGTTACACGCTTTGGCTGCCTCGCATGGTCTTCTCGACCATCAGATGGATGTTAAGACGACTTTCCTTAACAGAGAGCTAGACGAGGAAATTTACATGCAACAGCCGGATGGCTTTGTAGTAAATGGTCAGGAAAGAAAGGTGTGCAAGCTAGTGAAATCTTTGTATGGCCTGAAACAAGCGCCTAAGCAATGGCATGAGAAGTTCAACACTACTCTCACATCTGCTGGCTTTGTTGTGAACAAAGCTGACAAATGTCCATACTATCGCTATGGTGGGGGCGAAGGACTTATACCGTGTCTGTATGTCGATGACATACTGATATTCGGGACCCACCACAAAGTAATTGAGGAGGTCAAGGTCTTTCTATCTCATAACTTTGAGATGAATGACCTGGGCGTGGCTGATGTTATCTTGAACATCAAGCTACTAAGAAATTCTATGGGTGGAATTACACTTCTGCAATCCCACTATGTTGAGAAGATTTTGAGCCGTTTTGGATATTCGGACTGCAAACCTTCTGTAACACCATATGATCCTAGCGTGCGGATTCGAAAGTTCAAAGGCACGGCTGTAGATCAATTGAGATATTCTCAAGTGGTTGATTCACTTATGTACCTAGCATGTGCTACTCGTCCTGACATATCATTTGCTGTATGCAAACTGAGCCAGTTTGTTTCCAATCCGGGAGATGTGCATTGGCATGCTGTTAAGCGAGTGATGCGTTATTTGCAAGGTACTGTGAATTATGGAATTCACTATTCTGGGTACCCAATGGTACTTGATGGATATAGTGATTCGAATTGGATATCTGATGCTGATGAGATGAAAGCCACAAGTGGACGTGTCTTCACACTTGGTGGTGGTGCTGTTTCCTGGAAGTCTTGCAAGCAGACGATCTTAACCAGATCGACTATGGAAGCAGAACTCACAGCATTAGACACATCATGTGTCGAAGCAGAAAGGCTTCGAAAGCTTTTGAAGAATTTGCCGGTGGTTGATAAACCAGTGTTAGCTGTCCTTATGAACTGTGACATTCAAACGGTGATTGCCAAGGCTAAGAGTTCAAAGGACAACATGAAATCCACAAAGCACATAAGAAGAAGATTGAAATCTGTCAGAAAATCAAAAAACTCCTGAGTGACAGCGTTGGATTATATCCGGACGGCTAAGAATCTGGCAGACCCATTTACGAAAGGGCTATCACAGATTGTGATAGAAAATGCATTGAGGGAGATGGGTATGAGACCCACGTAAGTTGCCATGGGGGTAACCCAACCTATGTGATCGAAGATCCAGTGAATTAGGACCTGGGAAAACAAGCCAGCTGTCAACTGAGGAGAGTATCCTTTATAAACCCACTCCGTTGGAGATACAGTAATACTCTCAATTCTGTTAGGCAGACTAACTTTTGTCTTAATATGTTCCAAAGCTTGTGTAAGCAAGATGCTAACCTACAGAGCATTCTTTGGAGAAACACACCTATGTGAGCCCGACTGCTGGTCACAGTCTATGATCTTGGGTAATCTCTTGTAAGCTCATGAGAAGGTACGGAGTATGACTAATAAGCTCCACCCGTGGGGTTTAGCCTTCGACAGCCACGTATCAGCTGACAATAGGCGAAACTTCTGCACGCCAAACTGACAATTCAAGGCATAGTCCATTGTTCAGTTGTAAAGAAGTCGAATCCTATTGCTCTAGGTGGAAGTTCAACTTAACAGTCTCCACTGAAATTTTTGATATATCAAACATTGTTTGAAACAGTTGACAAACTTATGTGCCTCGAGATCTGGTGGGGGATTGTTGGATTATGGATGGGCTTAGTCCCATATAAGACACTAATCCCTGGTTAATCTTGAGGCCCATATATGAGATGGCAGGTGGTGGGAAGTTTAGTCCCACCTTGCTAGTTGAGGAGAGTTGAGACCCCTATATAAGGGCTGCTCTACCACTTTCCATTGGGAATTTGGGAAGAGGAGTGGTACACGCGCGCTCCTCCTCCTCCGCCGCCCGCCTCGCCACGCGTCGCCTCACCTAGCACGCGCTGCGGGTTGCGGGAATGAGCCGAGCCGAAGCTTATATTTACCGCTCAGGAACGAATTAATTAATCAGGGATTAGTTAATGAGTCACTAACAGGTTGACTGTTGGCTGACTTGCATTTGCCGGGAGTGCGACCCTTGCCGGGAATGACTACTCCCTTGTCGGGAGTTGGCCGAATCGGTCGTGGGCCTCCGCCAGGCCCACGACTTCCTCCCCGATGGACTATATAAGAAGGCTTTGGCCAGTGAAGTAACCTAGTTCGGTTCACTCCCTTCCTCTCGCGTGACCTAGCCGTCATCTACTATTCCTCACTTTGTGCTACCTCCGACGATCCCATCCCAACGACCGCGTGCACGGTTGGTCGGGAGAGCAGGTGACTCCGGAACCCCGTCGTTCGAGATCCTCCCCTAGAGAATGGCAATAAGGTTTTTGGGGAGCGTCTCGACGCGACTGCTCCCGATCCGTCCCCAACTCCGTCCGCCTCTGCTTCCACTACTTCCCTTGCATCGACACCATGGCCGATGACGCAGCTACTAAGAAGAATGCCACAGACGACGGCGAGGCTGCTGCTGCCGCCGCCGTGTTGGCTTGGCCAACCGGAGGGTATGATATGTTCATCCCTCGTTTACTCGTACTTCTACTAGCCGTATATATGCTGCTCATAGATGGTTCGCTTCTATGTTCTGTACGTGCTAGTATGCTTAGGTATAGCTCTGAGATGCATACCTTTTATGCCATGCTTACTGTTTACTCGTGGATAAGTCTAATCGGAAAAGTGCTAATATTTCCAACAATCCAAAAACCTTATTTTAGGCACTTTTCGATTCAAGGCTTTGCTGCTACTCTGAAACCGGAAAAGTTTACCGGGACGCATTTTAAGCGTTGGCAGACTAGGACCACCTTGTGGCTCACAGCGATGAACGTGTTCTGTGTTGGTGGTGTGGCCCTCACAGAAACGATTGCTCCTGAATAGGAGAAGGCGTTTAGAGAGGCAACCACAATATTTCTGGGAGCAGTTCTGAGTGTGATTGGAGACAAGTTGGTTGACGCCTACATTCATATGGGGGTTGCCAAAAACTTGTGGGATGCACTCGAAGTCAAATTCGGCGCAACTGATGCTGGCAATGAGTTGTATGCCATGGAGTAGTTCCATGATTACAGGATGATTGATAACCATTCTTTATTGGACCAGGCTGATGAGGTACAGTGCATTGCTAAGGAGCTGGAGCTCCTGAAGTGTGAGTTACCGGTCAAGTTTGTCGCGGGTTGCATTATTGGAAAACTCCCTCCTAGCTGGAGGAACTTTGCTATTTCTCTCAAGCACTTGAGACGTGAATTCTCTGTTGAGGCTGTTGTCGGTGTCAAAACCGGTGGATCTCGGGTAGGGGGTCCCGAACTGTGCGTCTAGGCGGATGGTAACAGGAGACAATGGACACGATGTTTTACCCAGGTTCGGGCCCTCTTGATGGAGGTAAAACCCTACGTCTTGCTTGATTGATATTGATATTGTGGATGTTTACAAGAGTGGATCTACCACGAGATCAAGGAGGCTAAACCCTAGAAGCTAGCCTATGGTATGATTGCAATGGTTGTTGTTGTGTCCTACGGACTAGAGCCATCCGGTTTATATAGACACCGGAGAGTGCTAGGGTTACATAGAGTCGGTTACAATGGTAGGAGATCTACGTATCCGTATCGCCAAGCTTGCCTTCCACGCCAAGGAAAGTCCCATCCGGACACGGGACGAAGTCTTCAATCTTGTATCTTCATAGTCTTGGAGTCCGGTCGATGATGATAGTCCGGCCGATGATAGTCCGGCCGATGATGGTAGTCCGGCTATCCGGACACCCCCTAATCCGGGACTCCCTCAGTAGCCCCTGAACCAGGCTTCAAGGACGATAAGTCCAGCGCGTATATTGTTTGGCATTGCAAGGCGGGTTCCTCCTCCGAATGATAGAAGATGGTGAACACCAGGATAGTGTCCGGCTCTGCAAAATAAATTCCACATTCCACCGTAGAGAGAATAATATATACACAAGTTCAATCTGCTGACGTTTTTTGCGGCATGACATCACGCCACTACCAAGCCATTACTTGAATCGTTTTTTACTCTACCACCTCAGCGCATTTAGCGAAGCGGTTTCCTTGGCACGTCTTGTCGAAGCAGAGATCGTGTTCCCCCTTAATCCGGGATTCTCATCAATACGGACGTGGGTAACCCAACCCGCCCGTCGCCACGCCCCCTCTATCGAAGGCGAGTCCCAAACGGTCACGAAGACGGCTCTCGGTATTCTCCCTCTTTATAACGGGACCAAGGCTCGTTTCTTTTCTTCAATCCTCCATCGAATCCTTTTCCCGCTCCAAGTTCCAGCACCTAGAGCTCCAGATCCGAGCGCTTCGGACCTTCAACGATGTCCGGTTCCGACCTCCAGGGCCGGTGGATGCCCTCCTCCGTCACGGAGGAGCACGTGCTAAAGCTGCGGGAGGCCAAGTACCTGGCTTATGAGATTTCGCACAGGTTGCCTGCCGAAGGGCAGGCCATCCCCACCCCCGAGCCCGGCGAGTACGTCGTTTTTGTATCCCACCTCCGTCGGGGTTTAGGCTTCCCGATGGATCCTTTTGTGAGAGGGCTCATGTTTTTCTATGGGTTGGAATTCCACGATTTGGCTCCGGAGTCCATCCTCCATATTTCCGCATTTATTGTCGTCTGCGAAGCCTTCCTCCGCGTCACCCCTCACTTCGGCCTGTGGCTGAAGACCTTCAATGTGGCGCCGAAGATGATCGGGGGGCGTCAAGCGGAGTGCGGCGGGGCGGCCATAACTAGGAGGGCCGATGCCCCGTGGCCCGCTGGCTCCTTCCAAGAGGAGCTCGGCCCGTGGCAGCAAGAGTGGTTCTATATTACCGTTCCGAGGGGCCACAGACAAAAGCCGCCGCCCTTATTCCGCCCGGGACCTCCACGATGGTTGATGTCGTGGGTCACCCAAGGGCTCAACTGGGGGCCGTCAAAGGACATGCCCCTACTGCAGGGCCGGATTCGAGATCTCCAAATATGGGTATGACACCCCTGGAGATGTACAAATTATTATTCAGATCGCAAGAGGCACATCTGGAATTGACCGAGGATGCTGGCCTAAGCTGCAATCGCCCGAATACTCAAGTAAGTAGTTCCAAGTCCGGACATACCGTTTGTTTGCCTTTCGATGATTCGCCTTATGACCAACTTCCTTCTACACAGGAGTGGATAGCGGAAGCAAAATTGATATGGTGTCCGGCCCCCCTCCCTGAGACCGTGCCGGATTCCGTGCTGGTCCGGATGCTTGAGGTTGCGCCTCCAGAGGAAGACGAAGGGGAAAGCAGAAAAGCTACTGCCTTGCCTAAGGAGGCTCTTGAAAGAGGGGGGATCGAGAATCCCTCCCTCCAAGGGGAGAAGAGGACTGCCTCCGAGGACCCGGGGGCAAAAGCCCCTAAGCGGGGGAAGAAATCTTCGCCAGAGTGTCCTGCGTCCGGGGAGGCCCCGGCCGCACAATCTCCCTTAAAGAATCAGCCCTCCAACGAGCCGTAAGTAGAAAGAAAGGAGTTTCATAATAAGGGACATCCCTATTTGTGCTTTTGAGGATAACTAAAGTTTTTACCTCGTAGTTCGGATCTCCGTCCTTCGCAAATGAGCTCGTCTTCAAGGGACCTTCGTCCGGAGATGATGGAGAGCGAGATGCCTCCGTCTGGGGCACCGTCGGATAGGGCGGACGAGCCTGAAGTGTTGTCACGGAGGGAGCCCCCGGGTTTGGCAAAGCCGGATAGTTCGGCGCCAACTGGTGTACGGCTGAAGGATCTGCTTGAGAAGGCGTCTATCTCAGAAGATCACCACGCATTGATGAGCATGGTGATTGAAAGAATTTTGTTCGCCGAAGGCGGGTTGCATAATGCCGTCAGGAGTTTGTTGGCGGGGTTTGAGGTACGTAAAAAATGACACACCTTTTAACAGTTTTGCATATAGAATGCGCCCTGTATAGATAGTAGCCCCTGAGACTCGGTAGGTTGTCGAAATCGACAGCGTGCCAAGGATCAAAATTGCAGGTTTAAATTTCCGCCGTGCCGATGCAGGTGGAGGGTCATCCGGGGGCTAGCCGGACTGATGGAGTTGCTGAACTAAAGCGGCAACTCGCTGTTGTGGATGCGGACATCACGCTAGTCAACAGGTGACTTGATGAGTCGCAAGGTAAGTGTTTCTGTGCGGTCACTTGGTAAGGGAGCCGAAGCCAGCTCCTTATAACATGTGTGTGAAATGCAGATAGTGCCGCTGCTGTGGAGAGCCTTCGGACCAAACTTGCTCAAGCCAAGGAGCAGGCCAGAAGGAGTAATGCGGCGGCCTCGAGGGCGGCCGAGGAGTTAGCGGCCGAAAGGGTCGCACACTGCCGGAGCAAGGAAGAGATGGCCGAAATGGCCGTGAAGTTAAAAGATGCTACCGACCGCAATGAGGCTCTTGGGAAGGAGCGCCTAGCGGGGCAAGAAGACCTGGAGAAGGCCACCACCGAAGCCAAGGATGCCCGCTCTGCAATGCGGGCTATAAAGGAAGAGCTGCGCCAGGCCGGAGATATTGTAGCTGGCAAGCCTTTTCTGCTGCGCCGAAGGTTTACGGATCCAAAGTATGCTCAGCTGGGCCGACTGTGGGGTCCAGAGGACCCTTATATGGACTTAGCAGCGAGTGCGGCGGATGCCGTTGTGCATTTTCGAAGCCAGAAGGATCACAAGGCGGAAGAGTTGTTTTGGTCTCAATTCCATAGTCTGGAGTGTTCACTTCCGCTGACCGACCGTTTGGCTGAGTGGGCTAAGCTAAATAGGTTATCCGGGCTTGCTATGACGGATATAGTGACCCATGTCTGGCCGGATAGGCCCGAGCCGAAGAGTTACTTTGGCTTATTGCAGCAATTTCTTGGGGCGGTGCCGCATATGAAGGCAATGAAGCACTATTTTGGGGCGGTGCCTGCATAGAGGGTGCGCGGATGGCACTCGCCCGTGTGAAGACACATTGGACAGAGATGGATGCCACCGCTGTTGCGACCCCGGGTTCAGACGATAACCGGTTACCCGCCAAGCACTATTTTGGCGAAGTGCTGCGTGGTGCTCGTGTAATAGAGTCGCAGTGCTCAAAAAATGTTACGTTCGAATGAACGTTTTTATGATATAAAACAATAGTTATGATGTAAGCGCCTTTTATACTTGTGCGTTCAAGTAATAGAATATCTCCTATGCGGCCGTTCATGTATACGTGTGTATAACCTGAAAGATGGCAGTCGTCGGCTTCAGCCCCCACGCACAAGGTGCGGGGGTGTTCGCAAAAAATAGCGCGTTTTCACACTTAATCCGACGTCTCGGTCCTGTAAAGGAGGTGGTAGCGTAGCAAACGAGGCAACCGGACTATAATGCTTTATCACTTTCACTTAGCCATGGAGTTCGAGGGTGGGGCTACGACATAGCCCCTGGGGGCACCGCGCTCTCCGAATTTGGGGCGCGTATGTGCCTGACCGGGAAACGGCCCTTCGTCAAAGCAGAGGAATTCTAAACATTCCCATGGTCGATTGAGTGGTTGACCAGTCTCTCGCTGTATCATGACAGTCAGTTTTCGGCTTTATCTACTGAGGTGCTCGCCTAGCCGAACTGGGGCACAATCACAGTAGTTCTCCTGGTGCCGTGTTAGCCGATGATACGGAACATAAGGCAGCAAAACACAGGAGCCGGGCAAACCCAACATTTGACCAAAGACATGATTCGGAGCTGATGCATATAAGGCCTAACTCGAGACGCCGAACACTCCCGAAGGTGTTCGGTCTTTACAATAGAGGGCAAAACAATTCCCTAAGCCCCTTGTGTCCAGGTACGGGCAAGTTCTTCTGGCGCGGCCGATGCCAAAACGCCAGTCTCCACTCTGGTTATAATGAGAAATCAGGGGATTATAGCAACAAGAGACAGTAAGAAAGGTTTACGTAGGGTCTTAGTCTGAAAAGAGTCCTTGCAACGGGTCCCTGCTGCACGTCTGCTCCTGTGTCTCCGTTGTGCCGTATCCTGGACGGGTGTGCACGCTGTTCATCTGTAAAAAGAGAGGAACTTAGTTTGAAAAGAAATCGTGCGAGAAAGTGCATAAAAAATTGAAATATAGATTAATAAAGCTGAGCCTATGCTAGCTCATCATGGCTTATATGTACAAACCCTTTTGAAGGGGTGTGTGGCTAGGTAGCCCCTAGCTTATTTATTCCGGACTCGTCCAGCCGTGTCCGGGGTCTCAGGCGACCTTTTAATGAAATGATGCCACGTGGACCGGCCATTTTAAGCGTAAGAGACGCGTAATGTGGTATTGCATTGAAGTGGACGAAAGCTTCCCATCCCAGTGATGCTTGATAGCCACTTTTAAATGGGGCGACATGAAAGGTTAGCTTTTCTCGTCGGAAGTTGTCAGGTGACCCGAACACAACTTCTAGTAATAATGAAATTGTGCACCTAGCGTAAGGGCCTGGCGCCACTCCTTTGAAGGAAGTGCGGCTATGCCGGATTGTAGTAGGGTCTATCCCAACTTGCGGATTGTGTCCGGATATAGCAGGTTTAAGTCACTGCCGCCGTCCATCAAAACCTGCGTGAATTGCAGTCCGTCTACTATGGGATCCAATATCAGGGCAATCTATCCTGCGTTCCGGATACTTCTGGACTAATCCAGATGGTTGAAAGTGATTGGTTTTGACATCCAATCTCGGTGTTCCGCTGGGGTGGACCGTGCGACACTTGTCTTAGCGAGTGCCGTGTTGGTTTTCCGTACTATCACATGAAGTGAGTTTACTGTTTTGACTTCTTGTGGGAAAGTCTTTTGACTTCCGGTGCTCTGCTGGTGGGGTCGTCCTCGCTTGGCGCATCGATCCCCTTGTGTCCGGCGTTGAGTCTGCCGGACTGTTTAAAAACCCAACAATTTCGGTTGGTATGGTTTGCAGGCCTTCCGGAGGTACTGTGGATTTGACATATCCGATCTAAAATTTTGTTTAAATTTGATAGCCCGTCGCTGCTGTCCTTAAGAGGCAGTGTTTTATTGTTTGGCCGCGAGCTTTTGAATCCGGCGTTGACCGCCGTGCCCTTTTGGCTTTTTTCTTTATTCCGGCGCTGATCTTTCCTGCGCCGTGATTTTCCGTTTCCATCTCTGATCTCGGATGTACTTGGGTCGCTGGTGCTGCATCTTGCTAGCCAGCTGTCTTCTCCTGCGCAAAAGCGCGTCATGAGGCTTGTTAGCGCGGCCATTGTTCTTGGCTTCTCTTGGCCGAGGTGTCTGGCGAGCCATTCGTCTCGGACGTCGTGTTTAAAAGCTGCTAAGGCTTCCGCGTCCGGACAGTCGACTATTTGGTTCTTTTTGGTAAGGAACATGTTCCACAATTTGCACGCTGACTCTCCGGGCTGTTGGGTTATATGACTCAGATCGTCTGCATCCGGAGGGCGGACATAAGTCCCTTGAAAATTTGCTCTAAACGCGTCCTCAAGCTCTTCCCAACTTCCAACAGTGTTTTCTGGGAGGCTTTTGAGCCAATGCCGAGCTGGCCCTTTGAGCTTGAGGGGTAGGTATTTTATGGCGTGGAGAGCATCTCCTCTAGCCATGTGTATGTGTAGTATGTAATCTTCTATCCAGACTCCTGGGTCTGTTGTGCCGTCGTATGCCTCTATGTTTATGGGTTTGAACCCTGCTGGAAATTCATGATCCAACACCTCATTGATAAAACATAGCGGGTGTGTGGTGCCCCTGTATTTGGGTGTGCCGCTGTCTTCGAACACTTGTCGTGTTGTGTTACTTCCTGGGGCCCTCCTTTTTGGCCCGTAGATGGACCTAGTTGGGCCGTCCGTTTTCCCAGGATCATAAGTCGGCTTATGTGCGGCGCCGCTTGTCGTTTTTGGCCTGTCATCTGGCCGTCTATCCGGCCAGGTAGCCTCTTTATTTTCTTACTGTGAGGGCTCTATGGCTTCCTCGTCAAATTCTGGCAGCAGCTTGCGCTTCGGGTAGCTCTTTGTTTGATGGCCATTGCCATATTTGTCTGCGGTCTTGAGTATTTTGCTCCACTTCATTCTGAGTATGTCTTCCGCTGTTTTGAGCTTCCGTTTTTCCTTCTTCAAACTTCTTGCAGTGGCGACGAGTCTTTTGTGAAGGTTCTTATGCTCCGGTGGTGTGTCCGGACTGTTGATTGCTCCGTGAAGGGGTTGATTATCCGGTTCGTCCTGTTCGGATGGTTGCTTGGTTGTATGTTCGTCGTCCGCTGGTTTGCCCTGCTCTATCGCTGGGTCGTTAGGAATGCTGCTTTGATCGAGGCAGGAATTAGGGCGGCGTCTACGTCGCCGTTTTGGTTGTTTATCGGCGGGATTACCCTCTGCCGCGTCCCGTTGTTCCTCGTTATCGCTTCCCTTTGGGGTGTCCACCATATGTATGTCACGTGACGAGGTGGCCTTCCAGTGCCCTGTAGGCGCTGGTTCTTGATCGTCTCCGGCATCGTCGTCCATACCGTTGATGTCTTCGGAGTCGTAGTTTAGCACGTCGGTTAGATCGTCGACGGTGGCTACGAAGTGGGTGGTGGGTGGGCTCTGAATTTCTTCATTGTCCGCGTCCCGACCATCGTGGCCGTAGTTCGGCCAGGGCTCTCCGGATAGTGAGAGATGCTTCAGCGAATTTAAGATATCCCCGAAGGGTGAGTGCTGAAAGGTGTCCGCAGCGGTGAATTCCATGATCGGCGCCCAATCGGATTTGACTGGCAGGGGCGCAGGAGGTTCGGAGTCCGGCAGAGAGTCCGGCACCTCGGAGTCATGAGCTTTATGCGGGACAACGTAAGTGTTCGGCTCCATCGCCGTAGAAGTTGCAGCTCCCGAGGCGGTGTCCAGCCATCCGTCCTCGATCTGAGCGATTGGCTCCAGACTATGGGTCAGAGCGGATTCGTGTGCGGCCTCCAAGGTGCTGTCCGGCGGTAGAGTTAGGTCGTGCCCATCATGACAGCGCGGCATGCTCGGCTGTGGCTCAGATCCATCGAAGATCAAGTCCCCGCGGATATCGACCATGAAGTTTAGGCTTCCAAACCTGACCTGACGGCCAGGGGCGTAGCTTTCGATCTGCTCCAGATGGCCAAGTGAGTTGGCCCACAGTGCGAAGCCGCCGAATACGAAGATATGTCCGGGGAGAAAAGTCTCACCCAGGACTGCGTCGTTGTCGATTGAAGAGGCCATCAAGCCTATCGGTGACGACACAGAGGAACTCTCAATGAAAGCACCAATGTCGGTGTCAAAACCGGCGGATCTCGGGTAGGGGGTCCCGAACTGTGCGTCTAGGCGGATGGTAACAGGAGACAAGGGACACGATGTTTTACCCAGGTTCGGGCCCTCTTGATGGAGGCAAAACTCTACGTCCTGCTTGATTGATATTGATATTGTGGATGTTTACAAGAGTGGATCTACCACGAGATCAAGGAGGCTAAACCCTAGAAGCTAGCCTATGGTATGATTGTAATGGTTGTTGTTGTGTCCTACGGACTAGAGCCATCCGGTTTATATAGACACCGGAGAGGGCTAGGGTTACATAGAGTCGGTTACAATGGTAGAAGATCTACGTATCCGTATCGCCAAGCTTGCCTTCCACGCCAAGGAAAGTCCCATCCGGACACGGGACGAAGTCTTCAATCTTGTAACTTCATAGTCTTGGAGTCCGGTCGATGATGATAGTCCGGCCGATGATAGTCCGGCCGATGATGGTAGTCCGGCTATCCGGACACCCCCTAATCCGGGACTCCCTCAGCTGTCATTGGTCATCTCAGTGTTGAGCAGAACTCGAGAGCAAAGGACTCACACGTGAAAGGGGCAGAGGGTTCTTCTAGCGCCAATGTGGTGCAGAAGAACTTCCACAAGTTCAAGGGAAAGAACCCTGTCCAGCAGAATACTACCTTTAAGAAGAAGGGTAAGAAGAAAGACAAAAAGAGAGATGGCTTCTTTACTTGTGGTTCAGATGAACATTGGGCAAACAAGTTCCCAAACAAGTACAAGAAGCCAGCACAAGACTCCAAGTCTGTGAATGTTACTCTGAGCAACAATGATGTGGCATCTGGGTATGGTAATATGTTTACCATACTTTCAGTTTGTCAGTCCACCGATTGGTGGGTTGACACTGGGGCCAATATTCATGTGTGTGCTGATGTGTCTTTGTGTTCTTCTTACAAGGTCGCACGAGATTGTTCCGTCCTGATGGGGAATGGATCGCATGCTTCTGTTCATGGTGTTGGCACGGTATATCTGAAGTTTACTTCGGGAAAGATCGTGCAACTGAAGAATGTGCAGCATGTCCCCGCCATAAAGAAGAATCTCGTCAGTGGCTCCCTTCTATGTAAAGAAGGGTTTAAGTTAGTATTTGAGTCTAACAAAGTAGTCGTATCTCGGTATGGACTATTTAATTGAAAAGGATATGATTGTGCTGGTTTGTTCCGCCTTTCCCTGGAGGATTTCTATAATAAAGTCGTGAACCAAATTAATTCCAATGTGAACGAATCTGAGGTTTGGCATTCACGTCTTTGTCACATAAATTTCGGTTGTATGACGCGGCTAGCTAAGATGGACTTAATCCCGAGTTTCACTTTAGCCCAAGGCTCTAAGTGCCATGCGTGTGTGCAAGCTAAGCAACCTTGTAAGCCTCACAAGCTTGCGAAGGAGAGACACCTGGCACCATTAGAGCTCATACATTCAGATCTCTATGAGATGAATGGTGTGTTGACTAAAGGTGGAAAGAAATACTTCATGACTCTGATTGATGATTCCAATAGATTCTGCTATGTGTATTTGTTAAATACTAAGGATGAGGCTCTACACTACTTCAAAGTCTATAAGGCTGGAGTTGAGAACCAACCTGAGAAGAAAATAAAACGAGTTCGGTCTGATCGTGGTGGAGAGTACTTTTCTAATGAGTTTGATTTATTCTGTGTGGAACATGGTATTATTCATGAGAGGATGCCTCCCTACTCACCCCAGTCAAACGGTGTAGCCGAACGGAAAAACCGTACTCTAACTGATTTGGTTAACGCCATGTTAGATACATCGGGTTTATCCAAGGCATGGTGGGGGGAGGCTGTATTGACATCATGTCATGTCCTGAATAAAGTTCCCACAAAGGATAATGAGACTACTCCCTATGAGCAATGGGAAAAGAAAAGAACTACACTCTCTTACTTGCGCACTTGGGGCTGTTTGGCGAAAGTCAACGTGCCGATAACCAAAAAGCGCAAGCTGGGAGCAAAGATAGTGAACTGCGTTTTTCTTGGCTATGCCAAGCATAGCGTTGGCTATAGATTTCTAGTGGTGAAATCTGATTTACAGGACGTGAAGGTCGGTACGATCATGGAGTGTAGGGATGCTACATTCTTTGAGGATATTTTCTCCATGGGAGATATGCAAAGCAATTCTAGACTGGAATCTGATGAGACTCCTGAACATGCTATTCCGATGGAATATTATGAACATAAAAGTGATAAGAGTTCCACGGAGGATGACGAGGAAGCTCCTGTTAGGAGCAAGAGACAGAGGACCGCAAAGTCCTTTGGTGATGATTTCCTCGTGTACCTCGTGGATGATGATACTCCCAGTACCATTTCAGAAGCTTATGCATCTCCGGATGCTGACTACTGGAAGGATGCGGTCCGTAGTGAGACGGATTCCATCTTGGCTAACGGGACATGGGAGATCACTGCTCATCTTTATGGTTGTCGACCATTAGGATGTAAGTGTGTGTTAAAGAAGAAGCTTAGGCCCAATGGTACTGTTGAGAAGTACAAGGCTAGGCTTGTGGCCTGGTGTTATACCCAAAAGGAAGAAGAGGATTTCTTCGACACTTACTCACCTGTGGCTAGGCTGATAACCATTCGAGTGTTACTCGCTTTGGCTGCCTCGCATGGTCTTCTCGTCCATCAGATGGACGTTAAGACGGCTTTCCCTAACGGAGAGCTAGACGAGGAAATTTAGATGCAACAGGCGGATGGCTTTGTAGTAAATGGTCAGGAAAGAAAGGTTTGCAAGCTAGTGAAATCTTTGTATGGCCTGAAACAAGCGCCTAAGCAATGGCATGAGAAGTAACGCTACTCTCACATCTGCTGGCTTTGTTGTGAACGAAGCTGACAAATGTGTATACTATCGCTATGTTGGGGTCGAAGGAGTTATACTGTGTCTGTATGTCGATGGCATACTGATATTCGGGACCCACATCAAAGTAATTGAGGAGGTCAAGGCCTTTCTATCTCATAACTTTGAGATGAAAGACCTGGGCATGGCTGATGTTATCTTGAACATCAAGCAACTAAGAAATTCTGAGGGTGGAAATACATTTATGCAATCCCACTATGTTGAGAAGATTTTGAGCCGTTTTGGATACTCAGACTGCAAACCTTCTGAAACACCATATGATCCTAGCGTGCGGATTCGAAAGTTTGAAGGCACGACTGTAGATCAATCAAGATATTCTCAAGTGGTTTGTTCACTGATGTACCTAGCATGTGCTACTCGTCGTGACATCTCATTTGCTGTATGCAAACTGAGCCGGTTTGTTTCCAATCCAGGAGATGTGCATTGGCATGCTGTTGACCGAGTGATGCGTTATTTGCAAGATACTGCGAACTATGGAATTCACTATTCTGGGTACCCGATGGTACTTGTGGGATATAGCGATTCGAATTGGATATCTGATGCTGATGAGATGAAAGCCACAAGTGGACATGTCTTCACACTTGGTGGTGGTGCTGTTTCCTAGAAGTCTTGCAAGAAGACGATCTTAACCAGATCACTATGGAAGCAGAACTCACAGCATTAGACACATCACGCGTCGAAGCAGAATGGCTTAGAGAGATTTTGATGGATTTGCCAGTGGTTGATAAACCAGTGCCGGCTGTCCTTATGAACTGTGACAATCAAACGGTGATTGCCAATGCTAAGAGTTCAAAGGACAACATGAAATCCACAAAGCACATACGAAGAAGATTGAAATCTGTCAGAAAATCAAAAAACTCCGGAGTGATAGCGTTGGATTATATCCAGACGGCTAAGAATCTGGCAGACCCAACCTATGTGATCGGAGATCCCGTGCATTAGGACCTGGGAAAACAATCCTACAGTCAACTGAGGAGAGTATCCTTTATAAACCCACTCCATTGGAGATGCAGTAATACTCTCAATTCTGTAAGGCAAGCTGACTTTTGTCTTAATGTGTTCCAAAGCTTGTGTAAGAATGATGCTAATTAACCTACAGAGCATTTTTTGGAGGAACACACCTATGTGATCCCGACTGCTAGTCACGGTCTATGAGATTGGGTAATCTCTAGTAAGCTCATGAGAAGATATGGAGTATGACTAATAAGCTCCACTCATGGGGTTTAGCCTTCGATAGCCACGTATCAGCTGACAATAAGAAAAACTTCTGCACGCCAAACTGACAATTCAAGGTATAGTCCATTGTTCAGTTGTGAAGAAGTCGAATCCTGTTGCTCTAGGTGGAAGTTCAACTTAACAATCTCCACTGAAATTTTTGATATATCAAACATTGTTTGGAACAGCTGACAAACTTATGTGCCTCGAGATCTGGTGGGGGATTGTTGGATTATGGATGGGCTTAGGCCCATATAAGACACTAATCCCTGGTTAATCTTGAGGCCCGTGTATGAGATGGCAGGTGGTGGGAAGTTTAGTCCCACCTTGCTAGTTGAGGAGAGTTGAGACCCCTTTATAAGGGTTGCTCTACCACTTGCCATTCGGAGCTTGGGAAGAGGAGTGATACACGCGCCCTCCTCCTCCTCCGCCGCCCGCCTCGTCACGACGCGCGCGCCCTGCGGGTTGCGGGAATGAGCCGAGCCGAAGCTTATTTTTTCCGCTCGGGAATGAATTAATTAATCAGGGATTAATTAACGAGTCACTAGCAGGTGGGCCTCCGAAACCCTCTCGTTCGAGATCCTGCCCGAGAGAACGGCAATAAGGTTTTTGGGGAGCGTCTCGACGCGACTGCTCTTGATCCGTCCCCAACACCGTCCGCCTCTACTTCCACTAATTCCCCTGCGTCGACACCATGGCCGTTGATGTCGCCGCTAAGAAGAAGGCCACGGACGACGCCGAGGCTGCTGCCGCCGCCGCCTCATTGGCTTGGCCAACCGGAGGGTATGATCTATTTATCCCTCGTTTACTCGTATTTCTACTAGCCGTATATATGCTGCTAATAGATGGTTCGATTCTATGTTTTGTACGTGCTAGTATGCTTAGGTATAACTCTAAGATGCATACCTTTTATGCGAGGCTTACTGTTTACTCGTGGATAAGTCCAATTGAAAAAGTGCTAATATTTCCAACAGTGTGTTGCCCTCCTTTTTTTTTGAACAAACGTTGCGCTCCTCTTTGCGATATGTTCATGCCCTAGGCAAGGGTGTGGTTACTAGCGCAAGTAGCCAGATGGTCATGAACTGTCAGTAGCTAACCTCTGAAGTATCAGTTTGGTGCGCTCCTTTTCAATTTATTTAGGACGGATGGCAGGTTGTGGTTTAATAATTAATCTCCACTCTTATAAAAAACCGAATTGGTGATGATGGTATGCCTGCCATTTTGCAATATAGACCGTCCGATCTATGTTTAACGGATAGAAAGCAAACTATGACAATTTTGCAAAAAGATACCTGCACCCCTCTCCACATTATTTGCAGATAAGGCCTTCCATCATTCATCCTTATCTCCCACAACCTCATTGTTGAGCAATTAACAAAGAAAGCCTCTGAAACAATCTATCATGGTGGCCGCTGTCGGCGTCGTCCATCCCCATGCCTCCGCTCCGTTCGACCAACAATCATCACCACGCCCCACTCCTGCTCACCTTATCTCTCCTCTTTCTTGAGATACCATTAGTTTTTACATATGGGATTACTCCCACATGGATCAATCATAATAGGTTTTTTTTTTAAAATGCATCTTCATGTTCCGTGCAATACACGGGCATCTTGCTAGTCAAACTTTATGTGCGGCTGTGTCATCAAGATTGATTGATTCGAAACATGCGCGTTCGTTCTCCTGTGCGTCGGTGCAAGTTTATTCATCCTTTGGAATCAATCGACGCTGTTCCATGTGGGGCGCTCAAGACGAAGCTGCCTGCTAAATTGGCTACTAGAACTAGGACCTCAAAATCAAAGAGCTGGCCAACTAATACTCCCTTTGAAAAAACAAATTGCAGCCTAGCTTGCAGCTGGTGTCGATCCTCTTTATGATCCCATCTCCTCGCGCCCAGTCGGTGCAACACCAGATCGAGACCAAGAACAAACACGATGGCAGGATGGGAGTTTACTTACCGAGGCGGTAATTGTGGGGGTGCGATTAGCAAGGTCTTGTGGGCCATAGCTGATGAGGCGAATCTGAAGGAGAGGGTGGAGAACGACATTGTGTTCATGAAGGCTGAGTTCGAGATGATGCAGTCCTTTCTTGGCGTCGCCGATGAAGAATGTGTCAAAAACAGCGTGGTCAGGACCTGGAAACTAAAATTAGCTGTAATTTTTGAAAAAAGAGGGGTTTGTAGAGATAAGAACCCTCCCTAGGTGACGACATATACTGCAGGTGGCCATTATAAAGACATTATTTGTAGACAAATATAAAAAATGGTTCACAGTATAAACTTGTCGGCAGATTCGTTGATCCATCATGGTCCATGGAAACAAGTGTTCATGTGCGTTGTGTTCTTTTTTGGGTTTGTTTAGGACCTAGGCATGGGTGTGGTTTACTACCCGTTCAAACTCAATGTGAGAACGTATGCTTGATTTTTGGACAAAGGGTGAATTTTATTAACTCATAATGAAGCATCAAGGGGATGCAAACACAAAGAGTACACACATCCAGCCTCTGCATAACTTGAATGCACACAGAAACACCCATGCACGCAAAAAAAAAAACACCGACACACTAGTAGAAAACAGGGCTTTGGTCAGAGCTCAATATGTTGGAAATATGAGCAAATTACCGAGTGATTTTATTAAAAGAAATACTAGATAAAGCATGACTAGTGTAGCAGTGATAAAACAAGCCATGCGATTTGACAAAGAGAAGGTAAACAATATCTTCATATATGAACCGTAACTAAACATATCGTGACCAGACAGTATAGGAAGTTGCATATATGAAATAGAGTGTAACATATCTAGGAAAGATAGTAGAACAAGGAACTGTAGCAGAACCTCTAATAGAAAGGGGACGAACACGTACGGGGTAGCAGCAGCAGAAGCGCTGGACTTTGGGGTCGGTGTCCTCGCCAGCCATGTCGTCGAGGAGGTCGTGGACGTCGGGGAAGTAGTCGTCGGAGTCCGGGGCGTCCGTGATGAAGAAGTCAGTAGTCGCGCGAAGCGCTCCCCAAAAACCTTATCACCCGTCTCCCGTACAGGACTCAAAAGGTGCGGTTTTGGAGGCCTACTGTCCCAACACGCGATGCACGCCGCAAGCCGGGATGAGGAAGACAGCAGCATCGCGAGAGGAAGGAGAAGTTCTGGTGCCTCTCTTTGAGAGGAGTGACCTCCCTTTTATAGGCGCAAGAGAAGGAGGCGAGAGGGCATCGACGGGAGGCGAAACGAAGAGAGGGAGACGAAGCGAACGGACTTCAGCCGAAGAGGCACCCCGTTCGGATTTAGTGACCACTACGAAAAATGTTTCAGCTCCCGCGTGACCTTTCGTATACCCGTCGTGCGTGGCAAAAATTTAACATCGGCTCATTCCCGCAACCCGCGGCGCATCGTGACGAGGCGTGGCGAGGCCGGCGGCAGAGGAGGAGCGCGCGTGGATGTCCCTCTTGTTCTCATCCTCATACAAGTGGGGAAAGAGCCTCCCTCATAAAAAGGTCCAACTCCCTCTAAACTAGAAATGTGGGACTAAACTTTAGTTCCACCTCTTGCCTTGCATGAATGGGCTCCGTGGGCCTCTAGGATTTATTAGGAATTTCTGAAACTGCTATTGGGCTGGCCCATAATAGACAAAATTCCAGCAATCCCCCATCAGATCCCAGAGGCACACAAAATTTGCCTTTGGTTCCAAAACACTGTTTTATATACCGGTACTGTAGTGGAGACTGTTAAGTTGAACTTCCACCTAGAACTCTATGCTACACTAGTAAGCAACTTGAACAGTGGACTGGGCCTTGAACTGCATGTTTTCTGCGAATCTAGCTTCACATAAAGCCTTGACCGATACGTGGCTACCATGGGTCTTCCGCGTGGGTGGAGCTTATGCGTCATACTCCGAGACCTTTCATGAGTTTACTAGAGAGAACCCTACTCTAATAGATTGCAACGTTTAACAATCAGACTCATATAGGTGCGTTCTTCAAAAGATGTTCTGCATGACAACATCTCTGCTTCAAAGAGCCACTTAGAACACATTAAGATATACATCAACCTGCCATGGAGATTAGGAGAGTATTGCATCTTCATGGAGTGATATTTTTTAACAGTAAGGATACTCTCCTCTCAGTTGACCAATAGCTTGTCTTTCACATCTAATTCACGGGATCTCCGATCACAAAGAATAGGTTACCACTGTGAACAACTCATATTGTGAGTCTCATACCCATCTCCCTTGATGCATTTTCTATCACATTACGTGATAGACCCTTAGTAAAAAGATCTGCCAGATTTTTAGACGTTTGGATATAATCCAATGCAATAACTACGGAGTTTCTCATTTTTCTGACAGACTTTAACCTTCTCTAAACGTGTCTTGATGACTTCATGTTATCCTTTGAGCTGTTCACTTTCGTGATCACAGTTTGATTGTTGCAGTTCATAAGGATACCCGGTACAGGTTTCTCAACAACCGGCAAGTCATTCAAGAGCTGGCGAAGCCAATCTGCTTCGACCGTAGCTATATCTAGTGTTGTGAGTTCTGATTCCATTGTTGACCTCGTTAAGATGGTCTGCTTGCAAGACTTCCAAGAAACAGCGCCACCTCCACGAGTGAAAACATATCCGCTCATGGCCTTTATCTCATCAGCATCTGAGATCCAGTTTGAGTCACTATACCCTTCAAGCACCTTTGGGTGCCCAGTGTAGTGAATTCCATAATTTGCAGTGCCTTTCAAATAACGCAAAACTCTCTCTAGAGCTTTCCAATGCACATCTCCTGGTTTTGAGACAAACCGTCTCAGTTTGCTAACAGGAAAAGAGATGTTAGGTATTGTAGCACTGGCTAAGTACATAAGCGAGCCAATAATCTGAGAATATTTCAATTGGTCTCTAGCAATTCTTCGATTCTTTCGAAGCAACACACTAGCATCATATGGTGTTGGAGAAGGCTTGCAGTCACTGTAGCCAAAGCGACTCAAGATCTTTTCCACATAGTGAGATTGAAGCAATGTAATACCACCATCATCGTCTCTCAACAACTTGATGTTCAGAATGACATCAGCCACTCCTAAATCCTTCATCTCAAAACAGCGAGATAGGAAATCCTTGACCTCCTTAATAACATTCAGATTCATTCCGAAAATTAGTATGTCATCAACATACAAGCAAAGCATAACTCCCTCGCCCCCACCATGGCGATAGTACACACATTTGTCAGCTTCATTCACAACAAAGCCTGCAGCTGTTAAGGTTCTTTCGAACCTCTCATGCCACTGTTTGGGTGCTTGCTTGAGTCCATACAAAGACTTCGGCAACTTGCACACTTTCCCTTCCTGACCATCTATTACAAACCCATCTAGTTGTTCCATATAAATTTCCTCGTCCAACTCTCCATTTAGGAAAGCAGTCTTAACATCCATTTGATGAACGAGAAGACCATGTGAGGAAGCTAGTGAAAGTAGAACTCGAATAGTGGTTAGTTGAGCCACAGGTGAGTAAGTATCAAAGAAGTCTTCACCTTCCTTTTGGTTATAACCCTTAGCCACGAGTCGAGTCTTGTACTTTTCAATAGTACCATCAGGCCTAAGCTTCTTCTTGAATACCCATTTGCATCCTATAGGTTTGCACTCATAAGGACGATCAGTTATCTCCCAAGTTTCATTCGCCAAGATGGAATCCATCTCGCTACGAACTGCTTCGTTCCAGTAGTCAGCATCTTCAGATGCATAGGCCTATGAATTAGAACTGGGAGTGTCATCTATGAGATACACAAGAAAATCATCACCAAAGGACTTTGCAGTCCTCTGTCTCTTGCTCCTAATAGGAACTTCATTGTTCTCCTCCACAGGACTTTCAAAGTGTTCCATCAAAATGGCATGTTCAGTAATTGTAACTGGTTCCTGATTCGATGAACTAGGCAACTCCTGAATAGATGAGGTAACCATATCCTTCATGGGAAAGATATCTTCAAAGAAAGTCGCATCATTCGACTCCATGATCGTACCGACATGCATGTCAGGTACCTCAGATTTTACAACCAAGAATCTATAGCCAATGCTATGAAAAACATATCCAAGGAAAACACAATCCACAGTTTTTGGTCCCAGCTTCCGCTTCTTTGGAATTGGCACATTGAATTTTGCCAAACAACCCCAGGTTCGTAGATAAGAGAGCTTTAACCTTTTCTTCTCCCATTCCTCGAATGGAGTTATCTCTTTGTTCTTTGTGGGAACTCAGTTTAGTACATGACATGCAGTCAATATCGCCTCCCCCCACCATGCCTTGGAGAGACCCGATGTGTCTAACATGGCGTTAACCAAATCAGTTAGAGTACGGTTCTTTCTTCCGGCCACCCCATTTGACTGAGGTGAATAGGGAGGCATCCTCTCATGGATTATACCATGTTCCGCACAAAAGGAATCAAATTCATTTGAGAAATACTCTCCACCATGATCAGACCTAACCCTCTTGATCTTTCGATCAAGTTGGTTTTCCGCTTCAGCTTTATAGATCTTGAAATAGTTCAAAGCCTCATCCTTAGATTTCAGAAGATACACATGACAATATCTAGTGGAGTCATCAATCAACGTCACAAAATACATCTTTCCACCTTTTGTCAAAACACCATTCATTTCACATAGATCTGAATGTACGAGCTCTAATGATGGAAGATTTCTCGTTTCCGCAGTCACATGAGACTTACGAGGTTGCTTAGCTTGCACACACACTTGACACTTGGATCCCTTGACGGTGGTGAAACTAGGGATTAAGTTCAACTTTGCTAGTCGCGACATGCAACCAATGTTTACATGACAAAGACGTGAATGCCACACATTTGATTCACTATTGTTGCAAATATGATTAACAACTTTATTGCGAATGTCTGATAAGGATAAACGAAACAGGCTTCCTGACTCATAGCCTTTACCAACAAAGCTTCCATACTTGGATATTACAAATTTATTCGACTCAAAGACAAGCTTGTAGCCATCTCTACACAGAAGAGATCCGCTAACAAGATTTTTATTGACGGAGGGGACATACTGCACGTTCTTCAGCCGCACGATCTTCCCTGAAGTAAACTTCAGATCAACCGTGCCAACACCACGAACAGAAGCACTTGAACCATTGCCCATCAGCATGGTTGAAGTCCCTGCGGTCTGATAAGACGAAAACATTGAAATATCACTGCATACATGCACATTAGTACCCGTATCATTCAACCAATCAGGAGAATTACATACTGAAAGAATAGTGGGAAATATACCATACCCAGCATCCTTCATGTCAGTGTCTCCAATGACAACATTAGCGGTCTTGCCGCCTTTTCCAGGATGACGCTTGTCATAGCGATTGGGGTAACTAGGAGCCCAATGATCAGGATCTCCACACACATGACAAACACCTTTCTTCTTGTCATTCTTCTTCTTGAAGTTCGTGTGCTGCACAGCCTTGTTCTTCCCATCAAACTTTGCTTTACCATCAAACTTGCCCTTGTTCTTGAACTTGTGGGGCTGGAAGTTCTTCTTCTATACCAGATTGGCACTACAACCTCCCTCAATACCTTGAGCACGGTTGTCCTTTGCTCTCACCTTTTCTTCCACATCAAGAGTACCAATGAGATTGGGAACGGAAAACTCCTGCCTCTTATGCTTCAGTGAGGTAGCAAAGTTCCTCCATGTGGGAGGAAGCTTAGTGATGATACCTCTGGCAATAAACTTGTCCGGTAGGATACAATTGAAGTGCTCAAGTTCTCTAGCAAATGACTATATCTCATGAGCTTGCTCAATCACAGAGCGCTCTTCAGTCATCCTGTAGTCATAGAATTGCTCCATGATGTACAACTCAGTTCCAGCATCCGAGACCCCAAACTTGGCCTCGAGTGCATCCCACATATCTTTTCCATTATCAATTGACGCATACGCATCAACGATGTTCTCACCAAGAACACTCAAGGGAGCAGCCTTAAACAAGGTATCCATTTTCTAAAAAGCTTGTGCATGTTGGGCATCTTGCTCTCCTTCAGGTTTGCCAAGAGTGGCGTCATAGCAGCTCATGGTCTGAAACCATAAGACTGCTCTCACGCGCCATCTCTTATAGTGGATACCCTCAAACATAGGAGGTCTCATGGAAGCAGCAAAACCACTCGAGGTAAATTGCCTATAATAAGGTTTTTGGATTGTTGGAAATATGAGCAAATTAACGAGTGATTTTATCATCAGAAATACTAGATAAAGCATGACTAGTGTAGCAGTGATAAAACAAGCCATGCGATTTGACAAAGAGAAGGTAAACAATATCTTCATATATGAACCATAACTAAACATATCTTGAGCAGACAGTATAGGAAGTTGCATATATGAAATAGAGTGTAACATATCTAGGGCAAATAGTAGAAGAAGGAACTGTAGCAAAACCTCTAATAGAAAGGGGACGAACACGTACGGGGCAGCAGCAGCAGAAGCGCTGGACTTGGGGTCGGTGTCCTCGCCAGCCATGTCGTCGAGGAGGTCGTGGACGTCGGGGAAGTAGTCGTCGAAGTCCGGGGCGTCCGTGACGAAGAAGTCAGTAGTCACGCGAAGCACTCCCCAAAAACCTTATCACCCTTCTCCCATCTAGGACTCAAAAGGTGCGGTTTCGGAGGCCTATTGTCCCAACTCGCAGTGCACGCAGCAAGCCGGGATGAGGAAGACAGCAGTAACACAGAGATTGGAACTGGTGGCGAGAGGAAGGCGAAGTTCTGGTGCCTCTCTCTGAGAGGAGCGACCTCCCTTTTATAGGCGCAAGAGAAGGAGGCAAGAGGGCAGCGACGGGAGGCGAAACGAAGAGAGGGAGACGAAGCAAACGGACTTCAGCCGAAGAGGCACCTCGTTCGGATTTAGTGTCCACTACGAAAAACGTTTCAGCTCCCGCGTGACCTTTCGTATACCCGTCGTGCGTGGCAAAAATTTAAAATCGGCTCGGCTCATTCCCGCAACCAGCGCCGCGCCGCGTCGCGTCGCATCGTGGCGGGCGGCGGAGGAGGAGCGCGCGTGGATGCCCCTCTTGTTCTCACGCTCATACAAGTGGTGAAAAAGCCTCCCTTATAAAAAGGTCCAACTCCCTCTAAACTAGCAATGTGGGACTAAACTTTAGTTCCACCTCTTGCCTTGCACGAATGGGCTGCGTGGGCCTCTAGGATTTATTAGGAATTTCTGAAACTGCTATTGGGCTGGCCCATAATAGACAAAATTCCAGCACAATATACACATTAGTCCCTGTTGTATTACGAACCGGGACGAATGTGAGCATTAGTCCCGGTTCGTGCGGCTAAAGGCATTAGTCCCGGTTCAAATGAGCTCCTTTAGTGCCGGTTTGAGACACAAACTGGGACTAAAGGGTGCGATGCCCTTTAGTCCCGGTTCGTATCTCAAATCGGGACTAAAGATTAGACCTCTATCACCCTTTAGTCCTGGTTCGTGTCTCAAACCAGGACTAAAGGGTGCAATGCCCTTTAGTTTCGGTTCGTGTCCCAAACCAGGACTAAATGTCCCATTTTAAACTCTACCACCACCACCACCCCCTCCCTCGTGTGGATCGCCTTTTCAGTTTTGTAAAAAGCAAAACAAAATGGTAAAAACTCCAAAAATTAAAATCCTTAGAGATGTAGTTATGTCACTATATCTACTAGTTAGGAAAATTGAAAAACTTAAATTTGGACATGTTTTCCAAAAAAGTGTTATGAAAAAGTAAAACGGCCATATCTTTTGCATACGATGTCGAAAAAATGCATAATATATCAAAAAAATCAGCACAAAAATTCGTATCCTATTTTAACGGCCATAGGCCCGTTTGCAAATTTTTAGAATCCTGAAATTCTAAAAGGAAAAAAAGTTATGCACAAATTTCAGGATTTTTTGAATTTTGGTTAAATCTGATCAAACTATGGTCAAACTACTTATTCAAGAAGTATTAGTGGTACTAAATAATTATTCAAGAATATTATTGTTACTAAATAATTATTTCAGTATTTTGAATTTTGGTCAAATCTGGTCAAACTATGGTCAAACTACTTATTCAAGAAGTATTAGTGGTACTAAATAATTATTCAAGAATATTATTGTTACTAAATAATTATTTTAGTATTTTGAATTTTGGTCAAATTTGGTCAAACTGTGGTCAAACTGTGGTCAAACTACTTATTCAAGAAATATTAGTGTTACTAAGGGCCTGTTCGGGAACGCCCCAGCTTCTCAAAAACTTCCTAAATCCAACTTCTCGCATAGCTTCTCGCTTCAGGTGGCGACCTGGAAAGCGTTCGGCAACGCGACTTCGTTTTCTATCCTCAGGCATGGGGCTGCCAGCCCATTTGGCGCGATTAGCAGGTCAGGTTCGGGGCCCAAAACGAATTGGCAACGTCAGAGAGGGAGAGTTCGGGAAAGAAAGCGAACCGGTACGTTGAAACTCACTTGGTGGTGGCAACCTGGTGGTAGTTACCCTCAACTCCAACTTCTGGCTATCCACGGATCTCCAAAAGGGTTGCTTCCCCAACTCCACCTTTTTACACTACGGCACCTCGCTAGCTTCTCGACTCCAGCTTCCTGGTGATAGAGCGTTCGGCTGAGCTTCCTGTGTGGAGTCGAGGAAGCTGAGAGTTGGAGTGTTCCCGAACATACCCTAAATAATTATTGTTTTTTACAATAATAGTTTCAAACTCAAACAACGAAACGTGTGACCTCATGCTCAAGCTAAACTCCTGAAGGTTAATAGGATTGACATCTTACTATTGTCAGGAAAGCAACAAGTGCAGACTTGGAAACGAGGGGGGATAGAACCCGAAAGTTAAGCGTGCTCAGGCTGGAGTAGTGAGAGGATGGGTGATCGGCCGGGAACTTAGATGATTTGGAATGATGAGGGGTGATTAGAGATCAGAGGTTAAATTAAGCAGTGGTGAGTGGTGGTTAGATAGTAGAGGTTAAATTGAGCAGTTGATGAGTGGTGATTAGATATTAAATTATACAATAATTCAGAAATTTGAAAATCGAAAAAAAATTAAAACAAAAAATTCAAAAAATAAAATTTCATAAAAATAAGAAATTTCAGACAACAGCCACGTGGAGGGCTAGAACCGGGACAAATGGGCCTTTTTCTACTAGTGACAAAGGGCAAAGTTACAAATGACCAAAGTTATGCTTAAGCGAGGAAAAAAAACCAAGGTAATAAATGCAGGGTGGCAGTGCTAGTGCTTGCTTAAAAAGATTGATGAAATTTATTAACTCATAATGAAGCATCAACGGGATGCGAACACAAAAAGTACAGACCCGGCCTCTGTATAATTTGATGCATACAAAAAGAGTCAATTACAACGGTGGTGCTACAACTTGGCGTAAGAGATCAATTTGGTGTTAGAAGTTGTGATGTACAATCCTGAGGGTCGCGCCGCCCGCCCTCCCGCTGGCGCGGGCAAATGCGCTCGCACTCGCGTTTGCACCTTGTATGGTGGCACCAACCGAGCGGATCTGAGTACCACATTTGCATTTTCCGCTTGAATTATGTCTTGAAAGGAAATATGAATGAAATACTTTCCCTCAATTAATCCGTCCCAACGATGGCCCAGTGGAGCTGAGTAGCCTCTGCATTTTCGGGCGAGTCTATGTCTCGCTTCTCGTGGTACAAAAGAACGCATTGCCTCAAGGTAGCTTGAAACGGGTCAGGCCAGTCAACATAGCTCTAATTTTTATAACAAATTTCAGGCCGGTCAACGTAACAAACTTCAGAAATAGGATCCTTTGAGCAATAGGTACAGTTAATTCCATGCAGGAATACTCCTACTTATGTTGAAATAATGTTTAAACAAGAAAAAATATGGGCACCAATTACAGCACGCTGGTAAACACTGCAAATATTTAGTCAGAAGTATTGTCTCTGTTACAATACACACCGGAGAAACATTGGATTTTCTAGATGTTTCTGTTAAGAAATAAAATATGTGATCAATTGTATAGGAGGGATGCCTCCCAGGGAAAGAGGTGTCTTCTCAACACTCCCTTCAGGCTGTATATAAGTGGGTCTCCCACATTACAATGAATTAAGAAAATCATTTGTCTCTCTTTTGTCAGCTTTACTTTGATACTACAATACGTTATCAGCACTTTGCTCTCCGTTGAGAGAAAAGACCATCGGAGACGGAAGAACGTCAGCAGCGCTTGCCTATAGGATCCAGCGCATCGTCATCACTATGGATGGATACAAATCGATCTATGTCTTCTCGCCAGTCTTGCGGCTGGCGCACGATGCAGCTGCTCGGCGCGGCCCGCTACTGTCGCAAAGCGGCTGGTCACGGCCTCAGGGTCGCTCCTTCCAGCATGCACAGAGCTTCAAAATTGATCGCTGATGGATTCCATACGTGCTCTGCAAAGACAGCCATGCATCCATAAAAGGCAATCGATCAGGAAACGCTAATTTTTGTCTTCTTGTGATTAAGATCAGCAATCTAATGATGGTATTTTCATGAATAGCCTGCGCGAACTCTTCACTGAATCGGCAGACACAAGAAGGAGGGATCAACCTCCGGTGCATGGCGTGGTGATGGCCCCGGCAGCGGCGCTCGGCCCAGGCCGGCATCCACACAAGAAACCGATTTAGGAGAAAGCTAATTGATTTTTCTATGAATAATTGTGTTTCCTTCAATCAGGGATCATGTATCTAGAAACCGATCGGTCTTGAACTCTTGATGACAGTTTCCCCACGGGCGTTCGCGGTGGCAGCGTGACACCTGAGGCCCGACGTTGTTGTCCCTGGCGCGCGCAATCATCGGATCCGGCGAGTTGCTTGACGAGGAGCACGGCGCACGAAATGAGCGGGGCCTCGTCCATGCACAAGCCCTTTGCGGCAGGCGGCGGTTACCAATGGCTAACACTCATGCACGCACGGGATTAGGAATTGCACATTCTCTCCGTGGCCGTCATGCAAGCACCAAAAGAATAGGACGCCGATAACGCCCACACATGTGAGCGTTAAGGAGTCTGCCAACATATTTTGTGTAGTGTTTTAGAGGATCAGCCCACACGCCTACGTGTGGGCAAAACAAGTAATGCCCATATGCCTTTTTTTCGCGGTTCCTCTCACATGCCTACGTGTGGGCAAATTTGATAACGCACAAATTAGATAACGCACACATGCCCGTACGTCCGGCCTCCTATCTTATGGTCCCGCACGCCGCGTGACAGTCACCGCGCGTCCACGCAGTTGCCATGGTCTGGACCCTCTTAAATATTCATTTAACTACAGTTGTTATGTCGCTGAACTACAGTTGTCATGTCGGACAACTGCAGTTGCCATGTATGGTCTGGTCTACTGCAGTTGCCATGACTTCAAAACTTTAGGAGTTGCCACCTACTAACACTAGGCAGTTGCCATGTAGCACTACAAAAAAGGCATGGCAAAAAAACATGTTCGGGTAAAAGAGAGAGTTGCCATGTGCTCACAAGCACGCTAGGACAGTTGCCATGTAAAAGAAAGAGTTTCCATCTGCTTACGTGCACGCTAGGGCAGTTGCCATGTACCATGCAAAAACACATGGCAACTCGGGTAAAAGAGAGTTGCCATCTACTTATAAGCAAAGCTAGGGCAGTTGCCATGTACCCTGCAGAAACACATAGCAACTGACGGCTTTGGGTGTGGGCGAGGAGATGGACGTGTGGGTGAAGTGATAAACGCCCACACACCAGCCCCTCTGCGTGCGTGAAAACTGGTGTGTGGACGAATTGCTAAATGCCCACACACCAGCCCCCCGTGTGTTAAAAAAGGATGTGTGGGCGACCGGATGAATGCCCACACACCAGCCCAGTCCTACTTGACACACAAAAACTGCTAGAACATGTCAAGATTCGTGCAGAATTGGTTGGATAAGGATTCATGCGTGTGGACGACCACACGCCTACACGTGTGTCAGGGTGGACACGGTCCGGGCCGGTCCGGGCCCTGACCGAGCCGTCCTTTGGACCGGCCGTCGGCGGTCCGGACCGGACCGGACCGAGCAGGGTCACGGTCCTGTTTCGAGGGACCGGACCGGCAGGGACGAAGCCCGAGCCGGACCGAGCGGCTCGTTTGGACCGGCCGGAGTTCACCGCAGAGCACGCGGCGGAGCATGGCGACGCGGGGAAGGCGCTGGAGGCAGCGGGGCTCGTCATGGAGATGTCCAGCGACTTCTGTGACTCACGGTGGAAGGCACGGCGGCCAGCTAGAGCTCGGGCAGCAACAGCGACGACGAATCTGGCACGACGGCCGATGCACGACGGCCGGTGTACAACGGCGGTGTAGGGCCTCCCGCTGCAAGTTCTACCTTCCAGATGATAGATCCGAGCATGGCGCATCCACTAGACATGCTTTCCAGCGTCAGGGAGGCCGATGGCCGCGCGGATGAACGACGGCGGCGCAGACCAGCGCACGGCCGACGCGCCCACCACGCGCCCGCCACGCAGCTCTGGCCACACGCTCGCCACGCGCCCGCCACGACCTCGACACGCCCCCGCCACGCCCCTGCAATGCCCTTGGCAAGCCCCCGCCACGCCCCTGCCGCGTCCTGACATGCCCCCGCCATGCTCTCGCCATGCCACAGCTCGTGTTAGTCGGTCCGCTCCGTCGGCTCGGTTAAAGCCCGGACCGGACCGAAGCTTTGTCGGGCTGGTTTGCTGAGCTCGGACCGGCCGATTTTTTCAGCGGGCCAGGACCGAGCCGGCCCAAGCCGAGCGGGCCACGAGCCGGACCGCCGGACCGGACCGTGTCGTCCACCCTGACACGTGTGGGCGTTAGTATTTCGGAAAGAATCAGGCCCTTCCTAGGATCGATCTCTTGTGTGGTGGCATTCGACCACGGCTACTTGCGGAACGGCGGCGGAACGCCGCGGAGGCGCAAGGCGAGACGAGGCTCCCCATCGACCAGGCAAATCTTGACGCGCACTTTCGCGTGAGACGAAGCAGCGGCCTAGCGTGACTCTCCATGTGGCATCGGCGATGACAGGCCGGAGCGAGGCGACGCCAAACAGCAACCACGCTATCCAGGAGTGATTAGCTGCATGAACGCCAAACTTCTCTTTAAAAAAGATCAGGGGAATCGATCCTGATGGATGAATACATGTCTCATTCATTTGTTCTCGTTTTGATTAAACAAATATGCTAATTAATTCTGTTTGAGAACAAAAACAAACAGACGGACCGAAGCCAACAACCAAGGCCACTATGGCGCTCCGGCGCTCGGCGACATCAAACCGGGGATAGCCTCATTGAGGACGCATGAACAGCCGAGGCATAGTTCTTCCTCAGCGGTGCTCCATGCCGTCCACAGTGATACCGTGGCTTCAGGGAAAATATACATGGTAGACTTGCTGGATTGCATAATAATTGATTATGCATCATTTTACATCATGCAAAATGATCATTTGAGGTATGTTTGTACTTCTGCATTTATTTGTATTACAAGAGTAATATGGTTGCAAAGCAATAAGTTAATTTCATTATTCACATAGAATATGAAACTTGCTTGCAAATTTTGGGAAACATAAGGTAATGAAGTGTATGGCACCGTCTGACTGTCAAATTTACATTTGTCACAAGGAATCGACAAATGGTATCTACTGCTTAACTGTGGATTATCTAATGTTATTGTGAGGTCTATATTATGTCATTCGCACATAATGACTACCTTCAGTTTTGCACGCAATTTATGGATTGCATTATGGTGACGAATTAATTTCATTCACAACTGCAAGATCTACACTACCATGTGGTCATTACTAGGGAAAACCCTAGTAGTAGCGCGGGTTTAGTGCCCACTAGTAACGCGGGTTTAGTGCCCACTAGTAGCGCGGGTAACCGCGCTACTAATAAGGCGCTACAACTATTACTTAGCAGTAGCGCGTGCGATGTGCGCTACTGCTAAGACACATAGCCGCAGCGTTTGTTCTTTCCCGCGCTGCTGCTAATCTAGCTAGTAGCAGCGTGTTTCCTGTCCATCGCTATTAGTATTTTTTTTTATTTTTTATTTTGAGTGTATTTATACGTCGTTATACAAATTTTGGTACAATACCAGTTATGAGGTTAATATCATTATGTCCATAACAGTGTGTCAAATAAATATGGATTAGGTTCAAGTGGAGGCAATATGTGGTGCATGTCAAAAGTATACTACTAATCCAAACTTGATCTAGTTTGGACTAGTAGTACTTTCGATGTGCACCACATTTTGCCTCCACTTGAATATAATCCGTCAGCACAAGCTATGTAATCATCATTATAGTCATTACCATCAACAGTAGTTATTTAATCATCATAGTCATAGTGTAGCACATCATCATCTACAAACTCATTCTAGCTAGCTAATCACCACCAACACTAGTTGCGGTACCTATCTAATCATCACCAACACTAGCTAATAATAATCATCATAGTCATTACCACTAACACTAGCTATGTAATCATCATAGTCATACTGTACCAAATCATCATCTTCAAACTCATTTGTAGCTAGCTAATTAATCACTCCTGATGCTCTCTCTCAGGTAAAATGACATAAAACATGTGTAGCACTCCTGCTTCATCAAGTTGGAGCATGCAGATGAACCTGTCTCCTAATCGTGGGTTGCGCTTCTGATTGCTATCCCCTAGTAGTTCTCTGCGACCATTCACAATTTTGCTCCAGTCTTTCACTATTAAGCATTCCTCGCTTTTAGAAATCCTGTATGCACTAAAGTGTATTGTAGGATATCTTGGTCGTAAGCTAACAATTCTCATGCGACCTTTAGTCTCGATCCAATGAGGCACAACATTCATCAGGAGTCCCTGTTGAAAAACATCGTATAGTAACATACTTAGCAATGAAGTTTAGCTTAAAAAATAATGTATGCAAAAGATGCACTGAGGACAAAAATAGTAAAAATCGTACCATCTTTTCTAAATAGATGTGATCGTAGTTAAGTACAAACACTATTGGTCGCACGTTTTGAGTACTCAGATTTTCAAGTCCAGAAAAATAATTTGTCTTGACAGTATGAAGATCCTCAAGCCATGAAACATAATGACTTATCTCCTTGCACTTTAGTTCAGCCCCTTGACAGTAGTAGGTCATGTCTACCACGCGCTGGACATGTTTGCTTGAATGAAAATAAGCTGTCAATAGAAATTAGTTGTCAACTATTTTTGAATAAAAAATACCAAAGACATAAATATGGTTGAGAAACTCACATAATGGTATAACTGGAGGCGTCTGCACATCGACCCAGATGTCGATATTACCTTCAATATCATATTCCGGACGAATATCAAAGGTGATAACCATATCAGGCTCAAATACATAAGTGTTGCATAGTGTTTACCAAGTTTTGCATCCAAAATAGGTGTAGGTGTCTGCGTTGTATAATCTTGTGTGGAAAATACAACAATGCTCAGTGTTCAAGTAAACTCTCTTTACCACCATAGTAGTTTTCATAGGACTGAAACATATCTTATCCAAGACAAAAACTCTTGCATGGCAGGGGATACGCTAGTACAATAGTAAAAAAAATTAAATTATAAGTTGAAGCAAATGAAGCAGATGTGATGCTTAATTACGAAAAAAGACTTGTCGTTGTGACTTACTGTATCCACTTCGAAGATCTCGTCCAGCTTGATGCTAAAGCTCCTATCATCATCTAGGAAGATTCTGTCGCACAGGCCGCGCTCGTCTTCGCAGTATTTGCGAATACTGAAATCCTTTTCGTCGTCAGACATTTCCTATGTTCATAGTTGAAATATTAATTGAAAATCGATCGAAGACAACTACCAGGATACTCAACACACAAATCTGGGGCACTCAATATTTCCTACATATTCTGGCACAAGTCATGCAAAAATTCACGGAAAAATCCAGCATGACATTTGCTAAAATAGGACATATCAAGCGCCTGAAATTTGCCGGAACGGAAATGAATCTACAGTCCGGCAAAACATAGGCCACTGGGAGGTGTAACCTGCAAACATGGCCGGCCACTTGGGCAAGCACATATTCTATTTGAGCAACACAAGATATACATTTCAAAATATCTTATAGGACTCATATTGACATGAGCATTCAATAATCGAAACCAAATCATAAAATAAATAAGTATTCAAATTAGCATGCATTCAATAAGCAAAAGTAAATCATCTCTTGCGTCCGTATATCATCGAATATTATCACTAATACATCCCGAATACTATCATACATATAACATCACTAATACAACTAAAATCCTAGCGAACGACGAGTATCGGCGCGGGCGGTCGACACCCAAAGAGAAGGAACCATCACATGATCATAGCTCCAGTGAGCTCCCTGGAGAACCCGCTAGGTATTGGAGAACCTGTGCTCCAGCGCAAACAAGTAGCGACGAGCGTGCGCGTCCTCCTCGCTGATACGTTGACGTACCACCTCGGTGGTGTCCGGAAGCCTCGGCACCGTCACTGGCCCACACGACCGCAACCAAACAAGGATCGAGTCAACAACAGACTGACTCCTCACCAAGCTGCGCCCCCCAGTAGGTAGCGCCTCCCAGTACCAGCCTGGCGGAGCCCAGTCCCGGACATTGCCCATCTGGTCAAGCAGGCGTCCTCCACCGATTCGATGACGAGGATACGGGATAGGCATTGTCGACGTCGATGCGAGAAAATTGCTTTAACTAAAAAAGTAACAACAAATGTGACATCTTCAACTAGTTCTATTAATTCAACTAGTTCTTACTAAAAATAAGCTTACTATAAATAAAAATAAACTAGTACCTAATTAGTACCTACTTCTTACTAACTAATTAGTACCTAGGAACTACTGCCCTAATTACCATCTAATTTGATGAACGTAGGGGTGGAAAGTGGTAGCGGATATTCCAATTATCCAACTTAAAAGTGAAATAAGTGGTCAAATTTTACTTGCTTTATGATTAATCTTAAAAATTTGATTTGTTTCCACCCTTACATGAACCCTAACTAATTTGAGCCGCATCCGCATCCGATAACATCTGCATCCGATTCGTTTCCACCCTTACATGAACCCTAACTAATTTGATGCAAGTAAAATTTGAAGAACCTTAGGCAGAGGTAGGGGAGGGGAGGAGCAGGCGTGCTCACCTTGGGTGCCTGCGGTGAGGGAGGGGCAGGCGAC
>LT934114.1:783566651-783614211 GCA_900231445.1 Triticum turgidum subsp. durum
TCTATTTGCTTTCCATTTAATTTTATATCCTTGAGCAGTAGCGCCTTTCAGAGTACGCGCTACTACAAAGCAAGTAGCGGTAGCGCGGTTCGTTATAGATCGCTACTACTATGTGTAGCCTATCGGCTAAGCCGTAGGAATTTGAGTAGTAGCACTTTTAACGTCAGGCACGCTACTGCTAGAACTTTATCTGTAGTGCTATTTACAAAAGCACGCTACTGCTACTTAGCACCAGCGTGCTTTTTTAACCCGTGCTACTGCTAAAGTTCTGTGTATAAGGTTTTCCCTAGTAGTGGGTGATTACCTTCAATGTGTTTTTCATTAACACAAGGTTGTGAGAAGCTCCATAAAAGTGAGATCTACACTACTTAGTGATTATCCGTGTGTTTTAAAAGCAAAATGAAGCCACAAAACTTATGACATAGCCATTCCGAGGCCTACATCGTAATGACTACCTTCATGATGTTTTTCCAAATACTTGGAAACTTCATAGCATTTGTCATTGGTTGTGACTATAGTGTCGTATACTTCATGAGGAGATGAATCCAAGGCATTGGTGACTATGTTGCATATTATGCTATCAAGAGAATTATGCAAAACACTTGCATATTTTGGTGATTACCTTCCATGCATACACACCTTATGAGATGCCATCATAGCTATGTATTAAGTTTATGCACAACTGAGAGGTTTACATCATTTTATGGTGATTACCTTCATGTGTTATAGATAACATAAGGTTGTGCAGGCTATGATCAATGGGAATTGTCCATAAAAGTGAGGCACCACTAGGTGGTCGACAACCTCTATGTGTTTTAAGGAAATTAAAGGTTTGTCCCTTTCGAGGTGACTAACTTTACTTGGAAGATCCACACCATACTGTGGTGTTCTTCTGGAAGGCTTGCCCTATCGGTCACTAAGAATCACCATCACCATGATTGTGCTTAGCCATAGCATTTTCATCCGACTTAATTTACTGAAGGTAAATTAATGCATGAGAATTTCATGCTACATATGGCTGACCCTTTTGGAAAGGAAATGCGATGAGATGACATTGGGTGGGAGTAACTATTTAAGATGGGTCATGGATGATCCCACAAGTATAGGGGATCGCAACTGTTTTCGAGGGTAGAGTATTCAACCCAAATTTATTGATTCGACACAAGGGGAGCCAAAGAATATTCTCAAGTATTAGCAGCTGAATTGTGAATTCAAGCACACCTGGAAACTTAGTATCTGCAGCAAAGTGTTTAGTAGCAAAGTAATATGATAGTGGTGGTAACGGTAACAAAAGTAAAGACAATAAAAGTAATGTTTTTGGTATTTTGTAGTATTGTAACAGCAGCAACGAAAAAGTAAATAAGCGTAAACCAGTATATCGAAAACTCGTAGGCACCGGATTAGCGATCGATAATTATGCCGGATATGGTTCATCATGTAGCAGTCATAACATAGGGTGACACAGAACTAGCTCCAGTTCATCAATATAATGTAGGCATGTATTCCATATATAGTCATACGTGCTTATGGAAAAGAACTTGCATGACATCTTTTGTCCTACCCTCCCGTGACAGCGGGGTCCTATTGGAAACTAAGGGATATTAAGGCCTCCTTTCAATAGAGAACCGGAACAAAGCATTAGCACATAGTGAATACATGAACTCCTCAAACTATGGTCATCACCGGGAGTGGTCCCGATTATTGTCACTTCAGGGTTGCTAGATCATAACACATAGTAGGTGACTATAGACTTGCAAGATAGGATCTAGAACACACATATATTCATGAAAACATAATAGGTTCAGATCTGAAATCACGGCACTCGGGCCCTAGTGACAAGCATTAAGCATAGCAAAGTCATAGCAACATGAATCTCAGAACATAGTGGATACTAGGGATCAAACCCTAACAAAACTAACTCGATTACATGATAAATCTCATCCAACCCATCACCATCCAGCAAGCCTACAATGCAATTACTCACGCACGGCGGTGAGCATCGTGAAATTGGTGAGGGAGGATGGTTGATGATGATGACGGCGACGAATCCCCCTCTCCGGAGCTCCGACCGGACTCCAGATCAGCCCTCCCGAGAGAGATTAGGGTTTGGCGGCGGCTCCGTATCGTAAAACGCGATGATTTCTTCTCTCTGATTTTTTTCTCCCCGAAAGCCAATATATGGAGTTGGAGTTGGCGTTGGAGGGCCACCATGGGGCCCACGAGGTAGGGGGGCGCCCCCAGGGGGGCCCACCCTCATGAGAAGGGTGTGGCCCCCCTGGTCTTCATCTTTTGCAAGAATTTTTCTTTATTTTTTCTAAGGTGTTCCGTGGAGTTTCAGGACATTCCGAGAATTTTTATTTTCTGCACAAAAAACAACACCATGGCAGTTCTGCTGAAAACAGCGTCAGTCCAGGTTAGTTCCATTCAAATCATACAAGTTAGAGTCCAAAACAAGGGCAAAAGTGTTTGGAAAAGTAGATACGACGGAGACGTATCAACTCCCCCAAGCTTAAACCCTTCCTTGTCCTCAAGCAATTCAGTTGGCAAACTGAAAGAGAAAAAGAAAAACTTTTACAAACTTTGTTTGCTCTTGTTGTTGTAAACATGAAAAGCCAGAATTCAAGTCTCAGCAATTATTATGAACTAACCATATTCACAATGACATGTAGGTCTCACAATTACTCATATCAATAGCATAATCAGCTAGTGAGCCATAATAGCAAAACTCGGATGACAACACTTCCTCAAAATAATCATAACATGATATAGCAAAATGGTATCTCGCTAGCCCTTTCTGAGACCGCAAAACATAAATGCAGAGCACCTTTAAAGATCATGGACTGACTAAACATTGTAATTCATGGTAAAAGAGATCCAGTCAAGTCATACCCAATATAAACCAATAATAATGAATGCAAACGACAGTGTGCTCTCCAGCGGGTGCCTTTTAATAAGAAGGGTGATGACTCAACATAAAAGTAAATAGATAGGCCCTTCGCAGAGGGAAGAAGGGATTTGTAGAGGTGCCAGAGCTCGTTTATGAAATAGAGATAAATTATATTTTGAGCGGCATACTTTCATTGTCAACATAACAACTAAAAGGCGACAATATCTTCCATGCTAAACAGGTTATAGGCGGTTCCCAAACAGAATGGTAAAGTTTATACTCCCCTTCCTCCACAAGCATCAATCCATGGCTTGCTCGAAACAACGAGTGCCTCCAACATTCAACGGGTCCCAAGGGGAGTTTTGTTTGCAGTTATTTTGATTTAGTTTGCACAAAGCATGGGACTGGGCATCCCTGATACCAGCCATTTTCTCGTGAATGAGGAGCGGAGTCCACTCTTGAGAATAACCCGCCTAACACGGAATTTAAGGGCAACTCTAGTTGACATATGAGCTATTCGAGCATGCAAAACAGAATGTTTATTTGAAGGTTTAGAGTTTGGCACATACAAATTTACTTGGAACAGCAGGTAAATACCACATGTAGGTAGGTATAGTGGACTCATATGGAATAACTTTGGGGTTTTAAGGAGTTTGGATGCACAAGCAGTATTCCCGCTTAGTACAGGTGAAGGCTAGCAAAAGACTGGGAAGCGACCAACTGAGAGAGCGACAACAGTCGTAAACATGCATTAAAATTAATTCACACCGAGTACAAGCATGAGTAGAATATAATCCACCATGAACATAAATATCGTGAAGGCTATGTTGATTTGATTCAACTACATGTGTGAACATGTGCCAAGTCGAGTCACTCAATACATTTAAAGGAGGATACTACCCCATCATACCACATCATAATCATTCTAATAGCATGTTGGCATGCAAGGTAAACCATTATAACTCATAGCTAATCAAGCATGGCACAAGCAACTATAATCTCTAAATGTCATTGCAAATATGTCTACTTCATAATAGCTGAATCAAGAACGATGAATCATCATATTTACAAAAACAAGAGAGGTCGAGTTCATACCAGCTTTTCTCTTCCCAATAAGTCCATCATATATCATCATCATTGCCTTTCACTTGCACGACCGAACGATGTGTATAATAATAAGAGTGCACGTGCACCGGACTAAGCTGGAATCTGCAAGCATTCAACTCAAGAGAGAAGACAAGTAATACGGGCTCTAAGTTTAAATAAACAATCATGCATATAAGAGCCACTAAGCATTTTCAATATGGTCTTCTCGACCCCAAAGAAAGGAAAAGAAATAAAAACTATTTACATGGAAAAGCTCCCAACAAGTAAAAGAAGAACGGGAAATATTTTTGGGTTTTCTTTTTAATTCTACTACAAGAATGAAAAGTATACTCACTAATTTTTTTGATTTTTCTTAAAGTTTAACAAACACACAAGAAGAAAGCAGGAAAAAGAAATTTAGACTAGCATGGATATTACAGTGAAAAAGTATGAGCACCGACATCTAGCAATAAGTGTGTGTGAACATAAATGTAATATCGGTGGGAAATACGTACTCCCCCAAGCTTAGGCTTTTGGCCTAAGTTGGTCTATTGCTAGGGATGGCCTGGCGGATATCCGTAGGTGAAGCTGGGGTCATACTGTGATGCAGCGGAAGACTCTCACTGCCACTGGCTGGCAGCCTGCTCTGGATCCCAAGAATAAACAGATAGTCGTGGAGGCTCATCTTGTGGCTCCGGCTCCGGGGTTGGTGCAGGGTTTCGATAGGCTTGAACAGCCGACCATGGAACAATGTGAGGTTTTCTGCAAACAAGTTAAACAAAGAAGGAGCAGGGAAGGTAATAGTCTTAGGGTGATGTTTATCAAAGTATAATTTATATTTGAGTTCCCCATCGCGACTCTTAACAAGGAAATCATGCGCTATCATACTCTTGTAATCTAAATAAGCGATGGGCAGTGCCGTTTCTTCTTTCTCCTCACGCCTAATAGGCATTTCAAAATGTTCAGCAAGGCATGAAGTATAAATGCCTCCAAAGATGGGGCCCTTAGTACGGTTAAGACTTAACCGTCTAGCAACAATTCCACCCATACTAACAGAGTTATCGCGGTATAAACCGTGGAGCAAAATAATAATATCAGGAATACTAAGGTTCCCACAGTTCCCGCGTCCAATCTAGCAACGACTAGCAAATAGGGCAAAGTAGCGTAAAACAGGATAATGAATGCTAGTGATCCTTGCATCAGAAACCTTCCTGGTTTCTCCAACCGTGATGGTGTTAACAAAAGCTTCTAATTCGTTACGGTGGGGTTCATCTAAGGTGCCCTCAAAGGGTATTCTGCAAACCTCATAGAATTCTGCTAATCTCATCTCTTTAACAACGTCATATAAATGAAACTCTACTGTTGGAGCTAATTTCTTAGGGAAAAAGTAGAAGTTTTGCACAAAAGTATTTGTGAGTAAGAGATACTGATGACGTTGGTCGTGGAGAAAGTTGGTGAGGCCAGCATTCTCAATCAATAAATAGAAATCTTCATAAATCCCAGCTTTCCTCAAGAAGTCATCGGAGGGCCATTCACAAGGCCGGACATCCGTGGTGCAAGGTAAATTAAATTTGGGCTTCTCCTCTTCTTCCTTTTGTTTTTCCTTAGAGCTTCGGCTCGACGAGCCCCTAAAGAGTCTCTTCATTATTTCTGAAACAATCTGAAATTTTTTGTAACTTCAAATAAAAGTGAACCAACTTCAATAAAATTGATAGCAACAACTCCCACAAGTGCCTAGGGCCTATATAAAGCATTGGAACTACTTGGAACCATATAAATTTGTCATACAAGCTCAAGAACATGGTCACCTATGCAGCACAAATTTGCAAAGAATAAAGTACTAGAACAAAAACTAATAGGACCAATGGAGGAGTCACATACCAAGGAACAATCTCCCCAAGCAGTTTTGCGAGAGATGCTTTGAGCAAGTAGATCGAAAATCACAGCAACGGGGGCTGGAACTCGTGCTTGAGTTGGTTTTTCGTGTTTGTGTGAGGCAGAGGAAGAAGATGGGTGCCGGAATAAGTGGAGGAGGGACACTATGGGCCCACGAGGCAGGGGGGGCGCCCAGGGGTGTAGGGCGCGCCCTCCACCCTCGTGGCCAGGTGGCAGCTCCCCCCGTGGTAATTTTTGCACAGTAAATTCTCAAATATTCTCGAAAAAATCATATTAAATTGGCATGGCATTCTGAGGACTTTTATTTTCGGGATATTTTTATATTGCACGGATAAGTTAGGAAACAGACAAAAAAATATTATTTTACTTTATTTCTACTAAATAACAGAAAATATAAAGAGGGTACAGAAAGTTGTGCTTCTAGTTTCATCCATCTCGTGATCATCAAAATGAACCCACTAACAAGGTTGATCAAGTCTTGTTAACAAACTCATTCCAAATAATCCCGGAACCGGAGAAATTTCGAATAACACTAAGTTACCTCAACGGGGATATGAAAATCCCCAACAATAAGAATATCATACTTTTTCTTGATAGTAGGGAGAGGAAATTCGAAACCTCCAAATATAATCGATGGAACTTTTCCAATAGAGTTGATACTATAAACTTGAGGTTGTTTCCTCGGAAAATGCACCGTGTGCTCATTGCCATTAACATGAAAAGTGACATTGCCTTTGGTGCAATCAATAACGGCCCCTGCAGTATTAAGGAAAGGTCTTCCAAGAATAATAGACATACTATCATCCTCGGGAATATCGAGAATAACAAAGTCCGTTAAAATAGTAACGTTTGCAACTACAACAGGGACATCCTCACAAATACCGATAGGTATAGCAGTTGATTTATCAGCCATTTCCAAAGATATTTCAGTAGGTGTCAACTTATTCAAGTCAAGTCTACGATATAAAGAGAGAGGCATAACACTAACACCGGCTCCAAGATCACATAAAGCAGTTTGAACATAACTTCTTTTAATGGAGCATGGTATAGTAGGCACTCCGGGATCTCCAAGTTTCTTTGGTATTCCACCCTTAAAAGTATAATTAGCAAGCATGGTGGAAATTTCAGCTTCAGGTATCTTTCTTTTATTAGTAATAATATCATTCATATACTTAGCATAAGGATTTGTTTTGAGCACATCAGTTAATCGCATACGCAAAAAGATGGGTCTAACCATTTCAGCAAAGCGCTCAAAATCCTCATCATCCTTTTTCTTGGATGGTTTTGGAGGAAAAGGCATGGGTTTCTGAACCCATGGTTCCCTTTCTTTACCATGTTTCCTAGCAACAAAGTCTCTTTTATCATAACGTTGATTCTTTGATTGTGGGTTATCAAGATCAACAGCAGGTCAAATTCTACATCATTACCATTACTAGGTTGAGTATCAACATGAACATTATCATTAGCATTATCACTAGGTTCATGTTCATCACCTGATTGTGTTTCAGCATCAGAAATAGAGATATCATTCAGATTCTCAGGTGACTCAACGATAGGTTCACTAGAAGTTTGCAAGGTCCTATCATTTTTTTCTTCCTTTTAGAAGAACTAGGTATATCAATATTGTTTCTATGAGAATCTTGCTCGATTCTCTTAGGGTGGCCTTCAGGATACAAAGGTTCCTGAGTCATTCCACCAGTTTTAGTAGCCACTCTAACAGCATAATCATTTTTCTTACCATTCATTTCATCAAGCACTTCTCTCTGAGATTTAAGTACTTGTTCTACTTGAGTGGTAACCATAGAAGCATGCTTGCTAACAAGTTTAAGTTCACCTCTAATATCAGCCATATAATCACCCAAGCGTTTAATCGTAAAGGTATTCTGTTTTAATTGTCTACCAAAATAAGCATTAAAGTCGTCTTGCTTAAACATAAAGTCATCAAACTCATCCAGGCACTGACTAGCAATTTTAGTAGGAGGGACTTCAACTTTATCATATCTATAGAGAGAATTTACCTTTACTACATGTGTCGGGATATAGGGAGGTTCTTCATTAAATAAGTAATTGAGATCATATACTTCTTCAACAGGCGGTAAATTAAGACCATGTATTTCTTTAATAGGAGGTAAATTCTTAACATCTTCGGCTTTAATACCTTTTTCTTTCATAGATTTCTTTGCCTCTTGCATATCCTCGGGACTGAGAAATAGAATACCTCTATTCTTCGGAGTTGGTTTAGGACTAGGCTCAGTAATTGGCTCAGGAACTAGCTCAGGAGGTAGCTCGGGAGGTGCCCAATTATTTTCATTTGCCAACATATTATTCAACAGAAGTTCAGCGTCATCCGGTGTTCTTTCCCTGAAAAGAGAACCAGCACAACTATCCAGGTAATCTCTGGAAGCATCAGTTAGTCCATCATAAAAGATATCAAATATTTCAGGTTTCTTAAGAGGATGATCAGGCAAAGCATTAAGTAACTTGAGAAGCCTCCCCCAAGCTTGTGGGAGACTCTCTTCTTCAATTTGCACAAAATTGTATATTTCCCGCAAAGCAGCTTGTTTCTTATGAGCAGGGAAATATTTAGCAGAGAAGTAATAAATCATATCCTGGGGACTTTGCACACAACCAGGATCAAGAGAGTTATACCATATCTTAGCATCACCCTTTAATGAGAACGGAAATATCTTAAGTAAATAAAGGTAGCGCGATCTCTCATTATTAGTAAACAGGGCAGCTATATCATTTAACTTAGTAAGATGTGCCACAACAGTTTCAGATTCATAGCCATAAAAAGGATCAGATTCAACCAAAGTAATTATATCTGGATCAACAAAAAAATCATAATAGTCCTGATCAGGAACACAGATAGATGAAGTAGAAAAAGCAGGATCGGGTCTCATCCTATCTCTAAAAGATTCTTTACTCCATTTAATTAACAACCTCTTAAGTTCACGTCTATCCTGGCAAGCAAAAATAGCTGCAGATGATTCAGCATCAAAAAGATAACCCTCAGGAATAGCAGGCATAGGTTCATTGTCACTAACATCATCGTGTTCAGGTTCAATAATTTCTCTTTCTCTAGACCTAGCAATTTGCTCATCAAGATATTCACCAAGTGGCACAGTAGTATCAAGCATAGAAGTAGTTTCATCATAAGTATCATGCATAGCAGAAGTGGCATCATCAATAACATGCGACATATTAGAATCAATAGCAGTGGTAGGTTTAGGTGTCGCAAACTTACTCATAACAGAAGGAGAATCTAGTGCAAGGCTAGATGGCAGTCCCTTACCTCCCCTCGTAGTTGAGGGCAAAATAGTAGTTCGAGCATCTTTCAAGTTCTTCATAGTGTCCAGCAGATAAAAATCCCAAGTGACTCAAAGAATAGAGCTATGCACCCCGGCAACGGCGCCAGAAAATAGTCTTGATAACCCACAAGTATAGGGGATCGCAACAGTTTTCGAGGGTAGAGTATTCAACCCAAATTTATTGATTCGACACAAGGGGAGCCAAAGAATATTCTCAAGTATTAGCAGCTAAGTTGTCAATTCAACCACACTTGGAAACTTAGTATCTGCAGCAAAGTGTTTAGTAGCAAAGTAATATGATAGTGGTGGTAACCATAACAAAAGTAAAGACAGCAAAAGTAATGTTTTTGGTATTTTGTAGTGATTGTAACAGCAGCAACGAAAAAGTAAATAAGCGTAAACCAGTATATGGAAAACTCGTAGGCACCGGATTAGCGATGGATAATTATGCTGGATGTGGTTCATCATGTAGCAGTCATAACATAGGGTGACACAGAACTAGCTCCAGTTCATCAATATAATGTAGGCATGTATTCCGTATATAGTCATACATGCTTATGGAAAAGAACTTGCATGACATCTTTTGTCCTACCCTTCTATGGCAGCAGGGTCCTATTGGAAACTAAGGGATATTAAGGCCTCCTTTTAATGGAGAACCGGAACAAAGCATTAGCACATAGTGAATACATGAACTCCTCAAACTATGGTCATCACCGGGAGTGGTCCCGATTATTGTCACTTCAGGGTTGCCGGATCATCACACATAGTAGGTAACAATAGACTTGCAAGATAGGATCACGCATATATTCATGAAAACATAATAGGTTCAGATCTGAAATCATGGCACTCGAGCCCTAGTGACAAGCATTAAGCATAACAAAGTCATAGCAACATCAATCTCAGAACTTAGTGGATACTAGGGATCAAACCCTAACAAAACTAACTTGATTACATGATAAATCTCATCCAACCCATCACCGTCCAGCAAGCCTACGATGCAATTACTCACGCACGGCGGTGAGCATCATGAAATTGGTGAGGGAGGATGGTTGATGATGACGACGGCGACGAATCCCCCTCTCCGGAGCTTCGATCGGACTCCAGATCAGCCCTCCCGGGAGAGATTAGGGCTTGGCGGCGACTCCGTATCGTAAAACGTGATGATTTCTTCTCTTTGATTGCTTTCTCCCCGAAAGCCAATATATGGAGTTGGAGTTGGCGTCAGAGGGCTACCAGGGGGCCCACAAGGTAGGGGGCGCGCCCAGGGGGGCGCCCCCCACCCTCATGAGCTAGGTGTGGCCCCCCTGGTCTTCATCTTTTGCAAGGATTTTTCTTTATTTTTTCTAAGGTGTTCCGTGGAGTTTCAAGACATTCCGAGAATTTTTATTTTCTGCACAAAAAACAACACCATGGCAGTTCTGCTGAAAACAACGTCAGTCCGGTTAGTTCCATTCAAATCATACAAGTTAGAGTCCAAAACAAGGGCAAAAGTGTTTGGAAAAGTAGATACGATGGAGACGTATCAATGGACATTAAAGATTTTGTCGACCTAGAACCTTGTTTCCACAGAAACACTACCTGCAGAAAATGTTATGGCTATCTAAGAATATGCATATTTGCATTTATGTGCCATCGCAATGGCTCGGTTCTCAAACTGAGTATGTAATGGATGATGAATATCCATTTTCCCTTTGAGCCTTCACTGAGGAAAGATATATTGTCATAAGCATCACATGAATGATTATTCATTCGTTGTTAGGACTTCGAGTCCATTGAGCCTTATAATGTTAGTTGTCTATAAATCAACACTATGTTGAGATTATGTGATAAGGCGGCTTTAGATACATATATGACTATAAGTCCTTACTGCACTTTACGTTCTCCTACGATGGTAAACAGAAATATCATATTTGTTTCAGGTTGCAATGCCTGAAATTCATGCTAGTACTCTTAGGACTAAGCAATAGTGGTTAGAGAACCACGAGGAGTTCAATGTACAGTGAAGAAAAAAGGGAAGTGGAAATTGAGTTTATATCTCAAAGGGATTGGATCATTTAATTTAAATGATCATAATGACAACTTTCAAGTTTTTCAAAATGGTGGTTTTACGGAAAGTCATACTAATGATTACCAATTGGTCAAGTATTGGGTTGAATCATACCACCGACTTACTGGAGACAAATGTTTTTAATGGGATAAGTTTGAAGTTCTACTTCAAAAGGAAAACAACCAGAAAATATTCTGGCATGGTAAAGGAGAATCGACTCCTCTACATTGATAATATGCTTGTGGAATGATATTCCCAAGATATTTTGGACATCTCGTGTAGTCTCCTAGTTATCCCTAAATATCATTAGCCTATAATTTTACTACTACATATAGTACTTGTCCCTCGGACTTGATAGTTGAGATAATTGAGTATATGAGTCAGTTCATACTCAATCTTGTTGCATACATAATAATTTTTCCTCCTTTATCGTCATGGTATTGGACGACTAGAGAAATTATTGACAATTCTGTGCGCCACGACTTGACAAGTTGCAATATTCCCAACAATCATCAGATTAATTTATGCACTACATGTGACATTGGGGAATTAATTTTAAGGCTCTCACCATAAAATTTGAAATGAGATAGCCAATATTCTTGATTGAATGCAAGAATATGTTTGGATTGTTAAACCATTATCTGGGTTATTTTGGTACTTCATGGTGTTCATAGACGCATCTAGAAGATGGTATTAGGTGTGTATACCCACACATAACCATGCATTTACTGAATTAAGTGCTCAAATTGACGAATTTAGATCAAATTATCTTAACGTGGGATAATTCCATTGGAATGGAAATGTCGTTGAAGTTGATTCACGAACATTCAATGGTTATATTCAGTATATGGTACATAACCAGAATGGTTTGGTTTGATCTCTTATGAAAGAGATTCAATATTGCATAGCCAATGTTGCAGAATTGTGATTTACCAGCATTTTGTTGATGGTAACATGCGGTCTCACACTTCGCATATTTGATCTAAATGAGATCAAATGATAATGCACCCCTTTGCAGTTTGTACGTGGAAATAAGTGAAGTATTTCCCATCTGCAATGATTCGGTTGTATACCGATATCACCACCCCAGTCTACATCATGGGCCTTCACATATGGTTGGGATCTATCTGAGGAATAACTGTGGTATGTTCGTTAATTCGCCGAATACCTTAACCCTTACAAGTGAGTTATTTGCAGCCCATACGCTGATTGCTTTTGCAATAAGAACATTTTCTGGCATTAGGGGGAGATGAGTACCACAAAGAATGGTAGGAAATGGATAAGAAATGGCATAGACATTTTGTCCACGTACATAAGAATCTGAAATGCAGGTTCAAGTTATGAAAAATTTGCAGCATATTGCAAATAATCGCCAAACATATTTACTGATGACAAAGGTGTCACTATGGTCAAGTACCAGAACCAGTGGAGGTATCTAATAAACCACTCGTCTCCCTAGATGAGGGCAAGGGGGGGGGATTCTGGTCGCATGAGATTAAGTTCTCATATGTTTTAGCGAAAATAGAGGAGATTGACCCCTCGATTAGTAAATATGATTCAACCTCGGGTTGAATGACACCTGAGGGATGCGCATCATCCAAAGTCCAACACATATGTGCACACATTTTTATGTGTTGGGACATTGAAACGCGTTGACTCCGTTGTTGTGGGAAATCACAAGGAGTTAAGAGGCATATTAAGAATTCCACAATGATATTCATTCATGAGAATCATATATGAGAAAGTCTACATATGTCGACATAAAACTCTTCTCAAGAATTGCTAGATTCCTTTTGGGCCTTGAACCAAATCCATGGAGAGTGTTGTTGCACTTGTATTGGTTCAAATGAAAGGAAGCAATTAAGGAAGAGTGGCACCTGCTCATCAAAAGAGAGGTATTTACCATTGTAAAACCTGCTCCTCATAAGTATCTTCTAGAGGGAAGAGAAGTAAATTTTCGTTTGGAAATGAAAATAAATGAGGTGGTGAGAAAGTGAGGCTTGTAGCACAATGGTTTTTTGTAGAGACCTGACATCAGTTACGATGTAGCATACCTTCTTGGTATGAGTGGAATCTATGTTTCGATACTGAATGTTAATGGTAGTACAGATCCACCCACGCAATTGATGTATGTAATGTATACATATTCCCATAGGTCAATTAGTTTGGATGTATATATTGAAGTCATTGAATGACTTAATATTTTGAATCCAAAGGTAAATCGCAACATGCATGTGTGGAACTTCTGAAGTCATTCTATGACTTGAAGTAGTCGGAGAACTGTGTGGTGCAACCGACTAAGTGAGTTATTCCTTGACAAGGATTACTCTCATACTAATGATTGTTGTTGTATATTCATGAAGAAATCCTGGATTGGAGTTTACATCACCTTATTTTGTGGTGTCAATGATTTTATCATCAAAGTCTATATAAGACATGAAATACACACAATCATGTTAAGACGGATATTTGTGTTAAACCAAATTATGCTAAGTTTATGAATTGAGCATATTCCCCTAAGATATCAGTCTTCATATATCCGGAAGTATTGGAGAAGTTCAATATGGATGTATTATATCAAAGACACATATGGTCATATTATACCTAATGTGGGATACAAATCCTTGAGACATAGGGGAGATGGTGAAGTGATAGTGGACATCAAGTGTCATATCTAAATACCATCGAAGCACTCATATATCTTGCAAAATATGTCGGGCCTGACACTATAGTTTTTGGAAATTTATTGATAGTGCAATTCCCTGAAAGGTATAAGGTTTGTGTAAGGAATATCCTCGGCTATATCCAAGGCACAAAGGGTCTTGATCAATTCCATCCATAAAATCAAGATGGGACCATGGTTTGATATATTGATAGTGGCTAATTATCTGATCCCACAATGCCATATCAAAGACTGGGTTTGCTGGAAGAGTATTTTGAGGGAAGTCTTCAGAATAGACTCTAAACGAGTCCTTCCAGTGATCATTCTATTTTATTTGAAGCATCACAAAATGTAGATGACTTCATAGAATGATTGGCCACATGTGAAATCATGTGGAGATTATCATTATCTACTAAGATAATGTCACTTGCATTGTTTACGGGTTATATTTATCCTCATGAGTTACAGAAATGTAAGTGGGTAATTTGCAAACAAATTTATTGTGACATTCACTATATCTCTACGAATGTTTATATTCCAGAACTAGGTTCGTGGATTTGGTATGAGATAACTATGAGGTTTGCAAAGTTCAGGGGGAGTAAAATCCCAAATTATAACCCGTTGGTGATCTTCTGATCACTCATATTGTACTCTTTTTTCCTTTATGATTTTTCCATGATGGTTTCTCATATAAGGTTTTTATTGAGACAATATAAATACAAGTGCGTACATATGTCATATGGTTTCTCCTTATATTTTTCCCACTTGGTTTTTAAAGGAGTTTTCGGTGGCATATCATTATAATGTTTCTCCTCAAATTTTTCCCGCAGGTTTTTTAAGAGGAGTTTTTGGATTGCAATATACAGATGACGAATTAATCAAGGGGGAGTGTTAATAAATAAAATATGTGATCAATTGTATGGGAGGGATGCCTCCCAGGAGGTGTCTGTTGGGGAAGAGGTGTCTCCCCAACACACCCCTTCAGGCTGTATATAAGTGGGTCTACCACATTGCAATGGATTAAGAGAATCATTTATATCTCTGCTTTATCTCATTTACTTTGATACTACAATAGTTTCTTTCATCAACCCCAATATAAATGTTTCGGTATAAAATGCAGCTTATTTATTGATCCATTCACAGATGTTAACATGTGAACTACACTGGACCCTACCATCAGTTGACACTTGACACCTCCCGCCGGCCATATCTTAATAAAAACATATGTGGGCGGAGATAAAATGATATATACTTAAATATAAACTAATTAATGTATGACTAGTATGTCTAACTTTGCCATGGAGGTGATGGTCATGCAGCGAGAGTGAACGTAACAATGTATGACAAATATTATAGCTTGCAAAAGGAGCATAAAAGTGAAAGATGAAAATATAAAGCTACAACCGGCGAGAAAAAGGACTAGATATGACTAAACACCTATCCTATTATTGGACCGCCATCCAAACCGGTTGTAGATAACCCGTGCCACCCTCTCCCGTCGATTGCACCTAGTAACCAAAAGCTTCCTGAAGTCCGTATGAGTGTGTCAGGACCACGTACAGATCCAAGTTGTAACTCTGAAGATAACCCGCAAAACTTTTTATAACATTTTGTCTGTTGAAGATCATATCATTTCTACAGTTCCATATAGACCAAAGTAGTGCACATCTTCCTATCCGAATACATCCTGCAATAACTGGTTCCACTCCGGGCAATCAGCCAATTAATGTTGCGGTACCAGGAGGTGGCAAAAACAAGGCCAGCCACGATTACTAGTTAATGATATGCAAGGTGATAATTCCCGCATTGTTAAGTGGATGCACAAACCCAATACCTGGGTTCAAATCCTCACGGAGGTGAATTGAGGTTCCTATTTATACTTGAGGACCAGGCTTTCCTGGTACTCATGCATTTATTGAGGACTAGACTCAGTGCGTAACCAAGATTAAAAATCCTAGTATTCATACTTAAAAGGCCGTATGCATCCCTAGTTGGTGCAGAGGCCGGGGAAGTGAAATTCTCCTCCAATTTTAAGGGACAGTCGTTTATAGTTGACACTTTATTCTACACGCACGAGGATTAGCCCCGCGTCGTCTTTCTGGCGGCTCGGGGGAGAAAAAACCCTAGCCGCCGAGACTCCTCCCCCTCTACTCCTAGTCTCGCCGCCGCCGGAAGGGTCTCCCTGGTAAAGGTCGGGCGGCCCTGAGGAAGGTGGCAGCGGGGCAATGATTCCCTTGTGGTGGCGCGGGCGTGGGAGAGCTCTGCCCGCGGCAGAGGAGTTGCGACGGCGGTGGCCACCACCGCGGGACGGGCAAAGTATGGCGATCCGGTTAGCCTGGCGCTGCGGGCACACCATCCGTGGTGACGGTGTGGCCTACGATCTCGTACTTGGCGCCTTGGTTTTGGGGCTCCTGATCTGGGTCGGGCATCCTGGTTGGGGCTTTGCCCGGTGTCACGACGACGGTCGCTGTGCTGCATGCTGGCCTGTTGGTGGTTGCCTGCCAGGAGGCGGCGGTGTATCTAGCTTCTAATCCATCCGGTGGCGTGTTTGGAGCGGCAAGACTTTCGGTAAAAACCGAGCCTCGACTACGGTCATGGTGGATGATGGCGGCGTCTTTTGGGTGGATAGGTGGTGCAGCGGTGTAGTATCTATCGCGTCATCGATGAATGGTCTCAGCGGCATGGCGCAGTGGGGTCTCACTGACAGATGCCTGATGATGGACGCATGAAGGGAGATGGCGCTCTCTGGCATCATGGTGGCGTCGACGGTAGCTAGACCAGGCAAGGTAGATGCATCAGTACAACACTAAAGATGGATTGGTGGCAGGTGGATGCAACGGCCTCATACCCGGCAGTCGTCCTGGTTGAGGAGTGCGCCGGACTGGTGGGTGCCCCATAGCCGGCAGGCATCCTGGTTGGGACCTCTGGTCTTAGATGTTTGGTTTGGCTGCGAGGTCTGTTTGGTATTAGGCCTAGACTATCAGCATCCCTTCATCAACTGGATATGAGTAGTGACAAATGTTGCCTAGATGGCGAAGCTCCATTCGGTTTAAAAAAAAGTGGAAATAATATACAAGAAATATAATAATCAGACGTACTCCCTCCGTTCCAAAATAGATGACTCAACTTTGTACTAACTTTACGTGATACTCGATATAACGGAAGGACATGATACGTCCATTTTGCATCATGTTTTCCTACTGTTATTTATGATGTTTTATTGTATAATAATTATTTTTGGAGTAATTCTAATGCCTTTTTCTCTAATAATATGCAAGGTATGCACAAAGGGGGAGGATTCTGGCAGCTAGAAATCTGGACCTGAAAAAGCAATGTCAAGCTACCTATTCTGCACAACTCCAAATGAGCTAAAACTTCTCGAGGATTTTTTAGGGATTACTTAAGAATTATTGGAGCAAATAAGTACCAGAGGGGGCCACCAGGTGATCACAACCCACCTGGGCGCGCCAGGAGGCCCATGCGCGCCCTGTTGGGTGCTGCCCTCCTCGGCCCACCTCTGGTGCCCAACTTCTGGTATATAAGTCATTTTGACCTAGCAAAAAATAAGGAGAGGACTTTTGGGATGAAGCGCCGCCGCCTCGAGGCGGAACATGTGCAGGAGCACTTTAGACTTCCGCGGAGCGATTCCGCCGGGGGAACTTCCCTCCCGAAGGGGGGAATCATCGTCATCATCATCACCAACAACTCTCCCATCTCGGGGAGGGCTATCTTCATCAACATCTTCACAGCACCAACTCCTCTCAAACCCTAGTTCATCTCTTGTGTTCAATCTTTGTACCAAAACTATAGATTGGTGCTTGTGGGTGACTAGTAGTGTTGATTACATCTTGTAGTTGATTACTATATGGTTTATTTGGTGGAAGATTATATGTTCAGATCCATTATGCCATTTAATACCCCTCTGATCCTGAGCATGATTATCATCTGTGAGTAGTTACTTTCATTCTTGAGGTCACTGGAGAAATTATGTTGCAAGTAATCATGTGAAGTTAATATGTGTTCGATATTTCCATGATATTTATGTTGTCATTCTCTTAGTGGTGTCGTGTGAACGTCGACTACATGACACTTCCCCATATTTGGGCCTAAGGGAATGCATTGTGGAGTAGTTATTAAATGGTGGGTTGCGAGAGTGACAGAAGCTTAAACCCCAGTTTATGTGCTATTCCGTAAGGGACCAATTGGATCCAAAAGTTTAATGCTATGGTTAGAATTTATTCTTAATACCTTTCTCGTAGTTGAGGATGCTTGCGAGAGGTTTAATCATAAGTAGGAGGTTTGTTCAAGTAAGAACAGCACCTAAGCACCGGTCCACCCACATATCAAATTATCAAAGTACCAAACACGAATTAAGCCAACATGGTGAAAGTGACTAGATAAAATTCATGTGTACCCTCAAGAACACTTTGCTTATCATAAGAGACCGTGTTGGCCTGTCCTTGACCTCAAAAGGATTGGGCTTCCTTGCTGCACTTTTCTAACTACTAACGTTACTTGCTCGTTAAAAATTATCTTGCTATCAAAATACTCCACTACTTACAATTTTGGCACTTGCAGACATTACCTTGCTGAAAACCACTTGCCATTTCCTTTTGCTCCTCGTTGGGTTCGACACTCTTTACTTATCTAAAGGGCTACAATTGATCCCATATACATGTGGGTCATCAATGCTATTTTCTGGCGCTGTTGCCGGGGAGTGAAGCGCTCTTAGTAAGTGGAAATTGGTAAGTGATGTCTGCTAGAACTACGTCGGTATTTCCCCAAAGAGGAAGGGATGATGCAATATAGCGACGGTAGGTATTTCCCTCAGGGATGAGAACAAGGTTATCAAACCAGTAGGAGAACCTCCTCACACCACGTAAATATCAGCTGCACATAAATAACAAATACTCGCAACCCGAAGTGTTAAAGGGGTTGTCAATCCCTTCCGGGTACGGCTCCTCAAGATAGGCAAAAAAGTGAGGTAAAATTGGTAGATAGGATAAATAGATTGCGGAACAAATAAATTGCAGCAAGGTATTTTTGTATTTTTGGTTTAATAGATCTGAAAATAAATGCAAGAGAAAATAGATCACAAAGGCAAATATGATGAAAAGAGACCCGTGGGTCGTAGGTCTCACTAGTGGCTTCACTCGAGAAAAATAGCAAACGGTGGGAATACAATTACTGTTGGGCAATTGATAGAACTTAAAGTAATCATGATGATATCCATGAAATGATCATCATATAGGCATCATGTCCAAGATAAGTAGACCGACTCCTGCCTGCATCTACTACTATTACTCCACACATCGACCACTATCCAGCATGCATCTAGTGTATTAAGTTCATGATAAAATGGAATAATGCAATAATAACGATGACATGATGTAGACGATATCCATTTATCTATTGTGGAGATATAGATCTCATCTTGTTATCCTTGGTAGCAATGATACATACATGTCGGTTCCCCTTCTGTCTCTGGGATCAAGCACAAACCTACTAAAAAGCCCCTCTTCTCATTGCAAGATAAATAGATCAAGTTGGCCAAACAAAAGCCAAATATCAGAGAAAAATACGAGGCTATAAGCAATCATGCGTATAAGAGATCAAAGAAGACTCAAATAACTTTCTTGGATAAAAACATAGATCTGATCATAAACTCAAAGTTCATCGGATCCCAACAAACACACCGCAAAAATACATACTTCATATGGATCTCCAAGAGACCATTGTATTGATAATCAAGAGAGAGAGATAGAGAAAGAGCTCTAGCTACTAACTACGGACCCGTAGGTCTACAAAGAACTACTCACGCATCATAGGAGAGGCACCAATGGAAGTGGTGAACCCCTCCATGACGGTGTCTCGGTTAGATCTGGTGGTTCTGGACTCTACGTCGGCTGGATCAATATATCATCGACTCTCCTAGGGTTTCTGGAATATTGTGATATTTATAGAGCGAAGAGGCGGTTCAGGGGGTACCCGAGGTGGGCAGCACCCACCTGGGCGCGCCTAGGCCTCCTGGCACGCCCTAGTGGGTGCTGCTCCCCTCGAGCAGCCCCTAGGTGCTTCCTTGGCCCATTGGCTTTCTTATGGCCCAAAAAAATCCTCCAGGAGATTCCTTGCACTTGGACTCCATTTAATATTGATTTCCTGCAATGTAAAAAACATGTGGAAAACAGCAACTGGCACTGGGCACTATGTCAATAGGTTAGTACCAAAAAATGATATAAAATGACTATAAATTGATTGTAAAACATCCAAGAATGATAATATAACAACATGGAACAATAAAAAAATTATAGATACGTTGGAGACGTATCAGTATCCCCAAGCTTAATTCCTGCTCGTCCTCGAGTAGGTAAATGATAAAAATAGAATTTTTTATGTGGAATGGTGCCTAACATGTTCATCACATTTCTTTTCCTGATAGCATGGACATATGTACTTTTATATGATTCAAAGCAATAGTCTAGTTTTGACATGAAGACTTTAATAGTCAAGCATACCAACAAGCAACCATGTCTTTCAAAATATAAACAATAAAGCAATTTATCCCTAGCCCATCATGCTCAATCATTGATCCATTCATGAAACACATTCGAATATTAGCTACACCCAATGCTCAAATACGATCATAGTGTCCCTTAGTTGGTGCTTTATAAGAGAATATGTAGAGTCAAATTCAAAATAAAAATTGCATAAGTAAAAGAAAGGCCCTTCGCGGAGGGAAGTAGTGATTTGTAGAGGTGCCAGAGCTCAAAGCTTAAATTGAGAGATAAAATTATTTTTGAGAGGCATACTTTTCCTACCAACAAAAACGACTTGGAGCATCCCAACAGTTTCCATGCTAGATACATCATAGGCGGTTCCCAAACAAAAAATAAAGTTTATTCCTTTTTCCACCATAACCTTCACTTTCCATGGCTAACCGTATCCATGGGTGCCCTCCATACCAACAATTTCCAAGGAATTTATTATTTGACAACATAAAGTAAATTCATTATTCATTTCGGGACTGGGCATCCCTAGTACCTTTGTCGTACTCTCGTGCAATGACAGGTGAGTAAACACTCATCGTGAGAATAACACATCTAGCATGGAAAATATAGGCTACCCTTTACCGCCTAGCGAGTAGTAGAGCACACAAAAGAGAAATTTATTTTGAACATGATAGATGGAACATGCGAATTTGCTTAGAACAGCATGAAAATACCGCATATAGGTAGGTATTGTTGGAAATATGCACTAGAGGCAATAATAAAAGTGTTATTATTATATTTCCTTGTTCATGATAATTGTCTTTTATTCATGCTATAACTGTATTATCCGGAAATCGTAATACACGTGTGAATACATAGACCACAATATGTCCCTAGTGAGCCTCTAGTTGACTAGCTCGTTGTGATCAACAGATAGTCATGGTTTCCTGGCTATGGACATTGGATGTCGTTGATAACGGGATCACATCATTAGGAGAATGATGTGATGGACAAGACCCAATCCTAAGCATAGCACAAAGATCGTGTAGTTCGTTTGCTAGAGCTTTGCCAATGTCAAGTATCTCTTCCTTTGACCATGAGATCGTGTAACTCCTGGATACCGTAGGAGTGCTTAGGGTGTATCAAACGTCACAACGTAACTGGGTGGCTATAAAGGTGCACTACAGGTATCTCCGAAAGTATCTATTGTTTTATGCGGATCGAGACTGGGATTTGTCACTCCGTGTAAACGGAGAGGTATCTCTGGGCCCACTCGGTAGGACATCATCATATGCGCAATGTGACCAAGGAGTTGATCACGGGATGATGTGTTACGGAACGAGTAAAGTGACTTGCCGGTAACGAGATTGAACAAGGTATCGGTATACCGACGATCGAATCTCGGGCAAGTAAAATACCGCCAGACAAAGGGAATTGTATACGGGATCGATTGAGTCCTTGACATCGTGGTTCATCCGATGAGATCATCGTGGAACATGTGGGACCAACATGGGTATCCAGATCCCGCTGTTGGTTATTGACCGGAGAACGTCTCGGTCATGTCTGCATGTCTCCCGAACCCGTAGGGTCTACACACTTAAGGTTCGATGACGCTAGGGTTATAAAGGAAGCTTGTATGTGGTTGCCGAATGTTGTTCGGAGTCCCGGATGAGATCCCGGACGTCACGAGGAGTTCCGGAATGGTCCGGAGGTAAAGATTTATATATAGGAAGTCCTGTTTCGGCCATCGGGACAAGTTTCGGGGTCATCGGTATTGTACCGGGACCACCGGAAGGGTCCCGGGGGCCCACCGGGTGGGGCCACCTGCCCCGGGGGGGCACATGGGCTGTAAGGGGTGTGCCTTGGCCTACATGGGCCAAGGGCACCAGCCCCAAGAGGCCCATGCGCCTAGGGAACCCTAGAGGGAAGAGTCCTCGAGGGGGAAGGCACCTCCGAGGTGCCTTGGGGAGGATGGACTCCTCCCCCCTCTTGGCCGCACCCCAAAACCCATCTAGGGCTGGCCGCCGCCCCTAGGGGGTGGGAAAACCCTAAAGGGGGCGCAGCCCCCTTTGCCCCTATATATATTGAGGCATGGGGCTGCCCATAACACATGATTTGATCTCTCGTTGGTGCAGCCCTGCCCCTCTCCCTCCTCCTCTTCTCCCATGGTGCTTGGCGAAGCCCTGCGGGATTGCCACGCTCCTCCACCACCACCACGCCGTTGTGCTGCTGTTGGATGGAGTCTTCCTCAACCTCTCCCTCTCTCCTTGCTGGATCAAGGCGTGGGAGACGTCACCGGGCTGTACGTGTGTTGAACGCGGAGGTGCCGTCCGTTCGGCACTAGGATCATCGGTGATCTGAATCACGACAAGTACGACTCCATCAACCCCGTTCACTTGAACGCTTCCGCTTAGCAATCTACAAGGGTATGTAGATGCACTATCCTTCTACTCGTTGCTGGTCTCTCCATAGATAGATCTTGGTGATTCGTAGGAAAAAAATTTGAATTTCTGCTACGTTACCCAACAGTGGCATCATGAGCTAGGTCTATTGCGTAGATTCATTGCACGAGTAGAACACAAAGTAGTTGTGGGCGTTGATTTTGTTCAATATGCTTACCGTTACTAGTCCAATCTTGTTTCGACGGTATTGTGGGATGAAGCGGCCCGGACCGACCTTACACGTACTCTTACGTGAGACAGGTTCCACCGATTGACATGCACTTGGTGCATAAGGTGGCTAGCGGGTGCCAGTCTCTCCCACTTTAGTCGGAACGGATTCGATGAAAAGGGTCCTTATGAAGGGTAAATAGCAATTGGCATATCATGTTGTGGTCTTGCGTAGGTAAGAAACGTTCTTGCTAGAAACCCATAGCAGCCACGTAAAACATGCAAACAACAATTAGAGGACGTCTAACTTGTTTTTGCAGGGTATGCTATGTGATGTGATATGGCCAAGAAGAATGTGATGAATGATATGTGATGTATGAGATTGATCATGTTCTTGTAATAGGATTCACGACTTGCATGTCGATGAATATGACAACCGGCAGGAGCCATAGGAGTTGTCTTAATTTATTGTATGACCTGCGTATCATTGAACAACGCCATGTAACTTACTTTACTTTATTGCTAAACGCGTTAGCCATAGAAGTAGAAGTAGTCGTTGGCGTGACAACTTCATGAAGACACGATGATGGAGATCATGATGATGGAGATCATGGTGTCAAGCCGGTGACAAGATGATCATGGAGCCCCGAAGATGAAGATCAAAAGGAGCAAAATGATATTGGCCATATCATGTCACTATTTGATTGCATGTGATGTTTATCATGTTTATGCATCTTGTTTACTTAGGACGACGGTAGTAAATAAGATGATCCCTTACAAAATTTCAAGAAGTGTTCTCCCCTAACTGTGCACCGTTGCTACAGTTCGTCGCTTCTAAGCACCACGTGATGATCGGGTGTGATGGATTCTTACGTTCACATACAACGGGTGTAAGACAGTTTTACACAGCGAAAACACTTAGGGTTAACTTGACGAGCCTAGCATGTGCAGACATGGCCTCGGAACACGGAGACCGAAAGGTCGAGCATGAGTCGTATAGTAGATACGATCAACATGAAGATGTTCACCGACGTTAACTAGTCCGTCTCACGTGATGATCGGACACGGCCTAGTTGACTCGGATCATGTGATCACTTAGATGACCAGAGGGATGTCTATCTGAGTGGGAGTTGAACTTAATTGTCCTGAACATAGTCAAAAGACCTTTTGCAAATTATGCCATAGCTCATGCTATAGTTCTACTGTTTTAGATATGTTCCTAGAGAAAATATAGTTGAAAGTTGACAGTAGCGATTATGCGGACACTAGAACGCTTATGTCCTTAATGCACTGCTTAGTGTGCTGAACCCCAAACATCGTTTGTGGATGTTTCGAACATCGAACATACACGTTTTGATAACTACGTGATAGTTCAGTTAAATGGTTTAAGTAGAGGCACCAAAGACGTTTTCGAAACGTCGCGGAACATATGAGATGTTTCGAGGGCTGATATTGGGATTTCAGGCTCGTGCCCACGTCAAGAGGTATGAGACCTCCGGCGATTTTCTTAGCCTGCAAACTAAGGGAGAAAAGCTCAATCGTTGAGCTTATGCTCAGATTGTCTGAGTGCAACAATCACTTGAATCAAGTGGGAGTTAATCTTCCAGATGAGATAGTGATGTTTCCCCAAAGTCATTGCCACCGAGCTGCTAGAGCTTCGTAATGAACTATAACATATCAGGGATAAATAAGATGATCCTTGAGGTATTCACGATGTTTGACACCGCGAAAGTAGAAATCAAGAAGGAGCATCAATTGTTGATGGTTGGTGAAACCACTAGTTTCAAGAAGGGCAAGGGCAAGAAGGGATACTTCATGAAACGGCAAATCAGCTGCTGCTCCAGTGAAGAAACCCAAGGTTGAACCCAAACCCGAGACTGAGTGCTTCTGTAATAAGGGGAACAGTCACTAGAGCAGAATTACCCTAGATACTTGGTAGATGAGAAGGCTGGCAAGGTCGACAGAAGTATATTGGATATACATTATGTTAATGTGTACTTTACTAGTACTCCTAGTAGCACCAGGGTATTAGATACCGGTTCGGTTGCTAAGTGTTAGTAACTCGAAATAAAAGCTACGGAATGAAACGGAGACTAGCTAAAGGTGAGCTGACGATATATGTTGGAAGTGTTTCCAAGGTTGATATGATCAAGCATCGCACGCTCCCTCTACCACCGAGATTGGTGTTTGCGTTGAGCATAGACATGATTGGATTATGTCTATCGCAATACGGTTATTCATTTAAGAAGAATAATGGTTACTCTGTTTATTTGAATAATACCTTCAATGGTCTTATACCTAAAATGGTTTATTGAATCTCGATCGTAGTGATACACATTTTCATGCCAAAAGATACAAGATAGTAATGATAGTACCACTTACTTGTGGCGCTTCCATGTAAGTCATAATGGTATAAAACGCATGAAGAAGCTCCACGTTGATGGATCTTTGGACTCACTCATTTTTGAAAAGTTTGAGACATGCGAACCATGTCTATTGGTGTATATGCATGAAGAAACTCCATGCAAATGGATCGTTCGGACTCACTTGATTTTGAATCACTTGAGATATGCAAATCATACCACATAGGCAAGATGACTGAAAAGCCTCGGTTTCAGTAAGATGGAACAAGTTAGCAACTTGTTGGAAGTAACACATTTTGATGTGTGCAGTCCAATGAGTGCTATGGCATGCAGTGAATATCGTTATGTTCTTACTTCACAGATGATTCGAGTAGATGTTGAGAATATTTACTTGATGAAACACAAGTCTGAATTATTGAATGGTTCAAGTAATTTCAGAGTGAAGTAGAAGATCATTGTGACAAGAGGATAGAATGTCTATGATATGATCATAGAGATGAATATCTGAGTTACGAGTTTTGGCACACAATTAAGACATTGTGGAAATTGTTTCATAATTAATACCGCCTGGAACACCATAGTGTGATGGTGTGTCCGAACATCATAGTTGCACCCTATTGGATATGGTGCGTACCATGATGTCTCTTATTGAATTACCACTATTGTCCATGGGTTAGGCATTAGAGACAACCACATTCACTTTAAATAGGGCACCACGTAATTCCGATGAGATGACACCGTATGAATTATGGTTTAGAGAAACCTAAGTTGTCGTTTCTTAAAGGTTTGGGGCTGCGACGCTTATGTGAAAAAGTTTCAGGATTAAGCTCGAACCCAAAGCGGATAAAATGCATCTTCATAGGAAACCCAAAACAGTTGGGTATACCTCCTAATTCAGATCCGAAAGCAATAAGGGATTGTTTCTAGAATCGGGTCCTTTCTCGAGGAAAGGTTTCTCTCGAAAGAGTTGAGTGGGAGGATGGTGGAGACTTGATGAGGTTATTGAACCATCACTTCAACCAGTGTGTAGCAGGGCACAGGAAGTTGTTCCCGTGGCACCTACACCAATTGAAGTGGAAGCTTATGATATTGATCATGAAGTTTCGGATCAAATCACTACCAAACCTCGTGGGATGACAAGGATGCGTACTACTTCAGAGTGGTACGTAATCCTGTCTTGAAGGTCATGTTGCTAGACAACAATGAACCTACGAGCTATGGAGAAGCGATGGTGGGCCCAAATTCCGACAAATGGTTAGAAGCCATGAAATCCGAGATAGTATCCATATATCAGAACAAAGCATGGACTTTGGTGGACTTGCCCGATGATCGGCAAGCCATTAAGATAAATGGATCTTTAAGAAGAAGACGGACATGGATGGTAATGTCACCATCTATGAAGCTCGACTTGTGGCGAAGTGTTTTTTCACAAGTTCAAGGAGTTGACTACGATGAGATTTTCTCATCCGTAGCGATGCTTAAAGTCCGTCGGATTCATGTTAGCATTAGCTGTATTTATGAAATCTGGCAGATGGATATCAAAACGAGTTTCCTTACCAGTTTTCGTGAGGAAAGATTGTAGGTAATACAATCAGAAAGTTTTTGTCGATCCTAAGGATGCTAAAAGGTATGCTAGCTCCAGCGATCCTTTTAAGGACTGGAGTAAGCATCTCAGAGTTGGAATGTACGCTTTGATGAGATGATCAAAGATTTTGGATTTATACAAAGTTTATAAGAAACTTGTATTTCCAAAGAAGTGAGTGGGAGCACTATAGAATTTCTGATGAGTATATGTTGGTGACATATTGATGATCAGAGATGATGTAGAATTTCTAGAAAGCATATAGGGTTATTTTGAAAGTGTTTTTCAATGGAAAGCCTGGATTAAGCTACTTGAACATTGAGCATCAAGATCTATAATGATAGATCAAAATGCTTAATAATACTTTCAAATGAGCACATACCTTGACATGATCTTGAAGGTGTTCAAGATGGACCAGTCAAAGAAGGAGTTCTTGCCTGAGTTGTAAGGTACGAAGTTAAGACTTAAAGCTCGACCACGGCAGAATAGAGAGAAAGGACGAAGGTCGTCCCCTATGCTTAAGACGTAGGCTCTTCAGTATGCTATGCTGTGTACCGCACCTGAAGTGTGCCTTGCCATGAGTCAGTCAAGGGGTACAAGAGTGATCCAAGAATGGCTCACAGGACAGCGGTCAAAGTTATCCTTAGTAACTAGTGGACTAAGGAATTTTCTCGATTATGGAGGTGGTAAAAGAGTTCGTCGTAAAGGTTACGACGATGCAAGCTTGACACCTATCCGGATAGCTCTGAGTAGAGAGACCGGATACATATAATGGAGCAATAATTTAGAATAGCTCCAAGTAGAACAGTTATTTGGAATGGCTCCAAATAGAGCGTGGTAGCTACATCTAGGAGATGACATAGAGATTTGTAAAGCACACACGGATCTGAAAGGTTCAGACCCGTTGACTAAAACCTCTCTCACAAGCAACATGATCAAACATAAAACTCATTGAGTGTTAATCACATAGTGATGTGAACTAGACTACTGACTCTAGTAAACTCTTGGGTATTAGTCACATGGCGATGTGACCTGTGAGTGTTAATCACATGGCGATGTGAACTAGATTATTGACTCTAGTGCAAGTGGGAGACTGTTGGAAATATGCCCTAGAGGCAATAATAAAAGTGTTATTATTATATTTCCTTGTTCATGATAATTGTCTTTTATTCATGCTATAACTGTATTATCCGGAAATCGTAATACACGTGTGAATACATAGACCACAATATGTCCCTAGTGAGCCTCTAGTTGACTAGCTCGTTGTGATCAACAGATAGTCATGGTTTCCTGGCTATGGACATTGGATGTCGTTGATAACGGGATCACATCATTAGGAGAATGATGTGATGGACAAGACCCAATCCTAAGCATAGCACAAAGATCGTGTAGTTCGTTTGCTAGAGCTTTGCCAATGTCAAGTATCTCTTCCTTTGACCATGAGATCGTGTAACTCTTGGATACCGTAGGAGTGCTTAGGGTGTATCAAACGTCACAACGTAACTGGGTGGCTATAAAGGTGCACTACAGGTATCTCCGAAAGTATCTATTGTTTTATGCGGATCGAGACTGGGATTTGTCACTCCGTGTAAACGGAGAGGTATCTCTGGGCCCACTCGGTAGGACATCATCATATGCACAATGTGACCAAGGAGTTGATCACGGGATGATGTGTTACGGAACGAGTAAAGTGACTTGCCGGTAACGAGATTGAACAAGGTATCGGTATACCGACGATCGAATCTCGGGCAAGTAAAATACCGCTAGACAAAGGGAATTGTATACGGGATCGATTGAGTCCTTGACATCGTGGTTCATCCGATGAGATCATCGTGGAACATGTGGGAGCCAACATGGGTATCCAGATCCCGCTGTTGGTTATTGACCGGAGAACGTCTCGGTCATGTCTGCATGTCTCCCGAACCCGTAGGGTCTACACACTTAAGGTTCGATGACGCTAGGGTTATAAAGGAAGCTTGTATGTGGTTGCCGAATGTTGTTCGGAGTCCCGGATGAGATCCCGGACGTCACGAGGAGTTCCGGAATGGTCCGGAGGTAAAGATTTATATATAGGAAGTCCTGTTTCGGCCATCGGGACAAGTTTCGGGGTCATCGGTATTGTACCGGGACCACCGGAAGGGTCCCGGGGGCCCACCGGGTGGGGCCACCTGCTCCGGGGGGCCACATGGGCTGTAGGGGGTGTGCCTTGGCCTACATGGGCCAAGGGCACCAGCCCCAAGAGGCCCATGCGCCTAGGGAACCCTAGAGGGAAGAGTCCTCGAGGGGGAAGGCACCTCCGAGGTGCCTTGGGGAGGATGGACTCCTCCCCCCCTCTTGGCCGCACCCCAAAACCCATCTAGGGCTGGCCGCCGCCCCTAGGGGGTGGGAAAACCCTAAAGGGGGCGCAGCCCCCTTCCCCCCTATATATATTGAGGCATGGGGCTGCCCATAACACATGATTTGATCTCTCGTTGGTGCAGCCCTGCCCCTCTCCCTCCTCCTCTTCTCACATGGTGCTTGGCGAAGCCCTGCGGGATTGCCACGCTCCTCCACCACCACCACGCCGTTGTGCTGCTGTTGGATGGAGTCTTCCTCAACCTCTCCCTCTCTCCTTGCTGGAGCAAGGCGTGGGAGACGTCACCGGGCTGTACGTGTGTTGAACGCGGAGGTGCCGTCCGTTCGGCACTAGGATCATCGGTGATCTGAATCACGACGAGTACGACTCCATCAACCCCGTTCACTTGAACGCTTCCGCTTAGCAATCTACAAGGGTATGTAGATGCACTATCCTTCTACTCGTTGCTGGTCTCTCCATAGATAGATCTTGGTGATTCGTAGGAAAAAAATTTGAATTTCTGCTACGTTACCCAACAGGTATAGTGGACTCATAAGGCAAAACTGGTTTAAAGGGTTTTGGATGCACAAGTAATGATCATACTTAGTGCAAAATGAAGGATAGCAAAAAGATTGAGAAGCAACCAACCAAAAAGCGAAAAATCTCGTACCCAAGCATTAAGCATAAGTAACACCGAATAATGCACCATAAGTAGGATATAAATTTCATTGCATAACTAATGACTTTCGTGCTTGCATAGGAAATCACAAACCTTAACATCCACATTCTTACTAAAGCACAATTACTCATCAACATGACTCACATATCATATCATCATATCTCAAAACCATTACTAAGAATCAAGTTTATTTTGTCCAATGATCTTCATGAAAGTTTTTATTATATCCTCCTTGGATATCTATCACTTTGGGACTATTTTCATATATTGCTTTTGATAAGCTCAAACAAATATAAGTCAAAATAATCTAAGTGAAGCAAGCGAGAGTTTCTTAAAAATTTACTAGCTCCCAAATAAATCTAAGTGAAGCATGAGAGAATTTCTACAAAATTAACAAAGCACACCGTGCTCAAAAAGATATAAGTGAAGTACTAGAGCAAGTCCATGGCTCTAAAAATTGAAGTGAAGCATAGGAGCAAACATATCATAATTTTTGGCTTTCTCAAAAGGGTGTGTCCAGCAAGGATTCAACACTTAAAACACAAAGAAAAATAAGAAAATACTCATATCATCCAAGATGCTCCAAGAAAAACTCATATCATGTGACGAATAAAAATATAGTTTCAAGTAAAATACCGATGGTTGTTAGAAGAAAGCGGGGATGCCACTCAGGGGCATCCCCAAGGTTAGTTGCTTGCTACTTCTTTGAATATTATCATGGGGTGCCTCGGGCCTTCCAAGCTTAGCCTTTTTCTTATACTTATTCCTTCATCCATCGTAAGATAACCCAAAACTTGAGAACTTCAATCACACAAAACTCAAACAAAACCTTCATGAGATCCGTTAGTATAATAAACCAAACCACTACTATAAGTATTGTGGCAAACCTATTCTTATTTTGTTTTTGCAGTATATATACTGTATTCCAATTTTTCTATGGCAAAAGCTCATCAAATAAACCATAGAATCATCAAAACAAGCACACAACACAAAGAAAACAGGATCTGTCAAAAACAGAACATTATGTAGAAATATGAAAATTTCGAATACTTTTGTAACTTCAAAAATTATGAAATAAATTGGTGGACGTGAGGAATTTGTATATTAATAGTATGCAAAAATAATCATCTTAAAAGCACTCTTCTGTTAAAAACGACAAATAATCTCGTGAGCGCAAAAGTTTCTGTTTTTCAGCAAGATCAAATAAACTTTCACCCAAGTCTTCCCAAAGGTCTTACTTGGCACAAACACTATTTAAAACACAAAAAACACAATCATAACTGTAACATAATTGTGCTAACACTCAAGAACAGAAAGCAAAAAGCAAAAATAAATTGTATTCATTGGGTTGCCTCCCAACGAGCGCTATCATTTTACGCCCCTAGCTAGGCATAATGCGTCGGATCTAGGTTTTGTCATCTTTGGTTCTAGAACCATAAGATACCCTCATGATTGATTCATATGGTGGCCTAATTCTTTTTCTAGGTAAGTGTTCCATTCCCTTCCTTAGTGCAAATAGAAATTTAATATTACCTTCTTTCATATCAATCACGACACCAATAGTACGCAAAAACGGTCTACCAAGAATAATTGGACAAGACGGATTGCAATCAATATCAAGAACAATAAAATTTGTGGGCACATAATTCCTATTTTCAAGAATAGGAACATCATTAATTCTCCCCATAGGCTTTTTAATATTATAATCCGCTAAGTGCAAATTTAAAGAGCATTCTTCAATACCGGTAAGACCAAGCACATCACATAAAGATTTCAGAATTATAGAAACACAAGCACCCAAGTCACATAAAGCAAAACACTCATAATTTTTAATCTTGACTTGGATAGTAGGTTCCCATTCATCATGCAATTTTCTAGGAATTGAAACTTCTAATTCCAACTTTTCTTCAAAAGCTTTCATCATAGCATCAACAATATGTTTAGTAAAAGCTTTATTTTGTTCATAAGCATGGGGTGAATTTATCTTGGATTGCAACAAAGAAATACAATCAATCAAAGAGCAACTATCATAATTAAAGTCTTTGTAATCCAAACTAGTTGGCACATCACTAGTTAAAGTATTGATATCTTCAAACCCACTTTTATCAATTTCTTCAACAATATTTTCACCCTATAAATCATAGGGACGCCTTCTAACTAAATTGACTCTTCTCCAGTCCCTTTTTCATCAATCTTAAATTTACTAAACAAAGAATCAATAGAAGAAACACCAATCACTTTAAGATCTTGATCACTTTTATCTTCTAAAAAGATTGGTTTAGCGGCCATTAAATTCACTAAAGTGGCTTGTGCATCGGATATTTTTCCCAACAAAATCTCAGCAAAAGCATACTTAGATTCAAGATTTCAAACTTCTCTATTAATATCATCAAGTTGTCTCGTTATAGCTTCTAACACAACGGAGTGTTCCTTAAGTTCTTCAGTAAAATATTTATTATGCTCAAATTGTGTAGTCATATATTCCTTACTACTTTTCTTAATTTCAAGAAAAATATTTGGGTATAGAACATCATAATATTTTCTTTGAGGCATCATGACTACGCAAACAAGATCACACTCAAAAACAGATCCGACAAGAAAACGGCTAACGAAAAAGATGGCGAATAAAAGGACATCTTTTGTGAATTGGGGGAGAGGAAAATGAGAGGCAAATGGAAAATAATGTAAATTGCGAGGAGATGAGATTTGTGATTAGGAACCTGGTTGATGTTGAAGATCCTCCCGGGCAATGGCGCCAGAAATTCCTTTTGATGTCTGCAAGAACTACGTCGGTATTTACCCAAAGAGGAAGGGATGATGCAATATAGCGACGGTAGATATTTCCCTTAGTGATGAGATCAAGGTTATCGAACCAGAAGGAGAACATCCTCACACCACGTAAACAACACCTGCACACAAATAACAAATACTTGCAACCCGAAGTGTTAAAGGGGTTGTCAATCCCTTTCGGGTACGGCGCCTCAAGATAGGCAAAAAAAGTGAGGTAAAATTGGTAGATAGGATAAATTACAGCAAGGTATTTTTGTATTTTTGGTTTAATAGATCTGAAAATAAATGCAAGAGAAAATAGATCACAAAGGCAAATATGATGAAAAGAGACCCGTGGGTCGTAGGTTTCACTAGTGGCTTCACTCGAGAAAAATAGCAAACGGTGGGAAAACAATTACTGTTGGGCAATTGATAGAACTTAAAGTAATCATGACGATATCCAGGTAATGATCATTATATAGGCATCATGTCCAAGATTAGTAGACCGACTCCTGCCTGCATCTACTACTATTACTCCACACATCGACCGCTATCCAGCATGCATCTAGTGTATTAAGTTCATGAGAAAATTGAGTAATGTAATAATAACAATGACATGATGTAGACGAAATCCGTTTATCTATTATGGAGATATAGATCTCATCTTGTTATCCTTGGTAGCAACGATACATACGTGTCGGTTCCCCTTCTGTCACTGGGATCAAGCACCGTAAGATCGAACCTACTAAAAAGAACCTCTTCTCATTGCAAGATAAATAGATCAAGTTGGCCAAACAAAAGCCAAATATCAGAGAAAAATATGAGGCTATAAGAAATCATGCATATAAGAGATCAAAGAAGACTCAAACAACTTTCTTGGATAAAAACATAGATCTGATCATAAACTCAAAGTTCATCGGAGCCCAACAAACACACCGCAAAAAGACATACTTCATATGGATCTCCAAGAGACCATTGTATTGATAATCAAGAGAGAGAGAGAGAGAGGAAGCCCTCTAGCTACTAACTACGGACCCGTAGGTCTACAAAGAACTACTCACGCATCATAGGAGAGGCACCAATGGAAGTGGTGAACCCCTCCATGATGGTGTCTAGATTAGATCTGGTGGTTCTGGACTCTACGGCGGCTGGATCAATATATCTCGACTCTCCTAGGGTTTCTGGAATATTGTGGTATTTATAGAGCGAAGAGGCAGTTCAGGGGGCACACGAGGTGGGCAGCACCCACCTGGGCGCGCCTAGGCCTCCTGGCGCACCCTAGTGGGTGATGTTCCCCTCGGGCAGCCCCTAGGTGCTTCCTTGGCCCATTGGCTTTCTTCTAGCCCAAAAAATCCTCCAGGAGTTTCGTTGCGTTTGGACTCCGTTTAATATTGATTTGCTGCGATGTAAAAAACATGTGGAAAACGGCAACTGGCACAGGGCACTATGTCAATAGGTTAGTACCGAAAAATGATATAAAATGACTATAAATTGATTGTAAAACATCCAAGAATGATAATATAACAACATGGAATAATAAAAAATTATAGATACGTTGGAGACGTATCAGTAAGGAAACATTATTACTACGTGCTGAAATTTATTGTCACTTGCTACTATGGAAAAAAATCCTTTGAGGGGTTTGTTCGAGGTATCTTTAGCTCGACTGGAACCACAATTAGTTGCCCCTCAACCTACTGCACCTACTGAAAATATTGAATATTAAATTCCTTCGGGTACATTAGAACAACTGCTAGATAATCCTTATGCAGGAGATGGAACCGAACATCCTAATATGCACTTGATATATGTGGATGAAATTTGTGGATTGTTTAAGCTTGCAGGTTTTCCCGGGGATGAAGCTAAGAAGAAGGTTTTCCCTTTATCTTTGAAGGGAAAAGCATTGACATGGTATAGTCTATGCGATGATATTGGATCTTGGAACTGGAATCGGTTGAAATTGGAATTTCATCAAAAAAATTATCATATGCATCTAGTTCATCGTGATCGGAATTATATATAAAAACTTTGACCTCGTGAAGGAGAAAGTATCGCTCTAGCTTGGGGGAGGCTTAAGTCAATGTTATATTCATGCCCCAATCATGAGCTCTCAAGAGAAATTATTATTCAGAATTTTTATGCTCAGCTTTCTCGAAATGATTAATCCATGCTCGATACTTCTTGTACTGGTTCTTTTATGAAGAAGACTATTGAATTACAGTGGGATCTTTTATAAAGAATTAAACGCAACTCTAAAGATTGGGAACTCGATGAAGGTAAAGAGTCAGGTATTGAACCTAAATTTGATTGTGTTAAATCTTTTTATGAATACACTGATGCTTTTCAAATGTTTAGCACTAAATATGGACTTGACTCTCAGATGGTAGCTTCCTTTTGAGAATCTTTTGCTACTCGTGTTGATATCCCTAAGGAGAAGTGGTTTAAATATCACCCACCTATTAAATAAGAAGTTAAAGAACTGGAAAAGCTAAAGAAGAAACTATCATTGACAATGTTGATCCAGTTGTTCCCACTTCTTATACTGAAAACCACCTTTTCCTGTTAGGATGAAGGAACATGGTAAAGCTTCAACTGTGGTTAACAAAAGTTATGTTAGAACACCCAAACCATCTGAACAAATCAGAGTTGAACCTAGTATTGCTATGGTTAAAGATCTCTTAGTCGATAATATTGATGGGCATGTTATTTACTTCTGTGATGAAGCTTCTAGAATTGCCAAACCCGAAGGAAAAGATAAACACAGACCAGTTGTTGGCATGCCTGTTGTCTTAGTTAAGATAGGAGATCACTATTATCATGGGTTATGTGACCTAGGTGCTAGTGTGAGTGCTATTCTTTTCTACTTATATCAAGAAATTAAAGATGAAACAACACCTGCTGAAATAGAAGGCATAGATGTCACTATTAAACTTGCTAATAGAGATACTATATCACCGTTTGGTATTCTTAGAGATGTTGAAGTCTTGTATGGGAAAATAAAATACCATACTGATTTTCTTGTTCTTAGCTCCCCACAAGATGACTTTTGTCCCATTATTTTTGGTAGACCTTTCTTGAACACCGTCAATGAGAAACAAACTGTCGTTGTTAGCTTTGGTGATGAATCTCATGAACTTAATTTTTCTAAGTTTAGTAGACAACCTCATAAGAAAGATTTGCCTAGTAAGGATGAAATTATTAGTCTTGCTTCTATTGTTGTGCCTCCTACTGATCCTTTGGAACAATACTTGCTAGACCATGAAAATGATTTGCATATGTGTGAAAGAAATGAAATAGATAGAATCTTTTTCGAACAACATCCTCTGCTTAAACACAATTTGCCTATTGAAACTCTAGGAGGTCCTCCTCCACCTAAAGTTGATCATGTGTTTGAATTAAAACAATTGCCATACACTTTGAAATATGCTTATCTTGATGAGAAAAGGAGATATCCTGTTATTATTAGTGCTTGCCTTCCAGAACATGAAGAAGAAAGACTATTGAAAGTTCCAAGGAAGCACATAGCTGCTATTGGATATACTCTTGATGATCTTAAGGGCATTAGTCTGACTCTATGTCAACACAAGATTAATATGGAACCTCATACTAAACCCGTTGTTGATCACCAACGTCGGTTAAATCCGAAGATGAAAGAAGTGGTAAGAACGGAAACATTGAAACTCCTGGAAGTAGGTATAATCTATCCTATAGCTGATAGTAGATGGGTAAGTCATGTTCATTGTGTCCCTAAGAAGGGAGGTATTACTATTGTTACTAATGATAAGAATGATCTTGTTCCACAAAGAATTGTCACAGGCTATAGAATGGTAATTGATTATAGAAAATTAAACAAAGCAACTAGAAAAGATCATTACCCTCTGCCTTTTATTGATCAAATGTTACAGAGATTATCTAAGCACACACGTTTTTGCTTTCTTTATGGATATTCTGGCTTTTCACAAATACCTGTTTTACGACCTGATCAAGAAAGACCACTTTTACTTGTCCCTTTGGAATTTTTTCTTATAGACGCATGTCTTTTGGTTTATGTAATGCACCTGCTACCATTCAAAGATGTATGACTTCTATATTCTCTGATTTTTGTGAAAAGATTATTGAGGTTTTCATGGATGACTTTTCCGTTTATGGAAGTCTTTTGATGATTGTTTAAGCAATCTTGATCGACTTTTGCAGAGATGTGAACAAACAAATCTTGCCTTGAATGGGGAGAAGTACCACTTCATGGTTAACGAAGGTATGGTTTTGGGCCATAAAATTTCTGAGAGAGGCTTTGAGGTGGACAAAGCAAAGGTTGATGCAATTGAGAAAATGCCATGTCCTAAAGATATCAAAGGTATTCGTAGTTTCCTTGGTCATGCTTGTTTCTATAGGAGGTTTATAAAGACTTCTCTAAAATTTCTAGGCCTCTTACGAATCTTTTGCAAAAAGGATACTCCCTTTGTGTTTGATGATGATTGTATGGAAGCCTTTGAAACACTAAATAAAGCCTTAATTACTGCACCTACTGTTCAACCACCTGATTGGAACTTGCCTTTTGAGATTATGTCTGATGCTAGTGATTATGTTGTATGTGCTGTTCTAGGACAAAGAATTGATAAGAGACTGAATGTTATTCATTATGCTAGTAAAACTCTAGACAGTGTTGAACGAAATTATGCTACTGTTGAAAAAGAATTATTATCAATGGTGTTTGCTTGTGATAAATTTAGATCTTACATTGTTGATTCTAAAGTAATTGTTCACACCGATCATGCTACTATAAAATATCTTATGGAAAAGAAAGATGCTAAACCTAGACTCACTAGGTGGGTTCTTCTGCGACAAGAATTTGATTTACATATCAATGATAGGAAGGGAGGAGAGAACCCCGTAGTTGATAACTTGTCTAGGCTTGTAATATTCTTGACGACCCACAACCTATTAATGATAGCTTTCCTGATGAACAACTAGCTGCAATAAATGTTTCTAATAGTACACCTCGGTATGCTGACTATGCTAATTATATTGTTGCTAAATACATACCACCCACCTTCACATACCAACAAAAGAAAAAAATCTTCTATGATTTAAGACATTACTTTTGGGATGACCCACATCTGTAAACAGAAGGAGTAGATGGTATTATTAGACGTTGTGTACCTGAGCATGAACAGGAACATATCCGACGGAAATGTCACTCTGGAGCTTATGGAGAACATCACGCGGGAGACAGAACCGCTCATAAGGTATTGCAGTCTGGTTTTTATTGGCCTACTCTCTCCAAAGATGCCAGTAAGTTTGTCTCGTCTTGTGATGAATGCCAAAGAATAGGTAATATCGGTAAGCATCAAGAAATGACTATGAGTTATTCACTTGTTGTTGAACCATTTGATGTTTGGGGATTTGATTTCATGGGTCCTTTTCCTTCCTCTAATTGGTACACACATATTTTGGTTGCTATTGATTATGTTACTAAGTGGGTAGAAGCTATTCCAACTAGTAGTGCTAATCACAACACCTCTATGAAAATGCTTAAGAAAGTTATTTTCCCAAGGTTTGGAGTCCCTAGATATTTAATGACTAATGGTGGTTCACACTTTATTCATGGTGCTTTCCATAAAATTCTTGCTAAATACTCCCTCCGTTCCTTGATGTAAGGTGTATAGATTTTTGAGGAAAAATCCGAAAAATAAGGTGTATTGCATTGCACCACTCGTCTAGATAATGTTTTAAGGGTTTTGATTACATTTCCTTATATTAGGCAAGCTCCTCTATCTTCTCATGTCAATTAGTTAGGTGTAATCTCGCCCAAAACTTGTGAAATTTTCCCTCCATGTGCGTTCTTTAATTTCAGTGCCAAAAACTATACACCCTATATTTAGGAATGGAGGGAGTATGATGTTAACCATAAAATTGCATCACCTTATCATCCTCAATCTAGTGGTCAAGTTGAACTTAGCAATAGAGAAATAAAACTAATCTTACGAAAGGTTGTCAATAGGTCCAGGAAGAATTGGTCTAAGAAATTAGATGATGCACTTTGGGCTTATAGAACAGCGTATAAAAATCCTATGGGTATGTCTCTATATAACATAGTTTATGGAAAAGCTTGTCATTTGCCTCTTGAGTTAGAACATAAAGCATATTGGGCAATTAAAGAACTCAATTATAATTTCAAACTTGCTGGTGAGAATAGGTTATTTGATATTAGCTCATTAGATGAATGGATAACCCAGGCTTATAAAAATGCAAAGTGATTTAAAGAAAAAGTTAAAAGATGGCATGACAAAAGAATCCAAAAGCGTGAGTTCAAAGTTGGAGAGTATGTTCTTTTGTACAATCCCGTTTCAGATTCTTTCCAGGAAAGCTCCTCTCCAAATGGGAAGGACCCTATTTCATCGAGGACATCTATCGATCCGGACCTATCAAAATAAACAATGCCGAAGGTACTAAATCGAAGGTTGTCAATGGGCAACGAATAAAACACTATATCTCAAGCACGCCCATTAATGTTGAAAGCAATATTATCCAAACTTTGACACCAGAAGAACACATAAAGGAAACCTTCCAGAACACTCCAGAATCATGAAAAAAGGGAGGTACATGATACAGTAAGAAAACAGACTCCAAAAAATCCGCAAAAATAATTTTTGTCAGTTTTGGAATATTTAGAAAATTAGGAAAATAAGAAACTTCGAGGAAAGTGACCCTGTTGGGCACGATACACCAGGGTGCGGCAAGCATGCCTGGCACGCCTGGGTGGGTTGTGCCCACCTCGGGTGCTTTCTGGACTACATTTTTCTTCCGTTCTGCTTGTTCTCCAAGATAAAAAAATCTATATATACCTCCCGAACCTGTTAACCTCCGTATCGCGGAGAAATCTCGTTGTTGCTGCTTTCTGTCAGATCTGTTGAGCCACGCATGATGTCTTCTCCCTCCTCAAATTCTAAAGAAGGCAACGCTTGGTTGCTTCAGGTTGAATCCAGGGGAGAGGAATTTAAAGAGATCGTTATGGAGGAAGATGTAGGGTACTCGTTTGGAATTCACCCTCCGGCTACTAAGAAGGGGACCCTGGCTGCTATCTCCACTCATCCTAACCCCCATCAAGCCATGAGGTCCCTAAACAATCAAGAAGGCCCAAGAGATTAGGAATAACTCCCTACAAGCAGGCCTCTACACAGGTTACGTCAAAACAATTTTCACAATTTGATTCATAATTATGGGTTTGGAAACACTCCTCGTGTGCATATACCGTCCAATTGGGACATATCTCATCCAAGCAAAAGTGATGCAGGGACAAATTCTTGGTGTCCGAAAAATAAACATATCATGGCTGAAGTAGAGAAGAACATTGAGCTGATTCATCAATCTCTTCGAGAGATTCACAGCTTACGAGATACCCTCAGAGATGTATTTGACCGGATCGCTTCTACTTCATCACCACCACCTCCTTCTTCACCACCAAAAGAAAACTGAGTATTGGGTATCGGCACTCCCCTTGCCTTTCGCCAAGCTTGGGGGAGGTGCCCCGATATCGTATCATCCCCATTATCTTTTGCCTTTACTTTCTTAGTTCGATCCATGGTTAACTTTTGCTTTTAGATGAATAAAAGTTTAGTTCGATCCTTTCTTTTGTGAGTTTGCTTAGTGATCAATCTTTGTAATCGTGTGCGAGATATATAATAAAGTTTAGTTTGAGTTTTGCCTTCTTTACTTTCTTGTTGCAATAAAAAGAAAGGAAATAAAAGAAAAAGATCATATGTTAATCTTATGGTAAGTTATGACATTACACAAGGAAGAGTATAAGTAGAAAATTTTATTGTAGATTGACAAACATAGCATTGGTCAATGATGCAACTCATGAAAGAATTAATAAGGGAAGAGAAGATTCACAGATAAATATACTATCCTGGAAATCTTTTATGATTGTGAGAACCCATCAAAATATTATATGCCAAAATTGTTGAAATTGGACAAGGAAGACAACTTAATGATTTATGTTTATTCATATTCACATAGAAGTTATATTGTCATATATCCTTCAACATGTGGTGCTTTCCCCTTTCTTTGCTAGCCAAAAACTCCGCACTAAGTAGAGATACTACTTGTGCATCCAAAACCCTTAAACCTTATCTTGTTTGAGTGTCCACCATACCTACCTATGGATTGAGTAAGATCCTTCATGTAAGTTTTCATAGGTGTAAAAAGGGAAATAAAAATTACTTCTAAAAGTGTGAGATCATTTAGTGTAAGGGAAAATTGAGCGTTGTACGAACTTGTGATGGTGAAGAATAAAAGCGACAGACTGCATAATAAAGGTTGCCATCACAAGGGGCACTATAATGTGACGTTCTCTTACACTAAGGGGTTGAGCATACAAACAAAAAGCGCATGGAAACCTCTGCTTCCCTCTGCAAAGGGCCTATCTTTTACTTTCATGTATTTACTTTCATGCAAGAGTCAAAGTTTTTCTCTATATTCCTTTTATTTTTCTACTTTGGCAAGCATCATGTGGTGAGGAAAGATCTAGGCACATATATCCAGTTGAATATGGGTAGCATGAGTTATTACTGTTGACATCAGCCTTGAGGTGAGTGCGTTGGGAGGCGAAACTATAAGCCCCTATCTTTCTATGTGTCCGGTTGAAACGTTTTGCTCATGTGTACGCGGTCAGTATTAGCAATTCTAGAAGACTAAATGATGGTTGAGTATGTGGACTTTTCTAAAGGCTCCAATACATGACCCTTCCTAAAAAGATGATGAATTGTAGTTGCAAAGTTGACTAAGAACATAGTTTGTTGGTTTCCAATAGAGTTTATGCTTTATACTTCGATGTTGTGATGAATTGTCACTTGTTCATGAGAAGTCTATGATAAAAGTATTATGTTAAAGTTTGTTGCTGTTATAATAATTTACATGTTGCTGCTATGTTCGTAATTTTGTTTTTATGGACACCTCTCTCTCTAAGCATGTGGACATGTTTTTCTATTTCGGTTTTCGCTTGAGGACAAGCGAGGTCTAAGCTTGGGGGAGTTGATACGTCCATTTTGCATCATGTTTTCCTACTGTTATTTATGATTTTATTGTATAATAATGCTTTTTGGAGTAATTCTAATGCCTTTTCTCTCATAATATGCAAGGTATGCACAAAGGGGGAGAATTCTGGCAGCTGGAAATCTAGACCTGAAAAAGCTACGTCAAGCTACGTATTCTGCACAACTCCAAATCAGCTAAAACTTCCTAAGGATTTTTATGGAATATTTAAGAATTATTGGAGCAAAAAAGTACCAGAGGGGGGCACCAGGTGGGCACAACCCACCTGGGCGCCCCAGGAGGCCCAGGCGTACCCTAGTGGGTGCTGCCCTCCTCGGCCCACCTCCGGTGCCCATCTTCTGGTATATAAGTCATTTTGACCTATTAAAAATAAGGAGAGGACTTTTGGGACGAAGCTCTACTGCATCGAGGCGGAACTTGGGTAGGAGCACTTTTGCCCTCCGGTGGAGCGATTCCGCCGGTGGAACTTACCTCCCGGAGGGGGGAATCATTGTCATCATCATCACCAACAACTCTCCCATCTTGGGAAGGGCTATGTTCATCAACATCTTCACAGCACCAACTCCTCTCAAACCCTAGCTCATCTCTTGTGTTCAATCTTTGTACCAAAACTATAGATTGGTGCTTGTGGGTGACTAGTAGCACTACTAGGGAAAAGCTTAGCAGCAGCAGGTTCTAGGTATATCAGTAACGCGGGACACGATGCTACTAATAAGGCGCTACAGCTAACCCGTAGCAGCAGCGCGTGCGCTCCCGCGCTACTGCTATACAAGTGTAGCAGGAGCGTTCTTCCCGGGAGCTCGCTATTGCTAATAGCTATAGCGAGCTTCTCTTGTACGCGCTACTGCTACTGTCGTGTTGCTGCTAAATTTTCTTCACTCGCTACTGCTAATTTTAGTAGTTTTTGTTTTTTTTCTGCATATTTGTTTTGTATTTGAATAGGCTTTATAGAAGAATTTTTAGCACATACAAATGTCATCATGATACATATACAAATGGCTACGAGACCACAAATGTAATCATAGCATATACATACAAATAGTCTCATCATAATCATCATCCAAAACAAAGTGGTATCCTATCATCATCTCGAAAATAGCGATACATGCAAGTCTCCAATACTTGCAACTACAACGTCATCCAACTAAACATAGGTATACGCGACAAGAGCTATCACTATGAGTGAGAGCGGAACTATGCAGTACATGAAGCGACGGTTACGAGTCCTCTCTCGCGCTAGCGTGAACCTCAAGTAACTAGCTTCTCCTTCTTGTCTGCTTTTGAAGCCTTTATGGCTGGCGCCTGAGAACCCATTCACTTGCGTCTGACACTCAGGCCACTCGTTGTACACCCTCGGAACCTTCCCTTTGTACATGACATAGCACTGCTATCTCACCATCAAGAAGCTAGGTACCTGTTAGAAATGCATCTTCATCAAGAGGATGTACAATCATATGCAACAAAATATACTAGAGCAACACGAAAAAGAAAGGGTTAGCAACTAGATGCAACATACAGTACGCAGACTAATTAACTAGAGGTACGCAGGTCATCGTACCCAAACTAACAAAGTAGCATTACGCAAGTTGGGCAGGGACCCTTGACATCACAAAGTTTCATCGCTACAGAAAGTATACAAGTTCAACCGACACATATCATCATCATCATCATCGGCATCGTAAATCACTAGAAGTTCCATCCTTCGATATCATCCAGGATGGACCCTAGCATCCTGAACGGCGTGAGGTCATGACGTTGCATGCCTATGCGAGTTCGGACGTCAGCTCGCGATATAGGGCCGTGGTGGAACATCCCCTTCTCATCGATGACTTCTTTCATGATGATCGTCACAATGTCCCTTTGGATGCGAAAGAAGTCATCTCTTCTGAGTATATAATCCGCTTGTCCATGAGATTCTACCCACTTGTGGATATGATCATCATTTCTGCCTATCATGTGAAGCTTTTGGTGATCCGTGCTGAACTCAATCATGAGATGGAAGATGTAGAATCCATCTTTCTTCCTTGGTTTTGGGACTTGGATGCAGCAGAAGTTAGTTTTATGCACGAAACCCATCTTCTTGTTCCTTTGTTTCTTGATCTGCATGTGGCCACCTCTAATGCTGAAGCCTTGGAGAGCATCATCTAGAATATTCATTATGGGTGTAGTCCTTCTTCTTGTAGTCTATCAAAGGGACAAAATACACGGTGTGGGAGACTCGCGGGTAAAGAACAATAAGGACAGTGCGCCCATTGCTGCGGGGAAAAGACACCTCAAATTATTCTCCATATGAGCGAGAAGGAATGATTGAAATGTACGAAAGGGTTGTCCGGAATTGACTTACTTTGGATGATAAGGCAGGAGGACAATTTCCTAGTCCTTATTCTGTACCATGAAGTTTTGGAGGTAGTCCCTAGCAGTTTCGTGCTCAAAGTCGCCGAGACTCAAGAAAGACTCATGCATGTAGTACGGATCCGCCACACGGATTGCGAGACTTCTTCTCTCTTCACGACGGAGCTTGTATGTAGCGCAAAATGGCGGACAATTGTATAATCGAGCCGCCTTGTCAGAAACATCTCAAAGATATGGTCAAACCGCAGGAAGAACACCGACGTGGGCCGTGTGTCGATGTAGCACTTCCCCTCAGGCACACGAGACGCGTATGTCGGATATCCTGGATTCTTCAATGCTAGTAGGCTTTTCTCAGTCGATAGCACATGGTCGTGCAGTCTCCTGAGATCCCCTGATAGCGCCTCCAGCGGTTTTGGCGGTATCATCGGCTCGCCTGTGAGATGGAACATGCCCGCACCTTTCACGGGTACACGCTCTTCAGAATCCATCGTCTGGTTGTTATGTGCTCTGGCTTGTTTGGAGGTAGTTATCTTCCTCGATCTCTTCCTCTCCTTTTTCTTGGGCACACCTTCCAGACCCTTCCTTAACCCCTGCCCCAGTGTTGCCGGGCTAAGCACTGTACCACCCCCAGCTAGTTGAGCCTGTGTTGAGGTGGCATCTTGAGGCGTGTCCTGTGAGGATTTCATGAAGAGAGACTTCTTGCAATCCCTGCTATGACCTTCCTGCCCGGGCAGATCATCCATATCCTCATTAGCATGCTGATAGCCCGATTTGTCATATGGTTGACTCATCATATCTATGTCCTAATCATACGCGTTTGTATTGAGGAAACCCATTGGGTCGACCTCCGTCTCATCATCCATTCTCTGTTCTGCAGGCCCGATTACATCAGCCAGTACTATTGCACCCCCTTCATCACGTCGTCCGCCGCTCTCACCCGACACAACAGGAGCCGGTAATTGCGTAGGCGGGGTGGTGGCCTCCGCACATGCTTGTTGATGTGTCTTTATCAGTGTGCTCTCGGGCGGCTCTAGACGAATAAGATTCTTTGGCCATAGTAGCACCAAACCCTTGCAGCTTCCAACCCGCAGCGGGGTCTCGTCGTCCTCTCCCACATGCTGTACTGGAGGAGGCAAATCCCCGTGCCCCGATTTCACACTGGACAAGTTAACCCTGAAGTGCCCAGCGGGGATCCCCTTTCCCACATCCACCTTCTGGCCTTTGATCAAGTAGAGTATGGTGCACGGGGTTTCTTCGGCCTGAAAACACATGTCTGTGGCATAAGACATCCGAAAGGCAACGAAAATGGAATTTTATATATATATATATATATATATATATATATATATATATATATACATATATATATATGTTGGTGCGACATGTAATTACCGTGAGGGCATCGAGCTCAAACAAAGACGAAGGCCCACCTAGCACGCCAGAGACTGAGGACAGGCTACTATGATCGGGAGCGAGTGCGATAGGAGGCCCGGTTGCGTGAGCAAGTGATGGTGCGGTGGTGTTGATGTTCACGGAGTTTCTCCCTACGAAGTTGGGCAATGGTAAATCATGTACCGTCTTGTGTGCATTGACTGCCTGCTGTAGCAACTCATTTTTCTCCTCGGCTGATTTTTTCGCATCCTCAGCTGCTTTTTTCTTGACCGCAAACTTCACCTTCTCGTCGATGTCCACCTGACTAAACTTATTTTTCTGCTTCTTGGCCTCCGGGCCCTCGTTGTAAAATACCTCCCACGTGGCACCGCCTCCAGCGTTGTGCACATGACCATATTGCGGCCGCTGGTCCAAAGGGAGTCCCTTAAGTTTGTTCAAGGTCTGGTTGAGAGGGGTGTCCCACTTGGGCCTCATCGGAGAAGTAGGGCTTTCGGCTGCAAGCTGGTGTTGCTTCTCCTGCAGAAGGAGCGTGAACCGTTTAGGAATGTGTACTCGACTAGATCTGGAGCTAAATGTAAGGTGGTAAAAGAATAATTACCAGTAGTCTGATCAATTTCCTTGTGATCTGGTTCGTGTAAAAAAACTTCTTCTCCTTGTCGCACTTGTAGCGGGCCCTAATGAAGTCATGCTCCAAGGGGTTGGTGAACTTCGCGAAGGGGTCTGGGAGACCCGCGGCTTCACGTTCCGCGTCCTCCTTATCCCATATGGGCCTTTTATCGAGGTAGACACGGCTTCGGAGGCGATGCTTCCCCGTGTTCCTTTGCTGAAGGCTCTTGAATTTCGCAGCCTTAGCCTTGGCTGCCTCGGTAGTGCAAGTGTCCTTGAACTTTTCAAACTCCTCTTCCGTAAGTGTCAGATTTTCCTCCAAAATCATGGACAGGGGTTCCTCACCCTCCCTTTCCAGTAGGCCAAATCATTGCTGAACCTGACCATGGCGTGATTGATAATCTTTTTCATCTTCGGATCATCCCATGGTTGTTCTATGTTATCATCCCGGTCGGGGAACTTGAATCTCTTGTGCAACTTCGTCAGGAGCAACTTCGTCAAATGTTCTTTACTCCTTAAGTCATCGTCGTTGATGCTCGCGCAATCTCGTAGGATGCATCCTACTTGGTTCCCATAGCACTTGCGAGGTTCTTCCTGCTCTAATGGCTCAAAGTTGCCAGGTGCCATCTTTGTGATCACTAGTCGTCCAATCCCTAGTTTGTTAGGTTTTCGTATCCTCTGCTTCTTCTGCTTCTTCTTTTCGGTCTCGGCGCCGCCATCGGTGTCGATGTCAGCGTCAGTACCATCATCAAGGCTGACCTACAAACCTTGACTTTGCTTAGCAGTCAAATAGTCGAGGTACTCTTGTTCACCCTTATAATCCATCTCATATGCATCTTGGTCAGAAGGCCCAGTTTCTTTGTTGTTCAACATGTTTCCTATGATTAAGTCTCTTTGTTTAATTCTAAAACTATGAAAAAAAATGAGAAATGACATAAAAAGAAATTTATGTTTGCCAGAATGTCGCTTCCCCGCACTCCCAACACTCGATATGCCTACCATCTAGCACAAATCATGCCAAAATTCACGGAAAATTTTGGCATGACCTTTGCTAAAAGTGGACATATCAAGCGCCTGAAATTCACCGGAACGGAATTGAATCAACATTCCGTCGTAACATAGGCCACTCAGATCATTTACCTTGCACATAATCATCATGTCCAAATGACATGTCCAAATTTCAAATATGACATGTCCAAAACATCACATGTCCACATATCACATGTCCACTTCAAATTTGCATATAAAAGGAAGAAAAATATATAACTTGAAGAAAAAACCTAGCTAAATTCATAGCTAAATATATAACCTAATTAACCATCTGCCCTAACTAAATCCTAAGTAAATTAACCAAAGAACCCTAGCTACCAGAGAGAGGAGGTGCGGTGGGGGGCTTACAGAGGTTGAAGGCCCGATGACGGCCGAGGTTGGGAGGGGGTCGG
>LT934114.1:783622574-783679795 GCA_900231445.1 Triticum turgidum subsp. durum
GGAGAGCGATGGGGGCCGCCCCGGCCACCCCCGGGGAGGCGGCGCGAGCCCGCGGTTGGGGGATGAAGGGAGGGAGCGGGGCAGTTGCTCAATGGTTTGTCTCAGCACACTAGCATTTCAATGGTGGTGTTGATGGCAGAGAGGCTTGGCAAGGTCGGTGCATCAATTCTACTCTGAGGATGGACCGAGGGAAGATGGAGGTGACGGCCCTTGCAGCGTGCGGTGCTCACTGGGAGTCTGCCAGACCGGTGTGGGACCCAATCCAGGTAGTGGCTTGGATGGAACACCCGGCTTTAGATGTTAGGCTTTGGTGCAATGTCTGTTTGATATTAGGCCCGGACATTCGGCGCGCCTTCATCAAAGGGATAGGAGTAGCAACAGCGTTGCCAAGATGGTGGTTTCAGGCTTATTGATGTATCACCTTATATGGTCCTTGTGAATAATTAATAATATGGTTGCATGCATCGTCTATATGCAGAGGCCGGGGTACATCCTCCTTTTGAAAAAAAAAATGTATGTGAGGGGGTTGGCATCAGCGCAAGTAGCCGGGTGGTCATGTACTGCCAGTAGCTAAACTCTGAAATATCTGTTGGGTGGGCTCCTTTTCAATTTGTTAGGAAGAAGGGCAGGCTGTGATTTCATAATTGATACTCCCTCCGTTCTGAAATAATTGTCGCTGGGGGCATCATTCCGACCAGGTGAAATAGTGTGAAAGTACAATACTACCCCCGATTTGAAATCCATCCGGAGGCGTCTTCCTCCGTCGCTCCTCCCCTACGCCAGGCTTCTCCGCCGTCGCTGCTCCCTTTCGCCGGGCTCATCCGGCGTCCTTCCCCGCCGCGGTCCGCAGCTCCCTCGCCGGCCGGCCCTTCCCCTCCGCGGTCTGCAGCTCCCTCATCGGCCGCCCTTCCACGCCAAGGTCCGCAGCTCCCTCGCCGGCCGCCCTTCCCGCCGGCTGCCTGCTCCGCCACAACTTCGGATCCTTCGCTGCTGGCCATAGATCCTTCGTCGGCCGCCTCCCCCACTCCAATCAAGAGCTCAAAGTCAGCCGTTGCGCTGTCCACTTCTGCTGCTCCTCTCGTCTCTGCTCCTCTCCACTCCAATCAAGAGAATCTGCAATTGATCCAAAAAACAGGTCAATTGATGTCAATTTGATTAACTAAATCATCCAAAAGCCAGAATGATAAGTCCATATGCTACTGTTGATCCCAAGACCGGAATGACAAGTTCAGGTGTTCCTCAATTGAGGAATTTGATTAACTAAGTCATCCAAAAACCAGAATGATAAGGCCCATGCTACTGTTGATCCCAATTTTGATGCATATCAATTGCTGTTTGAGTTCTCCAAATGAAGAGGAGTACTCCTCGATTTTGATATGAAATCACCATGATACTGTAGGTCCTTAAGCCCTCCTGTCAAACAAAATAATGTACTGATCTTGAAATACTCCTGTCAAACAAAATAATGTACTCCTCTGACAGGAAGATCCTTAAGCCCTCTCTGACAGGAAGATCTTTCATTGGCACAAAAGGGGTACCGCAAAAACAAAATAAACATTTGAGCATTTCACCCTTCACGGCTAAAAGTATGTTACCTCTGATCTTTCAAAGTCTCCGGTCAGATTTCACTTTGGGCACGCCATCTGTATTACGCGTATGTCAGAAAAATATTGAATAAACAAGCATGTGAGATAACTTTGGCTCAGAGATGTGAGATAAACAAGCATGTGAGTAGAAAATCTTGAGCCTTTTAAACTACAGCAACAACAGTATACAGATAAGCAATCATTTTTATGCTCTGCTCATCATCTCCAGACAGAAAATTACTCATCGAACTAAATACTCAACTTGGTACAGGCAACTTAATTTACTTGAATTCAGGGTACAAAATAATCACAGAAATGCGCAGGCAGGATTCTATGTTCGCCACATCAAATAATCATAACTCTAAATCACAGTTAAATAATGTATGTGTATCGAACCAAAGAGGAAGTTCTCCTGAACATGCCGGTGGCCTCCTCCATCTCCTTGAGGGTGAACACCATGGAGCAGTTGCGCTTCTTCGGCGCGGGCAGCGGCAGTGGCTCCTTCACCTGCCACAGCTCGGCCGTCTTGTACACCCCTGCAGAAGAAAAAATCAGATAACCAAATTCTCATGGCATACTTTTTTTTCTTTTGGAAGTTTTCATGGCATACTTTGAAGAATGTTGCACTGAAGAAGCAGATGATCATACAGTGACAAATCACTTTGCCAACAACAAAGTGGGAATGAAATAGAGGGTTGCACTCACAAGGATTCAACTGGTCAAGTGATTTGCTTCTCCTCTCACTCCAACCACAACCCAATCTTCAGTCATCTCACTGGTGTTGCAGGTTCAGTGTGATGACAGTGCTCGACCGTCTCCGTTATTGACTTGCTGATGATCTTGATTGCTTGGACCGGCAAGGCTGCTGGCAGTACCAACCGGGACCTAAACCGGAGCATAATCAAGAGTAAGCATGTCCAATTAGGCACGGTAAAGAGAATGAGAGACACAGTAAAACAGCAAAACGAAATTCAGTAAATAAAAACACTAGACATAGTCCATCAATGTGTATTTCTGAAACTGAAATGAAATAGTGAAATGTCATATGGACAACACATTTTATTTTCTTGGCTTGATTGTATTCGTAGCAGGAGTATCAAGATTCAGTTTCAGGCTTTTGTTAGTTGGTCTTGGTCATAACATTTGAGGCTAGATATCCTACAGGTTTTATTACAGTGGTCAACAGATAAACATAGCTGGGCATCCTTTGTGCCTGCTCACTCAGAAACATAGCTGTTGGACCATCTCCGTCATTGACTCTGATGATCTTGATTGCTTGGACCGGCAAGAATTAGAGAAAGAATTCAAATCAAGTGTAGTTACAGCACATCGCAGCGGAGAGGGCTGCCGAATCGAATCGAATCACCTTGAACTTGAATTACTCCATGGCTGGCATCCGGTGTGCGACGGTTCCCCAACAATCGTGAATGAATTGTGCGTTGTGAGGTAGGCGTACTTATTGAATGGCAACAAGTTGTTCTGAAGACCAAACCAGAAGCAAAGCAAATTCACAATTAAACATTAGGGCCATAATAAAATCCATCTTTTTGTCGGCACGGACTGAACAAGAGAAAGTTTGCTGCTGAGCAAACTACAATCTGCCCATGACATAAACCGCATTCTGTTTGTTTCAGAAACAGATCTGGCCAACCAAGAATTTATGGAAAGAGGAATAAAGGAACTCAAAATCATAAACAAACATAATCACTTGTTCTTGTTCCTTCTCCGATACAGGAAAAAAAAGAGAAGAATCAAACAACTGGAAGAATTAAGCAGACTCTTACAACGAGTTGGAAGGGGTTGGTGGCGGTGGAGCGGGCGCAGTGGGAGCCGCCGAGCCGGCGAGCTTCGCCTCGCAGTCGAAGCACCACTGCCCGGCACTGCAGCCAGACCAAGCACTCCTCTTCCTCCTCAGGGTCGTCGGCGACCCCGACATGTTGCGCCGCCTCGCGAGCAGCCCGGGTAGCGGCCACGGCCAGGACGAGGGCGCGCGGGTCAACAGGCCGGGGGCGCTTCTCGACAGCAGGGAAGAACAGAAGACCACTGCGCCGCCATCCTCCTCCCGCTGCTCCAGCACGGATCGAGCACCACCGCCCGTGTAAAAATATCACCTTTGACCGGATCGAGCACGACTTCTGCTCGCGTGGGCGGGAGGCGGGCGCAGCTGCTGCAGTAAGATCTGGTATTCATCACCGAGGAGTTTCAAATGATGCAATCTTTTCTTAATGTTGCCAGTAAGGAGCGTGCCAGGAATGAAGTGGTGAGGACCTGGGTGCGGCAGCTCCGTAACCTGGCCTTCGACGTCAAAGACTGTGTCGAGTTCCTTATCCACCTAGATAACGAGTCGACATGGAACTGGGTGTGGCGCATGGTGCCCCGGTGCATGGCACCACCTCGGACTCGGGACCTCGACGATGCGGTCGCCGAGTTGAAGCTGCTCAAGGCAAAGGTTGAGGAGGTGAGCCAGAGGAACACTCGCTACAATCTGATAAGTGACTCCGGCTCATCCAATCCCATCACACAGTCACCACCGGCGGTGCAGCCGGCCACCACTGGCCCATCAACAATGGACATCCTGATGGAGCTATGGGAGGCCAATGGGAAGCACCTCGGTTTTTGCAACCTCCAGAAGTTGATAACCAAGGAGGGCAATGACCTTCAAGTAATCTCTTTGTGGGGAAGTGCAGGATCTGATGCTGAGGGGGCGCAGATCATGAATAAGGCCTACTGCGACCCACAAATCAGCCGGATGTTCAAAGTCCGTGCATGGGTAAAGCTGATGCATCCATTTAACCACGATGAGTTCCTCAAGAACTTGCAGACTCAGTTACAAGCCTGCTCTCGATCTTGCCAAGCTGTCGATTTAAAGGGCCAGACTTCAGAAGATGATCCCATGAAGCAATTGACTGAGCAGAGATATCTAATCATCCTCGAAGGAATAGCAGTGTCGTAGAGTGGGATATCATCAGAATGTACCTGCCAGACAATAACAACGGCAGCCGGATCGTCGTGTCCACCAAGCAGATAGGGGATGCTATTTTGTTCACGGGGCTGCAGTACGGACTATCAGTGCTCAGAGACTTCAATGATGGCCATTATCTTTGTGCATTTATAAAGAAGGTAACTCCCTAAGCCCCAGAAAACTTTAATTAATATGTACTCCCTCCGACAATATAGGATCTTTTTCAAGCTAATAAAGTACTTCGTGCTAATTTACTTCGGCTTTGCAAATTTTCTCGCTTCATCTTGTGGGTGTGAACTTACTTATGTAAGTGAGGTTTTTATAAATATTTTAGAATTTTAATGCAAATAAATAGTCTAGATTACTTCGAGCAAAACAACACTGTGGATTAAAATCTTCCTAAGAGACAAGTGGTACTGGTCAAAATACTCCCTCCGATTTTTTACACTGCACATAAGATTTCTCTGAAGTAAAACTTCATAAAGTTTAACCAACTTTATAGGAAAAAGATATCAACATCCACAATACAAAATAAATATCATTAGACGCACCATGAATTTAATTTTTAGATTGCATAAATTTAATAATGCAGATGTTAATACTTATTAATTTAAATATGGTCAAAGTTTACGAAGTTTGATTTGAGACAAATATTATATGCAAAGTAAAAAAGAACCGGCGGGAGTATTTAAGAGTTCGAATAAAACGAAAGTTTCAGTAGTTGAGTTGTCTTATATCTGAATTTGAATTTTGAAATGATGAACATGTGTCCGTTAATTTGCCGAATGCCCATGGTGTTACCTCCTCTTCCATCGTAGTCTGATCACATTGGCCAGCTTAATTAGTTGGTTATCACCCTAAAAAAATGTGTCTCTTACATTCTTTATTTTATGCGGAGGTTAGTTGGTTATATTCATAAGTATATATTTGGTACACTTCAAGAACTGTATTATTGAAAGTACCAAATACATGTTTTTTTTGTGAAATACATGTACCAAATACATGTTAAGATGAACGTATGCATGCATCAACAGGTTAAACGAAATAGTGAATGACAAAAACTCAAACGAAGTCGACGTAGTCATTGGACCTAGAAAATTTGAGAGGCCCTTTGGGTCGAAATAAGCATAGACGTATGTTATACGCATCCAGCATGACAATCTACTTGTTCATAATTTGTAGATTAATATGCCAAAGAATTGTGATGGTGAGACTAATAAACTTTCTAATTCAACAACACCGTAGAAATATTTTTAGATCTACAGGCGACATTGATAACAATTATTCTAAACCTACTCGAATAGAGTTAGTACAGTTAGACTTAGGCATACAAGCCGAATCAATCTAGCTAGCCTGCATGTACACACGAATATGCAAAATTAACACTACTCGGGAACTAATGCAATTTGAGTTAGTTTCTAACAATAATATTCTGATCAAAAACTTTATTTTTTAAACAGGCAAAAGATTTGCCACATGTATTAATTAGGAGAGAATAGAGTTTGTGTTACAACATATATGTGTCTACTTGTCACAATCATCTCTACCATGAATCTCCCTTGGAGTTTTCGAAGCTTCCTTTGCCATCATATTATCCAATATGGTCATAAAAAATGCATAAGACACACTTTATGCTATGGCTGTGAAGGTGAAGGGCCTCTAGGTCCTTTGTTTCGTCGACTGTCTTGTCACCTTGCACTGCTTCCTAGACCCCACGTGCAGTAGAAGGTCACACTACCGTCCGTACTGTACATGACAGCAACAAAGAATACTCCGACTCCACCACAGTGCAAGTTGACAGCAAATCATCCGCACCTTAATTCCGATACCAATTGTTAGCTCCCCTGTTAGAATAAATTCGAGGCATACCGTCAATCATCTGATAACCAAGCAATCACACGAGCACGACACCGAAATTTGTTAACAAGGTTCACCGATATGGCTACATTCCCGGGGCCTGACTATGGGCGCTCCTCTCCATGACACCGCTACAATACCGCACCCGGTCGCCCTAGACACCGGCACATGCCGCCGGCTTCCCCTGCGTTCCGGTGATATTATGTTGGCATAGGTTACATCGTGTATCTAGCCCCGCTATATCTGAGAGGCCTAGGATACAAGTGTCCTACTTCGACACGGCTCCATATCCTATCTAGACACAATACAACTACAAGTCCAACTGTAACCTACCTTGTACACAATATTCGACACAACTTTAACAAACTCCACCTTGGCGAATATTCTCCACCACCTTAAATTCGTCAATGCGTCAAACTTCCATGTACATTGAACTTGAGCTTGTCCCATGAGCACCGCTGCTACTCCAGAGACTCCATATAACTCCACCTGCAACTTGTAGTCCCTTCTTTTCTTGACCACAATCAACACTCGAGCAAAATTAAGTTCCTTGTTACTCTAGCTTGTGCTCCCAACTTTCAGAGTATCCGTCCAACGCCATCACACACTGATCACTGATTTGCGTGAAAGTGAACAACTCACATATTGGGTGTCACACATAAGAGTTACCTGAACTCAACATCACCGCTCTTCCTTGACCGCCCTGTCTGAAACTTGAAGAAATTTCACCATTGCTTGTAGTCATCCTGAGTCAAATTCGCAGTTGTCTCACCACATGTATGACCACCAGAGCCCTGGCCCGTCTCATGTACCCGTGCGTACCGCACGACTCGCCGCTATTACCGCGTCGAGCCTCCGCTGTCCTGGTCGAGTCTCAAGGGTCTTGAACCCACACCACTCAACCCCCACTGCAGAGTACCACCGACCGATGACAAGTTTCACGCTTCCATCAGACCACTGGGCTCCAGTCCGAATTACGTGTCCCACGATTTTCCCGCTGAATAGCCTTCGACTCTCTATGCACTTACGTCGTAGCCCCTCAATCAGCATCGAGTGAAGTCCTCCAGACTCCAGCTCCACCGTCAACATGACTCCATGGTAGATGATCAGTCCACCCCTGCGCCTCATTGACTTCAAGCTCCGTGTATACACCACCTTGAATCAATCCCGCGCCATAGTCTTGTCGAAGCCACACAAGCCCTCGGGGCCTGCGCCACGTGTTTCCACGCCCCAGAAGTCGGTCACTATCAGCATCACGCTCCTAGGTCGTCGTCGCCGATCCCACCACCGTCTTCTGTATCAACCGACTCACGTCGATCCGTCAGACTGTCCAGTCCAACCCAGCCGAAGTCGTTCGACTGTATGACACGCTCGAGGCTCCCAAATCGTCTTTCGCAAATTTCCATCCATTCCATGATAATTCCATCTTAGCTGGCTTGACATTCTGCAACAACACCTTCAAGCATGCCTATTGTGCCAACAAATTTTTCACCCTTGTCTGCCATAACCCAAAGCTTTCAATTCACTTGAACTTCTCCACCTCAAACCATATACCTGATGATGCCATGGTTCTTTGTATGGCCAACCCTGCGAAAACTTATCTGAGCTATCCCCGCGGCGCCGAAGTACACGAGCAAAACCCAACGTGGTCTCGCCTCTGTGCACTAATAGCAATCCACCAAAAAAATTGACCTTCGCGGGATCTACTCCTGTCTTGGCTCAACTCCCAATGCTAGCAATTGTCTTCTCTGCCAAAGCCTCCCGCTACTCGATGGGGGCCCAATACAACGATGGATCTTTTCTTTAGCTGAGTCATCAATCTGTTGTTGCCTCCTCCACGTGATACAGAAGGACTCGGTCCTCTTTTTTTTCTTAAACAAATCTCTCGTGCACACCACGCAGCAGCTGCCGCCTCGCCTGCAGCTCTGAACCTGGACCACATCCCAGCCTTGTGGCCACGCTGCCTGAAGCACGAGCACGTAAGCCGGCCTGTTGCCAGCCCATCCCAGCGCATGCTGCCAGCCCATCCAAGTGCGCCCTAGAAGCCTGCTGGTCCGACTGCTGCTGTGGCACATTACGCCGTCACCGCTTCCGATCGCTACCACGAGCAAAACATCTTCCCCGCAAGTCGAAAGTTTCTGTCACCACGTGTAACAAACTCAACTGTTACCGCGAATTTTTTCGCTCCTTCCTCTTGATCAACAATCCGTAGCCTTCTCGTAGCCTTGCTCTGATACCACTTGTTAGAATAAATCTGAGGCATACCGTCAATCATCCGAGGACCAAGCAATCACATGAGCACGACACCGAGATTTGTTAACGAGGTTCACCGATATGGCTACATCCCCGGGGCCTGACTATGGGCGCTCCTCCCCATGACACCGCTACAATACCGCACCCGGTCGCCTTGGACACCGGCACATGCTGCCGGCTTCCCCTGCATTCCGGTGCTATTATGTTGGCATAGGTTACATCGTGTGTCTAGCCCCGCTATATATGAGAAGCCTAGGATACAAGTGTCCTACTTGGACACGACTCCATATCCTATCTAAACACAATACAACTACAGGTCCAACTGTAACCTACCCTGTACACAATATTCGACACAACTCTAACATGATCGAACACACGATCTCACCAACACATACACAGGACCAGAACACACGCACACGAATGCAATAACTCAAAGTTTTCCCTCGTATTTTCGTCTTATTACTTTTTGTAAAAAAATTGGTGCTTACAACCTATCGTTGTTGCTGCTTATATACACGCATCCAAGACTAGGAAATCTGACTGATCATAGGTAGTCTCAGTAACTTCTTTTTGGCATGTTATTTTTTTGAGGGTGGGGGCGTACATTACTCGGTGACAATTATCATGGTCGTCCCAATGAACCTTCCTCGAGAGTCGTGTTCTAATGCAACTAGATGCTCCGTGTTCTAATGTTGCAACACCAATCACCATGACCCCCCAACAAATCGAATCTTCCTCGAGAGTCGTGAAGTACCTAAATTAACAATTTCCATTATTGTTTCCTGCAGGGTTCAGGGCTTCGAAATGTCACGGGCAATCTTGTTCGGCTATTAAGACGTCGTAGTGTGATCTCTGTTTGGGGGACTGGTGATGACAAGTCAACGCTCGTCAAAGAACTGTTCCACTTCATACAGAATGGGAATACAGAACTAGTGCAGCCTGAAGAGTCGTTATATATTTCTCGGATGGGTTGATGTGGCCCAACCATTCATTTTGGAGGACTTCTACCTGAGCTTGTTCCGGTCCTTCCGTAAGCATGGTAACAAGCATTACACTGAATCTACTCAGGAGATGGTGCGATGGTTTTGTAGGGTTCTAATAGGAGGAACCACCCAGTGCCTGGTCGTTATTAACGGCCTGCACTCCAAGGAGGAATGGCGGTTGATAAAAAGTATACTCGCAAGCTTCAAAATTACAGGTCATATCATTGTCATAACAAATGATGAAAGTGTGGCCACAAATTGTGCAGACCATGAAAATCGTGTGATCAACGTCAACGACACGGCCCTTCATCCTTCCATGCAGGTATGCTTACTCCATCCAATAAGCTTAATTATCCTCCACTTTATTCGTCTCGTCTGTCAGCCAGTTTAACTTTCGTACTGGCTGGCAGACGAGACGAATAAATTACAAAACTGTTCCTTAAATAAATAAATGTTCGTGAATTTTAAAAATTGTTCCGTCAATTTCCAAAAAAAATGTTCGTCAATTATAAAAATGTTCGCGAATTCAAGATTTTTTTAAAAAAATCACAATTTAAAAACTGTTTGCAAATAGAATAAATTGTTGATGAATTTGAAAAATATTCAAAAATTTGTAAAAGTGTTCAGGAATTTGAAAATGTCCGTGATTTCAAATATGTGCACGAGTTCAGAAAATGTTCACGATTTCACGAAATTGAGAGTGATAGTGTATACCCGTGATGCAGCAAAATGTGGTTATGGCCATTGAAGATTATGTTTTTTTTCTTTTGTTTCAACGCACCAGCCCTTTTGCTAGTATAATCTAAACAACTTAAGACTAACTCTAGTCGATCCCCTAAAATTTACAGGAGTAAACGGACGAGAATCCTTTAGTTGAGTAATTTTACTCTAAATTTTGGTCGTTTCTAGCGGATCCCCAATATTTAGATGAGTAAAAAGGAATTGAGTGATAGAAGCACAATTTGGTGCACATAAACACAAATTCGGTTCAAACATGTACATAAAACATACAAAAACAAAATTTGATGCCGATTCATAATATTTTATATTGACATTTAGATGAACTTAACCGAAATTTAGACTAAACTAACCAAAATTTACTACTCGCTATCCGTCTCTTCGGCGAGCCTCTTTCAATTGCCTCTTGTTAGCCCAGCGATCATAGGGTCGGGCCTTGGCCGTCATCGCCGTTGTCGGTGGCCGTCGGAGCCATGCATGCAGACGGACATGATATCGTACTCCCACGCCGCCATCTTTGTGGAATGAATGGAGCCAATCAAAAAAAAATTGTGGGTGTGCCGGTTGGCGATCTCGGCCACCGGCGTTTCCCAATTGCACTGTCGTACGCCAATGTATTGCCCTTTGGTGTCCGCGGTGGCTGGAGGTCGGGGAAGCCGTGCAGGGGGCGCGTGAGGAGGAAGACCACCGGCGCTCTGCGTTAGTGTGGTAACGGGCTTGGCAGAGCTCGTGGCAGCACAGATCCAGCCATTATCGACAGCGAACCGCCAACCGGATTGGGTGGGGGTTTGGTGGGGGCCTCGCTGGCAGAGATTGGGCGGCGAGGATTGGATGGAGGAGAAGCGAAGAGGAGAAGTTGGATTTTACTTCACGTCCACGAGGAGGAGTGAATATAAGAATAACGTGGGGCTCGGAGTAATTTTTTATCTAATGATAATTTTGAATGACATGCCAAAGATTGTTGAACCGATCCTTTGAGGAAGCAGAATTAGGGGGGCAATGTCAGCCACTCACGATAAAATTTCAGCACTTGCTGAATGCTATACCCGAGACCTGGAACCTCTCCGTGATTTTGGCCAGAACCAACAGCGTGATATCTTGGACCAAGTGTCCCCCCAATCCATCTATATGTCCAGAATGACACCCGATCCAACCTTGATTTGTGCCAATCTGCGAAACATCTCATTGGCCATGCCAGCCACAACCAAAGACAACCCCTGCCAGGGTCTGTGAGGCTGAGTTCTCTAAAGCCATTCCGATCGCACCCTCAAGGTAAGCGATTGTATTTGTATATTTTTCACCCCTCCAGAGAACATAGATTTACGTACCTTCTCCTGTGCCACAATGGACGTCATCACAATCAACCCAGAAGAACGCCCTCATCCACTTAACCATGGCTTCAAAAACCCATACCGGACATTCGAGATCATAACAATATACACTAGGTGCACAAATATGACGGATTTGACTAGAACCAAACGCCTCAAAAGTCGAAGGAAGCCCCGCTGCCATGCCGGAATCACCACCCTAAAAGAGTCAATCAGGGGCTCCCATTGAGCTTTTGTCAGTGGTTATATCACTAATTATAGTCCCAAGTATTTGATAGGAGAAGTTGGAATATCACAATTTAGAATCTGCACAACCCTTTCTATGTCAGTGTCGCTTCCTCTGGCCATCACGGTAGATGTTTTCCCATAGTTCACCGAAAGAACGAGGCCTACGCAAACGCCTCCAGCATCACTCTCATGAAATGTAAAAGAAATCACCAAAGAAATCTGCCGCCCTTGGTGAGCCCTCTGTCCATGCATGCTCCACTATGAAGGGCAGCGGATGCTGTTGTTGATAAAAGTAATCGCCAAACAAATCTACAATTTATGAGACTCGGGATGCACTTATCACCAAAACTATCGCAATGTAGAAACATTTTTTAATTCGAAAGTAATAATCCAAGGTGTTGACATTTCTTCTTTTATCTCTAACCCAACAAAAGAAAGTGGAAATCCACATCACATGCAATTATGTTTTAGAACAAAGGCTCAAGAAGAGCCCGGCTTTAAATTAACAAAGCCGTCAACAAGTCAGTACTACAAACTCGAATCCAACATAAGATAGACAGAAAAACGACAAGATACATAGGTGCTAGAAAGCAGCTCACAAGCCTCACACACACCAAGCTAAATAGGATCACACATGAAGACGCATAGCTCAGAGACGTGGAGGTCCTCAAGCGCGAACAGATCGCTAGGGAAGAAGGAGAATGTCAGCACATGAGCAGCAAGCCTGACAACTAAGAAGGGCATGCCGTCGCCAAATCACAAGCGGCCACAACATGACATGTCCTCCCAGCTCCATTGTCAAAGAAGACATTGTCTCTTTGCCTTGCTCGAAGGGCGCCGCACCGCTGATAGTGGAGAAGTTCACCCTAGAACCTGGGAGAAAGTCGCCAGCGGGCTGCATCTGGAAAGGAACCAAGCTCACCCGACTAATCACGGACTGCTCACCTAGAGCAGAGCACCACCGAATCCCACGGTCTGGTCACGAAAAAGAAAGAGATGCTGGATCGGACGAAGAAGAGCAATAGCATAGTGTCCCTGGATGGCATTGGAACCAAATGACTTAAACAAAAATGGAGCTAAAGCTCTCACGACATGCTGAGATGAGCCGTCAGAGGGGAACCCGATCCCCTCCCACCATGGAAAAACCACAGACCAGAAAAGGCACATCTCATCTCCCAGAGAGCTCCCAAATGCAAGATGCCACTAAGGATCTTGCCGCAGACTTGGAAGACCAACTACAGTCGCTGCTGCACACCAGCCACATCACCTAGAAACCCAACGCCCACATACGTCCCAATAACAACGCCTTCAGGAAGGACACGGCGCCATGGGAGCCGTCGCTACCACCCAACTGAGTAGTGGATTTCACCCGGGAGTCTAGTGCGAAGGGGGGAGCTGACCTGAGCGGTGCTTCCAAGGTGGCGAGCGATGCCACCGCCGCCAAGACCGGCGAGGCCGGCCTAGGATTTCTCTCAGTCTTTGAATCCCCACCTCCAACACCTGAATGACGCGAGATCCGGCGACCCGCGATGAAGCTGACCTTATCTGGCCAAGGCGAAGCACGCCCAGCAACAGGGGAGGTAGGGGTGGCTAGATCTCGCGCCTTGAACGGCCAAAGCTGCCACCGCGTGAACACTCTCGTCCTCCGGTTCACCCGCCGCCCGCGTGGCCGGGATCGCCGGCCCACGCCCGCGCCACCGCCTGCCCCAGGGCCGCTGCAACGAAGCACCCCCTATCCCCCCCCCCCCCCGCGACAGAGGAAGGGCAGCCGGGGCCCCACCACCTTCCTCAGCCGCACCCCGGGCTTGCCCGACTACTGCCTCTCCGGTCCCGTTAGCTGGGGTGACGCGAGGGGAGGGAGGGAAGGGAGCAAATTCACCTCATGCATGCCAAACTTATTTTGCTTTCTTATTTTTGCCAGCAGCACGCCCGTGCATGTATCCACAACTCTCGTTATTTTCTTGGATTAGTATTGTGTATTACCAAATTATAATTGATTCTATTCAAATGTCTTATGTATATGCTAATCAACTGATAACTGTGTCTTAATTACCCGCAGATCCATGGCTACATGGACGAACTCTTTTGGCGACTACGACATCGTAGAGTGATTTGCGTTTGTGGGGCTGCTGGTGACACATCAACTCTCTTGAAGCAAGTGTACGCCGGCATAAAGCATCAGCATGTGGGATTCAATGAGGTAGACAAATTTGACTATTACGTATGGGTGGACGTACCACATCCATTTGATGTGGAGGAATTCCGTCTGCGCTTATTCCAGTCATGGTTTCCGGATGTAATTGAGCATGATGAGCTCTCTGAAAGCTTTCGCATGGCTTGTGAGAAAAAGTGCATTTTCATTATAAACGGTCTGCAATCCACCGAAGATTGGGAGTTTATGAAACCATACTTCGTCAAGGGAGCTCCTAAGACTCGTACCATCGTTATTGCAAATGAAGAAAGTGTGGCCAAGCATTTTGTAGAAGATCCCGAAACCAACAACGCCATTCCTCCCTTGACAAAGGTACTATCAGCTTCACTATCTTTTTTAAAACCACGTAGAAGAACTGCATGTAAACTTTATAGAAGAAGATAAAGGCCAAAGTCCCAGAATACAATGCCATAGAAAATACTAGACAGAACCCAACTACAAAAGAAACCAGCAAGAACAGGTGAACTAAGGTTCACTACCAGCGCTAATAGCCAATGTTGTTAACAATATAAGTAGAACTGTTGTGCCATCAATTGCATCATATCATATGCTCTCCAGCACTAACGACTTAAAATGAGGGCAACTGAACTGCAGACATAACTTTAATAGCTCTCTCTCTCTCTCTCACACACACACACACACACACACACACACATGCAGGCCTCTGACTACTATGGATATGAAGACAACAAGAAGGCTTCTCGGAGTATCTTTCTGTCCAACATGATACAAGTGGAACTGCAAGGGTTTCAAGGATCGGTGTCTATGGAAATCTGGCACCAGAGGGAACATACTGGGGTCATCTCGGTATGGGGCATTGCTGGTGTTGGGAAATCAACTGTTGTCAGAGCTCAATACGATGCATGTATGCGTGAATGTTCTCTTGTTGGAAAGTTTGCATGGGTTGATGTGCCTTATCCGCTTGATTTGGTGGAATTTTCTCGTCTCTTACTTTTGGATTTCCATCGATGTGATCTTGACGCCATGGAAGCTGCAGCAATTGGTATTATGCAGGGTGAGGACCCAATTCAAGGGTGCCGTGAAATCCTCTGTCAAGACGGTTATGTCGTCATTATTGATGGTTTGCGGTCCACATATGACTGGGACTTGATCGAAACTGCCTTTTTATCCCAACCTACTACAATGGCAAGAATAGTTGTCATCACAACTGAAGAAAGCATCGCCAAGCACAGTGTCAAGCAGGAGGTAGATCGCATGATCAATGTCAAATGTCTAGAAGACGACGTTGCCTATCGTATCTTCGAAAAGGTCCGTTTAATTAATTGCACTGAAACATTAATCTCCTGCTCTATTTTGAACAATTTTAGATTATTTCTTTTTTTTCTAGAAAGTAGGCATTGATGGAAGCCGCAAACGTATGGAGTGCAGATACATAACGTAGTACTGTTCATTTAGAGGCATTAAAATTGTGCCCTAATCCAGCCCTCTCAGACTACTCTTGGCCTTGGAGCTATGTACAGTGAGACCCCTGGGAGCTTAATGAGAGTGTGATGTGGCTCCAAGAACTAATTCATAAATACTAAAAGGGGTGTGTGAGAAGAGCACTTGCGTCTCACGCCGCCGGATACCTCCTCGGCTGCCACCTCACCCCAACGCCCCTTCCTCCCCCCGCTGCACCTTCCTCCCCTCCATGCCGCCTGAGGCACCCTTCGACAATATCCGGATGGCTCCGAAGAAGGCGGCGGCAGGGCCCTTCTCTCGCTGCTCTGCGTTGGTACGGTGGCTGCGGTCCATGGATCTGGACGCCGGTCCTTTAGTGAGGCTTCCTCGTTCGGTGGCACGGTGGGGCCGGCCCATACAGTAGGGACGTCCTATATTGCGCTCTGCGCGTTGGAAGAAGAAGCAACGCGCACGCTTGGGCCGGTCATATCTAGGCGGCCTGTTTTTCAAATTTTGCTTTTTATGTTTTCTTGTTCATTTCCGTTTTCTTTTCCTCTACTTTAAACAATTTGAGACATCAAAAAAGTTCCAATTTTTTTTAAAAAGAGAATTTTAAAATGAAATGTTAAATAAATGATGACCGGGATGACCAAGACGGCAGTGCCATAGCGATGACGAGGTGGTGGTGATGAGGGCTGTAGCAGGTGTGGGTCGGCATATAGGGTAGAGCGGCCCGGGACTATTGCATCGGAGGATCATGGTCCTGGAAGGGAGCACCTTCACGGAAAAGCCAAAGGGATCAAATTCAACGCTACAAAAATTGTCAGGTTTTCGATAATGTTGGGAACGACTAGAATATTACGAAGGGAAAGAGGGTGAGGGGAAAGAAGAAATAGTCTGGGAACCAACGTGAGTGGCGGAAATAGATTGACCATTACCGACCATGACAGTTTGAGAGGTGGGTTGGAGGGAAGAAAGGTTACCATAATCAGATGCCATGTGAGAGGAAGCCCCGGTGTCCATGAACCACTCCTGATTCCCTGGGAGATGCATATTGTTCAAGGCATTCAATAGAGCTGGGTCGACATACTGTTGACGGCCGTACTGCTGCTGTCCGTTGTAGACTGGTGTTGAGGGAGCCGAGGTGATGCTGTGTGGATGCGGGGCCGAGCTGTAGGCCGCGTATGCCTGTTGGGGAGTGGCGCCGGGACGAGGGCCCAAAACACCAGGGGCATGCCATTGACGAGGCTGCAAGGGAGCTAAAGGTGGTTGCGGCTGGAGTTGTGCACGTGTTGGAAGACCAGTCCATGGGTTGAACATCCACGGCTCGTTGCGGCCGCGGGAGTTGGTGTAGTTGCCGCGACCGCTGCTTGCGTGTGACGATCCAAGGGAGGATCCCATAGAGCGCTGGTCGCCGGAGCCGCGTCCGCCCCCGGACGGAGAGGCCCGCTCACCACCGGCGCTTCGCAAGATGCTGTTTTCCGCGTCGGTTTTCTTCTAGGTCTCGTCAAGTACGAGTGCTGACCGCGTCTGTAAAAAAGACGGGAAGGGAACCTGAAACGGAAGAAAGGAGCGCACATGGGAGAACTGCTCGTTGAGGCCGCGGAGGACGGTGAGGACGAGCGTCTCATCGGTAACTTCTTGACCGACGTCAGCCAGAGCGTCGGCGAGGGACTTGAGTTTGGCGCAGTAGGCGTGCACAGTCATGTCACCCTGAGGGGTGTTGCGGAACTCGGTGTCGAGCGCGATGGCACGACTCTTCTTGTTGTCGCGGAATAGGTTGTCCATGGCGTTCCAAACTTGCCTGCAGAGGACCCAGGTGCCATGATGATTCTGAACAGCTCAAGAGGGATGGAGCCGTAAATCAAGTTGAGGACGGTGAAGTCATCACGGCCCCAGTCCGATGTGGGCGAGGTGTCGGACGGCGAGGCGCCATCTGAGCCAAGCACGTGAGTGGATCGATCACATCAAATCACAGACGAACCTAAGCACACGCGAAAACTGTTCTATTTTCTTTATTTCTCCTTTTCTCTCGGTACTACAAAACTTCCACGACGTGTTACTTATATACCCATACGTAGCAAGCCGACTCCAGCCTAGACTCCAAAGCTTACACGGACTACTAGTACTTGGACTCCTGATTACAACTTGGCGCTCATAGGGGTAGGATGTGCGTGTGTGTGTTCATAGGGGTGAGTGTATGCGCGTGTATATGAGCGCTTATGTCTGTACAGATGTTCAAAAAAAAACCTAGCCTTAACTATGTACGACACGGGCACCTCATACTAATCCTAACCGGACCAGACTTCTTGCACTAAGGCACGTTACATGTACAGACCATGCAATCACACTAATCTAATTAGACTGCTCAAGATTAGTTCTAACAGTGAGCAGTGAGGCCATAGCGTCAGAGGGCGACAAGGAAGAGCTCACGCCATTGAGCATAGTTCGAGTCTTTGAGATCAAGGGTATGTTTTGATTGAGTGGACGAAGGTGGATACTGCGGGATGGTATGATTCAGAGGTGGGTTTGGGCTTCTCCATGGCGGCTGCAGGGGAGCTCCATTTTCCTTTCTCCTCGGCTTGACGAGCGAGCTCAGCCTCCCGTTCGGCGACGGCAGCCTCGCGTTGCTACAGCTGGGTCTCGAGTGCTGCGAGCTCTTCAGGTGTCATGGCGGAGGGAGGGGTTTGCTGGGTACGGTATTGGAGAGGAGGAGGAGGATCGATCTGCTAGGGTTCACGAGGAAGAGGAACGACCGGTGTCTGATACACCATGTTAGACAGATAGGAATCGGGGCTGCAAGATTGCACGCCTCCTCTATTCTCATTGCCACAATATATATACGTATACATGGTATGAACTTGTCTTGTAAGTCAAGATAATTACAAACCGACTCAGTCTATGTTTGGTAATCTAAACATACTCGGATGTTTAGCATTGTTGGCTGGATATGGTACAGCAACTGACCGACTAGATACAAGACTCTCTAACAATATATAGTAAGGCGTACGCTCCCACCCTTATTAGGGTTTTGAACCTATATGAAATACCGTCCAACCAATGACCAAATATATTGGCAACACTTGTGGGCGGATACAAATTTGACGCTATTTGGAAGACTGACCATGTAGAACGCGCAAACTTGCATTGAAAAAAGAGGTGTTTGATTGTCTCGTCATGAGTACAAAAACAAGGCCTTTTTCACTATTCCGACCCTTTCAACGAACTTTGTCACAAAATGAATTCGACATGAAAGTATTTCACGATCTGACCCTTTCAGCAACGCCACAGCCCGCGGCATTTCTGCCCAACATAGAAACGCCGAGGTAGCTAGCATTTCTGATCAAAGAAGAATCACCGTGGTAGCTAGCGTTGCGGACCAGGTAAGAAACGCCAAAGACGCTGGCGTTGCTGCCCATCATTGAAACACCAATGACCATGGTGTTGCTGCCCTTTTTCATGTGCATGTGGAATGTGGATGAACAGCCTAACTAATAAGGCTAATTAATTATGACCAAAGAGGGCAGCAACGCCATGGTTCCTTGGCGTTTCTATGATGGCCAGAAACGCCATCGCCTCCGGCGTTTCTTATCTGGTCCGAAATGCTATCTACCTCGGCGTTTCTTCTTTGATCAGAAACGCTAGCTACCTCGACGTTTCTATTTTGGGCAGAAACGCCACAGGCTATGATGTTGCTAAAAAGGTCAGATCGTGAAATACTTTCATGTCGAGTTCATTTTGTGACAAAGTTCGTTCAAAGGGTCAGAATAGTGATTTCGGCCCAAAAACAACACTTCTTATTTCCTGGCCAATTGCGTTGTGCGAGGTTGTCTTTGGTTAGCACAACACCTCTACGAAGATACCACGTGAATATTTTAACTTTTAGAGGAATCTTTGCCGTCCAGATTTTCTTGTTATTGCTCACCGGTACCTTAGAATGCGTGAGCGCAAGATACATAGAGTCTACCGTGAAAGACTCCGATGTAGTAAGGTTCCAGCGAAACAGATCACGGCCTTGCATCAGGTTAATCAGATCCAGACGGGATAAGAGATTATGCCATGACATAAGTCGGGCGCCAACCAAATCCCGCCTGAACGAAATATTCGGCGGGGATGAGCTAAGCACCTGCGCAATAGTACTGTTCTTATCACGAGCAATGCTGTACAAGGTTGGATACTATTCTCGGAGACTGTCATTGCCTAGCCAGATGTCTTCCCAGAAATAAATCTCCGACCAGTCCTTTATCGTGAAAAACCCAAAGCGAAAGAGTTGTTTCTTTGCTGCCATTAGGTCAGCCCAAAAGTGTAAGTCATCAAGTTTCCAATATGCATGAGACACCGCCTTTTGGCCTAGATCTTTGTTGCGCAACATGATTTGTCAAACACCATCTTCAGTAAGAAGTTTGAAAAATCATTTACTAAGTAGGGCCTCATTCTTGACCATCCTCATAAAGACTTGATCTAAAGTTTAACAACAGATTATTCTTACGGACATTGGATTTTTATGAGTTTCATAATCTAACAATTTTTTTGGACTGCAGATTATTGATCCTGAGCAGCTGGAGAGTGTAAAGGAAAAGGTGGACCTTGCAAAACTTGTAGCGAAATGTGGTGGGCTTCCAAAAGTAGTGTGTGCTATGGGTAAAGTCTCGGGGTCACTTTTGGAGCATATGAATGATGACTTTATGGTGAAAGTGGAGACCGACCCTGAATTCAATAGTTTGAGAGGTCTGTTGTCTTGGATGCATTCATATTTTGATGCTTGTTCAGATTTAGTAAAGCCATGTATCTTCTACCTGTCTATCTTCCCTGCAAGCACACACATTAGGCAACGTCGTCTCCTGAGGAGATGGATCGCCGAGGGCTACTTCAGGGACACAGCTGGTTGTACGGCAAAGGAGAATGCGCAAAAGCTCTTCTCTGAGCTTATTGAACTGAGCATAATCCAGCAACCAAGGAAAAAGGACATTTGTCAAGTCAATAGTTTCTTCCGTGAATACATCATCTCACGGCCAATGGAGGATAATCTTGTTTTTGCATTGGATGGACGCTGCAGTCCAAACACGCCACGCACAGGACAGCATCTAACAATAAAGGCAGACTGGCACAGGGACCAAAATGTATTTGAGAGCATCGACCTCACACGGCTATGGTCTTTGACAATATTTGGGGAATGGAGTTCATTCTTTATCTCCGAAAAGATGAAGCAGCTTCGAGTGCTGGACCTAGAAGACATGATAACTGTAACAAATGATGACATTGAGCAGATCTTTGTGAAGCTATTGAGCCTCAAGTTCATCTCTCTAAGAGGATGCAGGAAAATTAGTCGTCTGCCAGATACATTGGGAGGGCTGAAGCAGCTACGGACTCTTGATGTAAGATTCACCTCCATAGTCATGTTACCATCTGCTATCATCAGGCTACAGAAGCTGCAATACATCCGTGCTGGCACGATTGTATTGCCAGATGACGATTGGACATCCGCATCATCAGAAGACGCTGATGGGGTCACCAGCCAATTACCAGCAGCAACATCAACAGAACTAGAAGGTCGTGATAGCAGTATACCTGCAGGCCGGCCAATAGCACCAACGTCTCCTGAAAATGGCACTGTGGAGAGCCTAGCACGGGCAGCAACATTACCAGAAGCCCAGCACATGCAACCAAAGATGGGATGGTCATCCAAACTTTCACGTGGTGTTACCTGGAGCATGTGTGGGTCCGAAAGCGGGGAAGTTTCCCTACATCATTATGGCGTTGAGGTTCCTGTAGGGATTGAAAAACTTGTGGCCTTGCATACTGTTGGTGTGGTGAATGTCAATGCGTCAGGTGGGGAGGCTTTTCTGAAGCATCTGACAAGACTAGGCCAACTGCTCAAGCTCAGAGTGTGCGGCATCAATAAGAAAAACTGGCCGCTGCTGTGTTCTGCCCTCTCGGATAAGGATTGCCATCTGGAATCCTTGTCGGTGCGATTCGATGAGGATTGCCTCGACGATAGCTTCAAGCCACCCATGACCCTAAAAACCCTTAAGCTGCATGGGCCGATAAGGAAATTGCCAGACACTATCAAGGTTCTTGTCAATCTCAGAAAGTTGGATCTTGAGATAACTATTACTCGGCAAGAGGACATGCACTTATTCTTGAAAGGAAAATTGCCACGTATGAGTATCCTAAATCGTCTCTGCATCAATCTGCAAGAAGACCAGAAGCTAGATTTTGGCTCGGAAGAATTCGAGTACAACCAAGACAGTGAATCATGTGAACCTCGGGTCCTCAAGATTGATTGCAGTTCCAAGTCAGAGGTAAGATTTGGAGGCATATTCAAACATGTTAAGGTGCTGATAATCCAGTGCTCCGAAGGATCATCTTTCCGGGTTTCTGGGAGCAAAGGCCTGGAACGTATACCCGCTCTAAACACAGTCTGGCTTAAGGGTTCCTACAGCGAGGAACTACAGCAGCACCTGAAGGAACTTGTTGACGAACATTATGAGAAGCCAGTCTTGAAGCTGACGCCACTGTAATGGTAGATGCTTTCTTGCTTACCTTCCTTCTACCGTGTTTTAACTCTCTTGTATGCACTTTGAGATGTATCTTTCTTTCTGCATTGCGACGAGAAAAGCTAGATTCTTAGCTTGAACCAGCAGCATCCAGCACATGTATGACATGCTTTGTTGTAATCAGAAGGTTTCTCATCTTTCTGAATTGTTACAATATAATTGTTTCCATATATGCTGGCTGTGTCAGCGAGTGTGTATATCCTAGGATCACTACGAGACATGACTACCCTTGTTACTAGACCAATTGTTTCTATGAGCTAGTGTTGTAGCCAGAGGATAATTGCATCAACATAAAAGAGGAAAGACAGTGAACTGACCATGTACTAGCAGAGTTGACACTAGGTGATCAGCCAAACATGCCATTCCGTCGTTCACGGTTCCGTAACATCGCATGCCCACACACCTCATGATTCGTTCCTTAATCAATCATCTGACATGATTTGCATGTTGTGTGCATACACTGCATACAGTCACGCCGCTGCCATCAACTCATTGTCTGCAGCTATCTTGCAACCAAACACCACCGGCCTTCCAAGACCTGTAAACATAAATCAAACTATGACCCAGATAACCCATTCATACGGTTTTCACTTTTCACATAGGGATACGCGGAGCACAGATCTGGCTCGCCGAAATAGCACTAAGATTTCTTTCTCAAAGTATTTGTGGTAGCTCTGTTGACGGAGAAACAGGAAAACAGAGCTGCTCTCCTAAACTGAACCCATAATCAGCATGCAAAGTAGAAAAAACTTAGCAAAGACCATATTGCAGTTGTACACGGCGAGGTGCATGTAAGAATAATTAGCAGAAGCGTTCCTACTCCCTCGTGGGGAGCCGCTGGGGTTTTATTGATCGATGGCATAACAACTTCTCGTGAGGTACAAGGATAGATCGATCTCTAGGATCATTACAGAAAGAAAGGGATACGAGAGAGAGAGAGAGAGAGAGTCCGTTGAGGTCAACATGTATAATTCTAACACCCTCCCTTAATTTCAACTATCCTATGTTAAGATTCTTCTTGAATTCTTCAAATGGCTTGATTGATAAGGCCTTGGTGAAACCATCTGCTACCTGATCTCTGGAAGGAATAAACCTTATGCCCAGCTTCTTCTCTGCAACTCTTTCTCGCACAAAATGAAAATCAATTTCAATATGCTTGGTTCGTCCATGAAATATGGGATTAGCAGAAAGATAGGTAGCTCCCAAGTTATCACACCATAAACATGCCACACGACGTTGTTTAATTCCCAACTCAGTGAGTAATGATTCCAACCATATGATTTCAGCAGTAGCATTTGCCAATGACTTGTATTCTGCCTCAGTACTTGACCTTGACACTGTAGCTTGTTTTCTAGCACTCCAAGAAATAAGATTTGCTCCAAAGAAAACTGCAAAACCTCCAGTTGACTTTCTATCATCACTACATCCTGCCCAGTCAGCATCAGAGAAAGCACTAACAAGGATGGAATTAGAACATCTGAACTGAAGACCCAAGCTCACAGTGTGTTTTATATACCGTACAATTCTCTTAACAGCTGTCCAATGTACGGTAGTAGGTGCATGTAAATATTGACAAACCTTATTAACAGCAAAGGATATAACTGGTCTTGTCAATGTTAAATACTGTAAAGCTCCTACAACACTTCTGTACCTTGTGCTTTCTTCTTCCTGGTGTGGCTCACCTTCAAAAGTTGAAAGTTTGTCTGAAGAAGACAATGGTGTGGGTGAAGACTTACAATCTTTCATTCCCATACGAGCTAGAAGTTCAGTGGCATATTTTTCCTGACTCAGTACTATGCCATCCTGAATCTTCTTAACTTCAATGCCTAGGAAGAAGTGAAGATCACCAAGATCTTTCAAAGCAAATTTTGAACTCAAATCATGCAAAAGAGCATTTATAGCACTTTGTGAAGAACTTGCAACTATAATGTCATCAACATATATTAGCAAAAATATGACTGTATTTGCCTTGTTATAAATGAAAAGCGACGTATCAGCTTCAGATGCAACAAAGCCAAGGAGCTTCAGCCGAGAGCTCAATCTTGAGTACCATGCTCTCGGCGCCTGCTTCAAGTCATACAGTGCCTTGTCAAGTTTGCATACATAATGAGGTGTCTTCTTATCTGCATATCCTGGTGGTTTCCTCATATAGACCTCCTCTTCCAGAACACCATGCAAAAACGCATTCTGTACATCTAGCTGTCTCAAATTCCATCCCCTAGACATAGCAATGGCTAACACAAGTCTAATAGTTGCAGCTTTAACAACAGGACTGAAAGTATCTTCATAATCTAACCCATAACGTTGTTTAAAACCTTTTGCAACTAAACATGCTTTATACCTGTCAATAGAGCCATATGCCTTCTTTTTAATTTTGTAGACCCACTTACAATTAATGATGTTTTTGCCTCTCTGCTCGGGCACAAGATGCCAGGTCTTGTTCCTCATAAGTGCCAGATATTCCTCATCCATTGCATTTTTCCACTTTGGATCTCCTAGTGCATCATCTAGTTTTGTTGGTTCTCCTGCAACACACAACATGCCATACGGTACAGTGCCATCAGTTATGACCTTTGGATATCTTATACCTTTTTGTAGCTGTGTTGTAACACGTGAGACAGGCTGAAGTTCACGTGTATGCCTCTGCACAGAAGGTGGTGTAGACCAGTCGGCCATAGAGGATCCTGGAGAGCTCCTGTTTGTACTTTCCGCACCAGATCCTGGTCCAGATGTCGTGGCCTGTGGTGTGCCAAAATCTGCAGCAGCACTGGAATTTGTAGCCGCAGAAGATCCGCCGATGCATGCTGGACAGGCCGAGCTGCACGCGTTTTCTGGGCCAGCCGTCGCTGTCGTGGGCCCGCGCGTGGGGCACGCGCCAGCCGTCGCTGTCGTGGGGGCGGGGCGCGAGGCAGTGCGAGTCGCGGATTGGCGCGCGCGACTCGATCCCGATCCCTGGCGTACATGAGTTCCAGGTGCTGCCGGATCTTCCTCGTGCTCCGCGCCAGCTTCATCATCTTGTTGCACATGAAATCTAGTTTCTTGTTCATCAAAATTTAGATCATTTTCTTCAACAATTTCTGCTGCATTTTCTGCATGACCCTGCACAATAGGAAATACAACACCAGTGGTAGTTGGATTATCAGTTGGGTTAGTACAATTGTCACCCCCTTGATCGAAATTTTGGAGATTTTGTGGAAGGAGGAGAATTTCTTTCCTAAGAAGTGCTCCGACGTTGGGATGAAGAGACTCAAAAGGAAACACTGATTCATCGAACACAACATCTGGTGAGATGTAGACCCTGCCAGTAGAAACATCTAGACATTTGACTCCTTTATGAATAGGACTATACCCAAGAAATACACACATCTTTGAGCGAAAAGCAAGCTTACGTGTATTATAGGGACGAAGATTGGGCTAGCAAGCATAGCCAAATACACGAAGTGATTTATAATCAGGAGTTATACCAAATAGACGTGTGATAGGTGTCTCAAATTTGATGACTTTGCTAGGAAGCAAATTTATGAGATATGTAGCAGTTAGAATGCTTCATCCCAAAATTTTAATGGCATAGATGCATTTGCTAGTAGAGCTAGCCCTACTTCAACAACATGGCGATGTTTTCTTTCGGTGGAACCATTCTCTTGATTTGCATGGGGGCATGAAACCTGATGTGAAATACCAAGTTGCTGAAAAAATAGATTAAGCTTCTTGTATTCACCTCCCCAGTCAGTTTGCATGGCAATGATCTTTGTGTCTAGTTTTCGTTCAACAAGATTTTGAAAGTTCTTGAAAACTTGAAACGCCTCAAACCGTTCTTAAGAAGATAGATCAAAGTAAATTTGTTATAGTCATCAATGAAGCTTACATAATATGAGTGCCTACCAACAGAGGTAGGTGCTGCCCCCCACACATATGAAAATACAAGTTGTAGAGGTGCAGTGGAGACACTAAAAGAAATAGAATATGGCAATTGATGACTTTTAGCTTGCTGACATGGATCACAAACTGACTCAATACTAGACTCATGACAATGGGGAAGATTATTCTTACTAAGAATGAGCTTAACAATAACTGATGATGGATGACCTAATCTACTGTGCCACTTTGCTGAAGAAGGCTTGACAGCAACAAAAGCTTGTTTATTTGATGATGGTGATGAAGATATGAGTGGGTAGAGGCCTCCCACACACTTGCCCCTAAGAAGGAATCTCCTCGTGTCCAAGTCCTTAACCAAAAAATAGTAAGGATAGAATTCAATGAGAACACGATTATCAAGAGTAAATCTATGAACAAAAACAAGATTTGACGTTTCTGGCACATATAGAATTCTATCTAGATGTAAATCTTTCATGGGGGTTTTGACAACTGAACCACCAACATGAGTAATTTCCATACCAGAACCACTTGCGGTGTGTACTTGGTCATGTCCACGGTACTTGTCTCAGATCGTCAACTTGTCAAGCTCCCCCGTGATGTGATTTGTGGCTCCGGTATCTGCATACAAATTTGTGTCGATGTCGTAGGAGTCAGTGACAACATGTGCCTCCTTCTCCTCATACTCATCTTCTTCATAGTGATCCCATCATTCACGAGCGCCGCCACGATGATGCTTGGTGCAGATTTGGCACTCGGGATAATCGCGATGCGGTGGACATTGTTGTTGCTGCTGTTGAAGACAACCACCTCGCGCCCCCCTGTTGCTACCACTTGGGGCAGAAGGAGACCGCATTCCACGGCCACGGCCCCTGGAGCCGCGCGCGCGCCCCCTGGACCTGTACTGACCGCGGCCGCGTTGCACCAGATTAGCTGAAGTGTTGAAGCCGCCATCTCCCCCATCTCCCAGCACCTCAATGCGCTGGTCAAAAGATGCGATCTGAGCAAAGAGCTCATCAACGCTGATGGAGGTCTTGACAGCACCGATTGCCGCCACGACTGGATCATAGTCCCGATCCAATCCGGCGAGCACATAGTCCACCATCTCAGGATCGGAGACTGGACGTTCTGCTGCTGCGAGCTCATCCCCCAGATTTTTCATCTTGGAGATGTAGGCGGTGCTGGACATAGCTCCCTTCTTCGTGGTGGTGATGGCGATCCTCAGGTTCGTGATGCGGGACTGAGACTGCGATGCAAAGAGGGTGGTGATGCCGGTCCATAGATCATATGTACTTCCCTTACCCGTGAACAGGATGAGGACCTCCTTCGAGAGAGAGTTCATCAGGTAGCTGAGGACCTGTTGGTCCTTTGATATCCATGGCGCATAGAGCGGATTGGGCACCGCCACCATGGTCTTGTCCGACTGCTGCTGCTCCACACTGGCCGGGGGCGCCGGGTCGGTTCCATCCAGGAGCCCCATCACCTGCGCTCCTCGCAGAGCGGGCATGATCTGGGCCTTCCACAGGAGGAAGTTCCCCTTGGTAAGCTTCTCAGCTGGTGGAGCTCTAAGGTTGAGGATGATCTGGGACGAGGAAGACATGTCGATCGAGGGTTTTGTTCCTGGTGATGAATCGATTGATGAGGATGGCTTCGATGGCTAGATGGGAAGAGACTTGGCTCATGTAAGAATAATTAGCAGAAGCGTTCCTACTCCCTCGTGGGGAGCCGCTGGGGTTTTATTGATCGATGGCATAACAACTTGTCGTGAGGTACAAGGATAGATCGATCTCTAGGATCGTTACAGAAAGAAAGGGATACGAGAGAGAGAGAGAGAGAGAGTCCGTTGAGGTTACAACTTGTTTAATTCTAACAGTGCAGAATGCCATGGAGCTGTACACGGAGGACGCACTGCAGTTACGCCCGCTTAGCCGGAGTAGGAGCGGCCGGTTCTGCACATCAACCGGGCGCACTGTCGGACTGTCGGTTGTGGCGCGGCTGGCAAATGCGCTCGCGTTTGCACCTTGTATGGTGGCGCCGGCCGAGCGGAGCTGAGTACCACATTTGCATTTTCCGCATGAATTATGTCTCAATAAAGGAAATATAAATGAAATACTTTACCTCAACTAATCCGTCCAACGCGGGCCCAGTGTAGCTGAGTAGCCTCTGCATTTTCGGGCGAGTCTATGTCTCGCTTCTCGTGGTACAAAAGAACGCATTGCCTCAAGGTAGCTTGAAACGGGTCAGGCCAGTCAACAAGATCCAATTTTTATAACAAATTTCAGGCCGGTCAACATAACAAACTTCAGAAATTGGATCCTTTGAGCAATAGGTACAGTTAATTCCATGCAGGAATACTCCTACTTATGTTCAAACAATGTTTAAACAAAAAAATATCTGGGCACCAATTACAACACGCTGGTAAACAGTGCAAATATTTAGACAGAAGTGATGTCTCTGCTGCAATACACACTGTAGGAACATTGGCTTCCCTATATGTTTCTTTCATATGCGCCAATATAGTTGTTGCGGTAGAAACTGCAGCTTCCAGCTCATGGGATCGCCATGGTATTCCCTCCTACTTTATGTCCGTGTTCCTCCTTAATAAAACTGTTATTGAAAAAATGAATGTTCATTGCCGCTGGTTCTTTTGGAGGAAGGGGAGGAAAAAACGGGCTTATCATATGGTCAGGTGGGATAGGGTCTGTCGCTCTAGGAATATTGGAGGTCTGGGTATTAAGGATCTCCATAAGCAAAATATGAGTCTCCTTGTGAAGTGGTGGTGGAAACTTGAATCTGGGGATGGCTTATGGCAACGTATTATCCGTGCTCGATACTTCAAAAGGAAAACGGTTGCCAATGTGCAAGCTCGTTTTTCTGATTCACCCTGTTGGAAAGCAATTATGAAAGTCAAAATGTTTATATGGCTGCGAGAGAAATTAAGACGAATAGGGGTGACCTGACTAGGGTTTGGCATGACCCCTGGCTACAGGAAACACCTTTAAAATGTCAGTTTCCTGTTCTGTTTGATGTCTGCTCTGAACAAGACTGTACTGTTGCATCTTTTGCTACTAACAACTTTATAATGCATTTCAGACGCGCTCTCTTTAGTGATTCGGTCGAGCAGTGGTCTAATATTGTGGAGAGAGCTAGAAACTTCCTGTTTAATAACCTTCCGGATGCTGTAGGCTGGAAGTTTACTCCTAAGAAAATCTTTACCACCAAATCAGTATATGAGTGGCTGGAGAAAGACCTGGCCGGACCTAACTATAAGTGGGTTTGGAAAGCAAAGATTCCCCTGAAGATTAAAATCTTCATCTGGCAACTGTTTCAAAATTCGGTCCTTACTAGAGATAATATGCGTAAAAGAAACTGGCCTGGTAATCCTTCTTGTTGGTATTGTCGTGACCTTGAAACTGCTGGACACCTATTTTCTGGTTGTACATTTGCTCGTTCGGTATGGGGAACTTTTGGCTTGGCCTTGGGGGCATCAAGTTGCCCCAGATCTCTTTGGCAAAGTTGGGTGTGGCTGTATAAATTCCTCCCTTGTGGGAGGAAGTATTACATGGAATTCATAGTTGCTGTTTGTTGGGGGATCTGGTGTACTCGCAACAAGATCACGTTTGAGAAGCGTGATGTTCGTACACCCTAGAGACTGTTTTCACTGTGTGCTCTTTCATGATGTATTGGTAAGGTTTGATGAAAGGCGATGACAAGGCGAAATTCCAGGCTGGGGTGTAGAAGATGGTTCGAGTGGTGACGTCTGTTGCTGATCGATCTACTTCACGTGGCAGACTCGCGCTGGAGCAGGGGAGCTGAAAAAGTTTGAGCTAGATGTATGTGCTAGCTGTTTGGTCTGTTTGATACTCACTTGGGTTTGATGCCCACTGAGGTTAAATTGTCTCCTGGTGGGTGGTGTCAGTAGTTACCTTATTTTGGTCCATCTCTTGGGTACTATTTTGGTGCTTGAGGGTTAGTGTCAGCAGGTTTTCGCCCTATGGTGGGTACTTCATTTCAGAAGTGCTCACAGTGGGTTTCCTGCTGGTGCTCCAACTCGCTACCCCCCTTTTTGCCTCCTGTTGCATTAACTCTAGTAGCCATTTGGTGTGGTTTTAGTCCAGTATACTCAAGCTGCTACTGTTGTATTTCTGTTAAGCAATTAATGGAAATGGGTGTGCCCCGTTGGAAAAAAGCTGGTGGGATCGCCAATGGGTTAACAGTTTATTTATTGATCCACTCACACATGTTAGCATGTGAACTACACTGGACCCTGCCATTAGTTGAGACTTGAGACCTCCCGCCGGCCGACTAGTATGTCTAACTTTGCCGTGGATGAAGGTGAGCTTCGGCGAGGCCCTGCAAGGAAACATTTAAAGTTATCCAACATGATGAACCGTCTCTATGTGAATATATACAACAGGTTGCTACTTCCTCCGTCCTAAAATATAAAAACGTTTTTAGCACTACACTAGTGTGAAAAATGTTCTTATTTTTTGGGACAGAGGGAGTATTTGTTAGAAATTGTTCATAGACAAATATAAAATGGTTCATGGTATAAGCTTGTTGGTAGATTCATTGATACATGGGAACCGGTGTCCATGTGTGTGTTGGATTATGGATGGGCTTAGGCCCATATAAGACACTAATCCCTGGTTAATCTTGAGGCCCATATATGAGATGGCAGGTGGTGAGAAGTTTAGTCTCACCTTACTAGTTGAGGAGAGTTGAGACCACTTTATAAGGGCTGCTCTAGCTACCACTTGCCATTGGGAGCTTGGGAAAAGGACTGGTACCCGCGCGCTCCTCCTCCTCCACCGCCCGCCTCGCCTCCGTCGTGGGCTGCGTTTTTCTTGGCTATGCCAAGCATAGCATTGGCTATAGATTTCTAGTTGTGAAAGTCAATGTGCCGATAACCAAAAAGCGCAAGCTGGGACCTCCTGTTAGGAGCAAGAGACAGAGAACTGCAATATCATTTGGTGATGATTTCCTCGTGTACCTCGTGGATGATGATACTCCCAGTACCATTTCAGAAGCTTATGCATCTCCGGATGCTGACTCCGGAAAGGATGCGGTCCGTAATGAGATGGATATCATCTTGGCTAATGGGACATGGGAGATCACTGATCGTCCTTATGGTTGTCGACCATTAGGATGTAAGTGGGTGTTCAAGAAGAAGCTTAGGCCTGATGGTACTGTTGAGAAGTACAAGGCTAGGCTTGTGGCCAAGGGTTATACCCAAAAGGAAGAAGAGGATTTCTTCGACACTTACTAACCTGTGGCTAGGCTGACAACCATTCGAGTGTTACTCGCTTTGGCTGCCTCGCATGGTCTTCTCGTCCATCAGATGGACGTTAAGACGGCTTTCCTTAACGGAGAGCTAGACGAGGAAATTTACATGCAACAGTCGGATGGCTTTGTAGTAAATGGTCAGGAAAGAAAGGTGTGCAAGCTAGTGAAATCTTTGTATGGCCTGAAACAAGCGCCTAAGCAATGGCATGAGAAGTTCAACACTACTCTCACATCTGCTGGCTTTGTTGTGAACGAAGCTGACAAATGTGCATACTATCGCTATGGTGGGGGCGAAGGAGTTATACTGTGTCTGTATGTCGATGACATACTGATATTCGGGACCCACCTCAAAGTAATTGAGGAGTTCAAGGTCTTTCTATCTCATAACTTTGAGATGAATGACCTCGGCATGGCTGATGTTATCTTGAACATCAAGCTACTAAGAAATTCTATGGGTGGAATTACACTTCTGCAATCCCACTATGTTGAGAAGATTTTGAGCCGTTTTGGATATTCGGACTGCAAACCTTCTGCAACACCATATGATCCTAGCGTGCGGATTCGAAAGTTCAAAGGCACGACTATAGATCAATTGAGATATTTGTTGGGGAACGTAGCAGAAATTCAAAATTTTCCTACGTGTCACCAAGATCTATCTATGGAGAAACTAGCAACGAGGGAAGGAGAGTGCATCTACATACCCTTGTAGATTGTTAAGCGGAAGCGTTCATGAGAACGGGGTTGAAGGAGTCGTACTCGTCGTGATCCAAATCACCGGAGATCCTAGTGCCGAACGGACGGCACCTCCGCGTTCAACACACGTACAGCCCGGTGACGTCTCCCACGCCTTGATCCAGCAAGGAGAGAGGGAGAGGTTGAGGAAGACTCCATCCAACAGCAGCACAACGGCGTGGTGGTGATGGAGGAGCGTGGCAATCTTGCAGGGCTTCGCCAAGCATCACAAGATATGAGGAGAAAGAGAGGGAGGGCTGCACCAATAGGCAGAGATCAAATCATGTGTTATGGGCAGCCCTAGGCCTCACTATATATAGGGGAGAGGGAGCAGGGTGCGCCCCCTCTAGGGTTCCCACCCCTAGAGGGGCGGCAGCCCTAGATGGGAATCAAGGGGAGGCGGCCAAGAGGGGAGAGAGGGGGAGGCGCCCACTAGGTGGGCCTTAAGGCCCATCTGGACCTAGGGTTTCCCCTTCCCCCCTTTTTTTTTCCTCCTAGCTGCCCCTTTGGCCTTGTGGGAGGCGCACCAACCCACTTAGGGGCTGGTCCCTCACCACCCTTGGCCCATGCAAGCCTCCGGGGTTGGTGGCCCCACTTGGTGGACCCTCGGGACCCTCCCGGTGGTTCCGGTACGTTACCGATAAACCCCGAAACTTTTCCAGTGACCAAAACAGGACTTCCCATATATAAATCTTTACCTCCGGACCATTCCGGAACTCCTCGTGACATCGGGATCTCATCCGGGACTCCGAACAATATTCGGTAACCACATACAAACTTCCTTTATAACCCTAGCGTCATCGAACCTTAAGTGTGTAGACCCTACGGGTTCGGGAGACATGCAGACATGACCGAGACGTTCTCCGGTCAATAACCAACAGCGGGATCTGGATACCCATGTTGGCTCCCACATGTTCCACGATGATCTCATCGGATGAACCACGATGTCAAGGACTCAATCGATCCCGTATACAATTCCCTTTGTCTAGCGGTATTGTACTTGCCCGAGATTCGATCGTCGGTATCCCGATACCTTGTTCAATCTCGTTTCCGGCAAGTCTCTTTACTCGTTCCATAACACATCATCCCGTGATCAACTCCTTGATCACATTGTGCACATTATGATGATGTCTTACCGAGTGGGCCCAGAGATACCTCTCTGTTTACACGGAGTGACAAATCCCAGTCTCGATTCGTGCCAACCCAACAGACACTTTCGGAGATACCTGTAGTGCACCTTTATAGTCACCCAGTTACGTTGTGACGTTTGGTACACCCAAAGCATTCCTACGGTATCCGGGAGTTGCACAATCTCATGGTCTAAGGAAAAGATACTTGACATTTGAAAAGCTTTAGCATACGAACTACGATCTTTGTGCTAGGCTTAGGATTGGGTCTTGTCCATCACATCATTCTCCTAATGATATGATCCCGTTATCAATGACATCCAATGTCCATGGTCAGGAAACTGTAACCATCTATTGATCAACGAGCTAGTCAACTAGAGGCTTACTAGGGACATGGTGTTGTCTATGTACCCACACATGTATCTGAGTTTCCTATCAATACAATTATAGCATGGATAATAAACGATTATCATGAACAGGGAAATATAATAATAACTAATTTATTATTGCCTCTAGGGCATATTTCCAACAGTCTCCCACTTGCACTAGAGTCAATAATCTAGTTCACATCGTCATGTGATTAACGCTGATAGGTCACATCGCCATGTGCCCAACATCCAAAGAGTTTACTAGTGTCTGTAAACTAGTTCACATCATCATGTGATTAAGACTCAATGAGTTCTCAGGTTTGATCATGTTTTGCTTGTGAGAGAGGTTTTAGTCAACGGGTCTGAAACTTTCAGATCCGTGTGTGCTTTGCAAATTTCTATGTCATATTGTAAATGCTGCTTCCACGCTCCACTTGAAGCTATTCCAAATGGTTGCTCCACTATACGTATCCGGTTTGCTACTCAGAGTCACTCGGATAGGTGTTAAAGCTTGCATCGACGTAACCCTTTACGCCGAACTCTTTATCACCTCCATAATCGAGAAACATGTCCTTATTTACTCCAAGGACAATTATTGACCGCTGTCTAATGATCCATTCCTGGATCATTCTTGTACCCCTTGACTGACTCATGGCAAGGCACACTTCCGGTGCGGTACACAGCATGGCATACTATAGATCCTATGTCTGAAGCATAGGGGACGACCTTCGTCCTTTCTCTCTTTTCTGCCGTGATCGAGCTTTAACTCTTAACTTCATACCTTACATCTCAGGCAAGAACTCCTTCTTTGACTGATCCATCTTGAACACCTTCAAGATCAGGTCAAGGTATGTGCTCATTTGAAAGTACCATTAAGCGATTTTTATCTATCCTTATAGATCTTGATGCTCAATGTTCAAGTAGCTTAATCCAGGTTTTCTATTGAAAAACACTTTTCAAATAACCCTATATGCTTTCCAGAAATTCTATATCATTTCTGATCAACAACATATACTTATCAGAAATTCTATAGTGCTCCCACTCACTTCTTTGGAAATACAAGTTTCTCATAAACTTGGTATAGACCCAAAATCTTTGATCATCTCATCAAAGCGTATATTCCAACTCCGAGATGCTTACTCCAGTCCTTAGAAGGATAGCCGGAGCTTCGCATACTTGTTAGCATCTTTCAGGATTGACAAAACCTTCTGGTTGTATCACATACAACCTTTCCTCAAGTATAGCGTCGAGGAAACAATGTTTTGACATCCTATCTGCAAGATTTCATCAATCATGCAGTAACTGCTAATCCAATTCCAACAGACTCTTAGCATCACTACGAGTGAGAAAACCTCACCGTAATCAACTCCTTGAACTTGTCGTAAAACATCTTAACGACAAGTCGAGCTTTCTTAATGGTAATTCTTACCATCATTGTCTGTCTTCCTTCTAAAATCCATCCATACCCAATGGCCTTACGACCATCAAGTATTTCTTCCAAAGTCATGGATCCGTTCTCGGATTTTATGGCCTCGAGCCATTCGTCGGAATCCGGGCCCACCATCGCTTCTCCATAGCTCGTAGGTTCATTGTTGTCTAGCAAGATGACCTCTAAGACAGGATTGCGTACCACTCTGAAGTACTACGCATCCTTGTCACCCTACGAGGTACGTTAGTGACTTGATCCGAAACTTCATGATCACTATCATAAGCTTCTACTTCAATTGGTGTAGGACTTCCTGTGCCCTGCTACACACTAGTTGAAGTGACGGTTCATTAACCTCATCAAGTCTCCACCATCCTCCCACTCAATTCTTTCGAGAGAAACTTTTCCTCGAGAAAGGACCTGTTTCTAGAAACAATTACTTTTGCTTCCGGATCTGAGACAGGAGGTATACCCAACCATTTTGGGTATCCTATGAAGATGTATTTATCCGTTTTGGGTTCGAGCTTATCACGATGAAACCTTTTCACATAAGCGTCGGAGCCCCAAACTTTTAAGAAACGACAACTTAGGTTTCTCCAAACCATAGTTCAAACAGTGCCGTCTCAACGGAATTACGTGGTGCCCTATTAAAGTGAGTGCAGTTGTCTCTAATGCCTAACCCATGAACGATAGTGGCAATTCGATAAGAGACATCATGGTACGCACCATATCCAATAGGGTGCAACTATGATATTCGGACACACCATCACACTATGGTGTTTCAGGCGGTATTAATTGTAAAACAATTTCCACAGTGTCTTAATTGCGTGCCAAAGCTCGTAACTCAGATATTCATCTCTATGATCATATCATAGACATTCTATCCTCTTGTCACGAAGATCTTAAACTTCACTCTGAAATTACTTGAACCATTCAATAATTCAGACTTGTGTTTCATCAAGTAAATATACTCAACATCTACTCGAATCATCTGTGAAGTAAGAACATAACGATATTCACTGCATGCCTCAGCACTCATTGGACTGCACATATCAAAATGTGTTACTTCCAACAAGTTGTTATCTTGTTCCATCTTACTGAAACCGAGGCTTTTCAGTCATCTTGCCCATGTGGTATGTTTTGCATATCTCAAGTGATTCAAAATCAAGTGAGTCCAAACGATTCATCTGCATGGAGTTTCTTCATGCATACACACCAATAGACATGGTTCGCATGTCTCAAATTTTTCAAAACGAGTGAGTCCAAAGATCCATCAACATGGAGCTTCTTCATGCGTTTTACACCAATATGACTTACATGGCAGTGCCACAAGTAAGTGGTACTATCATTACTATCTTATACTTTTGGCATGAAAATGTGTATCACTACGATCGAGATTCAATAAACCATTTATTTAGGTGCAAGACCATCGAAGGTATTATTCAAATAAATAGAGTAACCATTATTCTCCTTAAATGAATAACCGTATTGCGTTAGACATAATCCAATCATGTCTATGCTCAACGCAAACACCAAATGATAATTATTCTGGTTTAATACTAATCTTTATGGTAGAGGGAGCGTGCGATGTTTGATCACATCAAAATTGGAAACACTTCCAACACATATCGTCGGCCCACCTTTAGCTAGTCTCCGTTTATTCCGTAGCTTTAATTTCAAGTTACTAACACTTGGCAACCGAACCGGTATCTAATACCCTAGTGCTACTAGGAGTACTAGTAAAGTACACATTGACATAATGTATATCCAATATATTTCTATTGACCTTGCCAGCCTTCTTATCTACCAAGTATCTAGGGTAATTCTGCTCCAGTGGCTGTTCCCCTTATTACAGAAGCACTTAGTCTCGGGTTTGGGTTCAACCTTGGGTTTCTTCACTGGAGCAGCAACTGATTTGCCGTTTCATGAAGTGTCCCTTCTTGCCCTTGCCCTTCTTGAAACTAGTGGTTTCACCAACCATCAACAATTGATGCTCCTTCTTGATTTCTACTTTCGCGGTGTCAAACATCATGAGTACCTCAAGGATCATCATATCTATCCCTGATATGTTATAGTTCATCACGAGGCTCTAGCAGCTTGGAGGCAATGACTTTGGAGAAACATCACTATCTCATCTGGAAGATCAACTCCCACTCGATTCAAGTGATTGTTGTACTCAGACAATCTGAGCACAAGCTCAACGATTGAGCTTTTCTCCCTTAGTTTGTAGGCTAACAAAATCGTCGGAGGTCTCATACCTCTTGACGTGGGCACGAGCCTGAAATCCTAATTTCAGCCCTCGAAACATCTCATATGTTCCGCGACATTTCTAAAACATCTTTCGTGCCTCAACTCTAAACCGTTTAACTGAACTATCACGTAGTTATCAAGACGTGTATGTCCGATGTCCGCAACATCCACAAACGATGTTTGGGGTTCAGCACACTGAGCGGTGCATTAAGGACATAAGCTTTCTACTGTCCGCATAATCGCTACTTTCAACTTTCAACTATATTTTCTCTAGGAACATATCTAAACAGTGGAACTAAAGCGTGAGCTTACGACATAATTTGCAAAAGGTCTTTTGACTATGTTCAAGATAATTAAGTTCATCTAATGAACTCCCACTCAAATAGACATCCCTCTGGTCATCTAAGTGATTACATGATCCGAGTCAACTAGGCCGTGTCCGATCATCACGTGAGACGGACTAGTCATCATCGGTGAACATCTTCATGTTGATCGTATCTACTATACGACTCATGCTCGACCTTTCGGTCTCTGTGTTCCGAGGCCATGTCTGTACATGCTAGGATCGTCAAGTTAACCCTAAGTGTTTCGCGTGTGTAAATCTGTCTTACACCCGTTGTATGTGAACGTAAGAATCCATCACACCCAATCATCATGTGGTGCTTAGAAGCGACGAACTTTAGCAACGGTGCACAGTTAGGGGAGAACACTTCTTGAAATTGTTGTAAGGGATCATCTTATTTACTACCTCGTTCTAAGTAAACAAGATGCATAAACATGATAAACATCACATGCAATCAAATAGTGACATGATATGGCCAATATCATTTTGCTCCTTTTTATCTCCATCTTCGGAGCTCCATGATCATCATCGTCACCGGCATGACACCATGATCTCCATCATCATGATCTCCATCATCGTGTCTCCATGAAGTTGTCTCGCCAACTTATTACTTCTACTACTATGGCTATCGGTTAGCAATAAAGTAAAGTAATTACATGGCGTTGTTTAATGACACGCAGATCATACAATAAATAAAGACAACTCCTATGGCTCCTGCCGATTGTCATACTCATCGACGTGCAAGTCGTGAATCCTATTACAAGAACATGATCAATCTCATACATCACATATCATTCATCACATTCTTCTTGGCCATATCACATCACATAGCATACCCTGCAAAAACAAGTTAGATGTCCTCTAATTGTTGTTTGCATGTTTTACGTGGCTGCTATGGGTTTCTAGCAAGAACGTTTCTTACCTACGCAAAACCACAACGTGATATGCCAATTGCTATTTACCCTTCATAAGGACCCTTTTCATCGAATCCGTTCCGACTAAAGTGGGAGAGACTGGCACCCGCTAGCCACCTTATGCACCAAGTGCATGTCAGTCGATGGAACCTGTCTCACGTAAGAGTACGTGTAAGGTCGGTCCGGGCCGCTTCATCCCACAATACCGTCGAAACAAGATTGGACTAGTAACGGTAAGCATATTGAACAACATCAACGCCCACAACTACTTTGTGTTCTACTCGTGCAAAGAATCTATGCAATAGACCTAGCTCTGATACCACTGTTGGGTAACGTAGCAGAAATTCAAAATTTTCCTACGTGTCACCAAGATCTATCTATGGAGAAACTAGCAACGAGGGAAGGAGAGTGCATCTACATACCCTTGTAGATCGTTAAGCGGAAGCGTTCATGAGAACGGGGTTGAAGGAGTCGTACTCGTCGTGATCCAAGTCACCGGAGATCCTAGTGCCGAACGGACGGCACCTCCGCGTTCAACACACGTACAGCCCGGTGACGTCTCCCACGCCTTGATCCAGCAAGGAGAGAGGGAGAGGTTGAGGAAGACTCCATCCAACAGCAGCACAACGGCGTGGTGGTGATGGAGGAGCGTGGCAATCTTGCAGGGCTTCGCCAAGCATCACAAGATATGAGGAGAAAGAGAGGGAGGGCTGCACCAATAGGCAGAGATCAAATCATGTGTTATGGGCAGCCCTAGGCCTCACTATATATAGGGGAGAGGGAGCAGGGTGCGCCCCCTCTAGGGTTCCCACCCCTAGAGGGGCGGCAGCCCTAGATGGGAATCAAGGGGAGGCGGCCAAGAGGGGAGAGAGGGGGAGGCGCCCACTAGGTGGGCCTTAAGGCCCATCTGGACCTAGGGTTTCCCCTTCCCCCCTTTTTTTCCTCCTAGCTGCCCCTTGGGCCTTGTGGGAGGCGCACCAGCCCACTTAGGGGCTGGTCCCTCACCACCCTTGGCCCATGCAAGCCTCCGGGGTTGGTGGCCCCACTTGGTGGACCCCCGGGACCCTCCCGGTGGTCCCGGTACATTACCGATAAACCCCGAAACTTTTCCGGTGACCAAAATAGGACTTCCCATATATAAATCTTTACCTCCTGACTATTCCGGAACTCCTCGTGACATCCGGGATCTCATCCGGGACTCCGAACAACATTCGGTAACCACATACAAACTTCCTTTATAACCCTAGCGTCATCGAACCTTAAGTGTGTAGACCCTACGGGTTCGGGAGACATGCAGACATGACCGAGACGTTCTCCGGTCAATAACCAACAGCGGGATCTGGAGACCCATGTTGGCTCCCACATGTTCCACGATGATCTCATCGGATGAACCACGATGTCAAGGACTCAATCGATCCCGTATACAATTCCCTTTGTCTAGCGGTATTGTACTTGCCCGAGATTCGATCGTCGGTATCCCGATACCTTGTTCAATCTCGTTTCCGGCAAGTCTCTTTACTCGTTCCGTAACACATCATCCCGTGATCAACTCCTTGATCACATTGTGCACATTATGCTGATGTCTTACCGAGTGGGCCCAGAGATACCTCTCCGTTTACACGGAGTGACAAATCCCAGTCTCGATTCGTGCCAACCCAACAGACACTTTCGGAGATACCTGTAGTGCACCTTTATAGTCACCCAGTTACGTTCTGACGTTTGGTACACCCAAAGCATTCCTACGGTATCCGGGAGTTGCACAATCTCATGGTCTAAGGAAAAGATACTTGACATTTGAAAAGCTTTAGCATACGAACTACGATCTTTGTGCTAGGCTTAGGATTGGGTCTTGTCCATCACATCATTCTCCTAATGATGTGATCCCGTTATGAATGACATCCAATGTCCATGGTCAGGAAACTGTAACCATCTATTCATCAACGAGCTAGTCAACTAGAGGCTTACTAGGGACATGGTGTTGTCTATGTACCCACACATGTATCTGAGTTTCCTATCAATACAATTATAGCATGGATAATAAACGATTATCATGAACAGGGAAATATAATAATAACTAATTTATTATTGCCTCTAGGGCATATTTCCAACAATATTCTCAAGTGGTTGGTTCACTTATGTATCTAGCATGTGCTACTTGTCCTGACATCTCATTTGTTGTATGCAAACTGAGCCGGTTTGTTTCCAATCCGGGAGATGTGCATTGGCATGCTGTTAAGCGAGTGATGCGTTATTTGCAAGGTACTGTGAATTATGGAATTCACTATTCTGGGTACCCGACGGTACTTGAGGGATATAGTGATTCGAATTGGATATCTGATGCTGATGAGATGAAAGCCACAAGTGGACATGTCTTCACACTTGGTGGTGGTGCTGTTTCATGGAAGTCTTGCAAGCAGACGATCTTAACCAGATCGACTATGGAAGCAGAACTCACAGCATTAGACACATCATGCGTCAAAGCAGAATGGCTTCGAAAGCTTTTGAAGAATTTACCGGTGGTTGATAAACCAGTGCTGGCTGTCCTTATGAACTGTGACAATCAAACGGTGATTGCCAAGGCTAAGAGTTCAAAGGACAACATGAAATCCACAAAGCACATAAGAAGAAGATTGAAATCTGTCAGAAAATCAAGAAACTCCGGAGTGATAGTGTTGGATTATATCCAGACGGGTAAGAATCTGGCAGACCGTTTTACGAAAGGGCTATCACGAATTATGATAGAAAATGCATCGAGGGAGATGGGTATGAGACCCACGTAAGTTGCCATGGGGGTAACCCAACCTATGTGATCGGAGATCCCGTGAATTAGGACCTGGGAAAACAAGCTAGCTATCAACTGAGGAGAGTATCCTTTATAAACCCACTCCGTTGGAGATGCAGTAATACTGTCAATTCTGTAAGGCAGACTGACTTTTGTCTTAATGTGTTTCAAAGCTTGTGTAAGAAAGATGCTAACCTACAAAGCATTCTTTGGAGGAACACACCTATGTGAGCCCGACTGCTGGTCACAGTCTATGAGATTGGGTAATCTCTAGTAAGCTCATGAGAAGGTACGGAGTATGACTAATAAGCTCCACCCGTGGGGTTTAGCCTTCGGCAGCCACGTATAAGCTGACAATGGGCGAAACTTCTGCACGCCAAACTGACAATTCAAGCATAGTCCATTGTTCAGTTGTGAACAAGTCGAATCCTGTTGCTCTAGGTGGAAGTTCAACTTAACAGTCTCCACTGAAATTTCTAATATATCAAACATTGTTCGGAACAGTTGACAAACTTATGTGCCTCGAGATCTGGTGGGAGATTGTTGGATTATGGATGGGCTTAGGCCCATATAAGACACTAATCCCTGGTTAATCTTGAGGCCCATATATGAGATGGCAGGTGGTGGGAAGTTTAGTCCCACCTTGCTAGTTGAGGAGAGTTGAGACCCCTAGATAAGGGTTTCTCTACCACTTGCCATTGGGAGCTTGGGAAGAGGAGTGGTACACGCGCGCTCCTCCTCCTCCGCCGCCCGCCTCGCCACGCCTCGCCTCGCCTCGCACGCGCCGCGGGTTGCGGAAATGAGCCGAGCCGAAGCTTATTTTTGCCGCTCAGGAACGAATTAATTAATCAGGGATTAACAAGTTGGACGATTGGCTGACTTGCGTTAGCCGGGAGTGTGACCCTTGCCGGGAACGACTACTCCCTTGTCGGGAGTGGGCCGACAGGCCCACGACTTCCTCCCCGACGGACTATATAAGAAGGCTTTGGCCAGTGAAGTAACCTAGTTCGGTTCACTCCCTCCCTCTCGCGTGACCTAGCCTTCATCTACTATTCCTCACTTTGTGCTGCCTCCGGCGATCCCATCCCGACGACCGCGTGCACGGTTGGTCGGGAGAGCAGGTGCCTCCGGAACCCCGTCGTTCGACATCCTCCCTGGGAGAACGGTAATAAGGTTTTTGGGGAGCGTCTCGACGCGACTGCTCCCGATCCATCCCCAACTCCGTCCGCCTCTGCTTCCACTACTTCCCCGGCATCGACACCATGACCGATGACGCCGCTGCTAAGAAGAAGGCCACAGACGACGCCGAGGCTGCTGCCGCCGCCGCCGCGTTGGCTTGGCCAACCGGAGGGTATGATCTGTTCATCCCTCGTTTACTCATACTTCTACTAGTCGTATATATGCTGCTAATAGATGGTTCGCTTCTATGTTCTGTACGTGCTAGTATGCTTAGGTATAGCTTTGAGATGCATACCTTTTATGCCATGCTTACTGTTTACTCGTGGATAAGTCTAATCAGAAAAGTGCTAATATTTCCAACAATCCAAAAACCTTATTTTAGGCACTTTTCGATTCAAGGCTTTGCTGCTACTCTGAAACCGGAAAAGTTTACCGGGACGCATTTTAAGCATTGGCAGACTAGGACCACCTGGTGGCTCACAGCGATGAACGTGTTCTGGGTTGGTGGTGTGTCCCTCACAGAAACGATTGCTCCTGAATAGGAGAAGGCGTTTAGAGAGGCAACCACAATATTTCTGGGAGCAGTTCTGAGTGTGATTGGAGACAAGTTGGTTGACGCCTATATTCATATAGGGGTTGCCCAAAACTTGTGGGATGCGCTCGAAGTCAAATTCGGCGCAACTGATGCAGGCAATGAGCTGTATGCCATGGAGTAGTTCCATGATTATAGGATGGTTGATAACCATTCTTTATTGGACCAGGCTCATGAGATACAGTGCATTGCTAAGGACCTGGAGCTCCTGAAGTGTGAGTTACCGGTCAAGTTTGTCGCGGGTTGCATTATTGCAAAACTCCCTCCTAGTTGGAGGAACTTTGCTACTTCTCTCAAGCACTTGAGACGTGAATTCTCTGTTGAGGATTTCATTGGTCATCTCAGTGTTGAGCAGAACTCGAGAGCAAAGGACTCACACGTGAAAGGGGCAGAGGGTTCTTCTAGCGCCAATGTGGTGCAGAAGAACTTCCACAAGTTCAGGGGAAAGAACCCTGTCCAGCAGAATACTACCTTTAAGAAGAAGGGTAAGAAGAAAGACAAAAAGAGAGATGGCTTCTTTACTTGTGGTTCAGATGAACATTGGGCAAACAAGTGCCCAAACAAGTACAAGAAGCTAGCACAAGACTCCAAGTCTGTGAATGTCACTCTGAGCAACAATGATGCGGCATCTGGGTATGGTAATCTGTTTACCATACTTTCAGTTTGTCAGTCCACCGATTGGTGGGTTGACACTGGGGCCAATATTCATGTGTGTGCTGATGTGTCTTTGTTTTCTCCTTACAAGGTCGCACGAGATTGTTCCGTCCTGATGGGGAATGGCTCGCATGCTTCTGTTCATGGTGTCGGCATGGTATATCTAAAGCTTACTTCGGGAAAGATCGTGCAACTGAAGAACGTGCAGCATGTCCCCGCCATAAAGTAGAATCTTGTTAGTGGCTCCCTTCTATGTAAAGAAGGGTTTAAGTTAGTATTTGAGTCTAACAAAGTAGTCGTATCTCGGTATGGACTATTTGTTGGAAAAGGATATGATTGTGGTGGTTTGTTCTGCCTTTCCCTGGAGGATTTCTGTAATAAAGTCGTGAACCAAATTAATTCCAATGTGAACGAATCTGAGGTTTGGCATTCACGTCTTTGTCACATAAATTTCGGTTGTATGACGTGGCTAGCTAAGATGGACTTAATCCCGAGTTTCACTCTAGCCAAAGGCTCTAAGTGCCATGCGTGTGTGCAAGCTAAGCAACCTCGTAAGCCTCACAAGCTTGCGAAGGAGAGACACCTGGCACCATTAGAGCTCATACATTCAGATCTCTATGAGATGAATGGTGTGTTGACTAAAGGTGGAAAGAAATACTTCATGACTCTTATTGATGATTCCACTAGATTCTGCTATGTGTATTTGTTAAATACTAAGGATGAGGCTCTACACTACTTCAAAGTCTATAAGGCTGGAGTTGAGAACCAACTTGAGAAGAAAATAAAACGAGTTCGGTCTGATCGTGGTGGAGAGTACTTTTCTAATGAGTTTGATTTATGCTGTGCGGAACATGGTATTATATATTAGAGGACGCCCCCTACTCACCCTAGTCAAACGGTGTAGCCAAACGGAAAAACCATACTCTAACTGATTTGGTTAACGCCATGTTAGATACATCGGGTTTATCCAAGGCATGGTGGGGGGAGGCTGTGTTGACATCATGTCATGTCCTAAATAAAGTTCCCACAAAGGATAATGAGACTACTCCCTATGTGCAATGGGAAAAGAAAAGAACTACACTCTCTTACTTGCGCACTTGGGGCTGTTTGGCGAAAGTCAACATGCCGATAACCAAAAAGTGCAAGCTGGGACCAAAGACAGTGGACTGCGTTTTTCTTGGCTATGCCAAGCATAGCGTTGGCTATAGATTTCTAGTGGTGAAATCTGATTTACATGACGTGAAGGTCGGTACAATCATGGAGTGTAGGGATGCTACATTCTTTGAGGATATTTTCCCCATGAGAGATATGCAAAGCAATTCTAGACTGGAATCTGATGAGACTCCTGAACATGCTATTCCGATGGAATATTATGAACATAAAAGTGATAAGAGTTCCACGGAGGATGACGAGGAAGCTCCTGTTAGGAGCAAGAGACAGAGGACCGCAAAGTACTTTGGTGATGATTTCCTCGTGTACCTCGTGGATGATGATACTCCCAGTACCATTTCAGAAGCTTATGCATCTCCGGATGCTGACTACTGGAAGGATGCGGTCCGTAGTGAGACGGATTCCATCTTGGCTAACGGGACATGGGAGATCACTGATCGTCCTTATGGTTGTCGACCATTAGGATGTAAGTGGGTGTTCAAGAAGAAGCTTAGGCCCAATGGTACTGTTGAGAAGTACAAGGCTAGACTTGTGGCCTGGTGTTATACCCAAAAGGAAGAAGAGGATTTCTTCGACACTTACTCACCTGTGGCTAGGCTGATAACCATTCGAATGTTACTCGCTTTGTCTGCCTCGCATGGTCTTCTCGTCCATCAGATGAACGTTAAGACGGCTTTCCTTAACGGAGAGCTAGACGAGGAAGTTTACATGCAACAGGCGGATGGCTTTGTAGTAAATGGTCAGGAAAGAAAGGTGTGCAAGCTAGTGAAATCTTTGTATGGCCTGAAACAAGCGCCTAAGCAATGGCATCAGAAGTTCAACACTACTCTCACATCTGCTAGCTTTGTTGTGAACGAAGCTGACAAAGGTGTATACTATCGCTATGGTGGGGGCGAAGGAATTATACTGTGTCTGTATGTCGATGACATACTAATATTCGGGACCCACATCAAAGTAATGGAGGAGGTCAAGGCCTTTCTATCTCATAACTATGAGATGAAAGACCTGGGCGTGGCTGATGTTATCTTGAACATCAAGAAACTAAGAAATTATGAGGGTGGAAATACACTTCTGCAATCCCACTATGTTGAGAAGATTTTGAGCCGTTTTGGATATTCGGACTGCAAACCTTATGCAACACCATATGACCCTAGCGTGCGGATTCGAAAGTTCGAAGGCACGGCTGTAGATCAATCGAGATATTCTCAAGTGGTTGGTTCACTGATGTACCTAGCATGTGCTACTCGTTCTGACATCTCATTTGCTGTATGCAAACTGAGCCGGTTTGTTTCCAATCCGGGAGATGTGCATTGGCATGCTGTTGAGTGAGTGATGCGTTATTTGCAAGGTACTGCGAACTATGGAATTCACTATTCTGGGTACCCGACGGTACTTGAGGGATATAGAGATTCGAATTGGATATCTGATGTTGATGAGATGAAAGCCACAAGTGGACATGTCTTCACACTTGGTGGTGGTGCTGTTTCCTAGAAGTCTTGCAAGCAGGCGATCTTAACCAGATCACTATGGAAGCAGAACTCACAGCATTAGACACATCACGCGTCGAAGCAGAATGGCTTAGAGAGCTTTTGATGGATTTGCCGGTGGTTGATAAACCAGTGCCAGCTGTCCTTATGAACTGTGACAATCAAACGGTGATTGCCAAGGCTAAGAGTTCAAAGGACAACATGAAATCCACAAAGCACATAAGAAGAAGATTGAAATCTGTCAGAAAATAAAAAAACTCCGGATTGATAGCATTGGATTATATCCACACAGCTAAGAATCTAGCAGACCCAACCTATGTGATCGGAGATCCTGTGAGTTAGGACCTGGGAAAACAATCCTGCGGTCAACTGAGGAGAGTATCCTTTATAAAACCACTCCGTTGGAGATGCAATAATACTCTCAATTCTGTAAGGCAGGCTGACTTTTGTCTTAATGTGTTCCAAAGCTTGTGTAAGAAAGATGCTAATTAACCTACATAGCATTCTTTGATGGAACACACCTATGTGAGCCCGACTGCTAGTCACCGTCTATGAGTTTGGGTAATCTCTAGTAAGCTCATGAGAAGGTGCGGAGTATGACTAATAAGCTCCACTCGTGGGGTTTAGCCTTCGGTAGCCACGTATCAGCTGACAATAGGCGAAACTTCTGCACGCCTAACTGACAATTCAAGGTATAGTCCATTGTTCAGTTGTGAAGAAGTCGAATCCTGTTGCTCTAGGTGGAAGTTCAACTTAACAGTCTCCACTGAAATTTTTGATATATCAAACATTGTTTGGAACAGTTGACAAACTTATGTGCCTAGAGATCTGGTGGGGGATTGTTGGATTATGGATGGGCTTAGGCCCATATAAGACACTAATCCCTGGTCTTGAGGCCCATGTACGAGATGGTAGGTGATGGGAAGTTTAGTCCCACCTTGCTAGTTGAGGAGAGTTGAGACCCCTTTATAAGGGCTGCTCTACCCCTTGCCATTGGGAGCTTGGGAAGAGGAGTGATATACGCGCGCTCCTCCTCCTCCGCCGCGCGCGCGGCGCGGGTTGCGGGTTGCGGGAATGAGCCGAGCCGAAGCTTATTTTTGCCGCTCAGGAATGAATTAATTAATCAGGGATTAATTAACGAGTCACTAACAGGTGGGCCTCCGAAACCCTCTCGTTCGGGATCCTGCCCGGTAGAACGGCAATAAGGTTTTTGGGGAGCGTCTCGACGCGACTGCTCCCGATCCGTCCCCAACACCGTCCGCCTCTGCTTCCACTACTTCTCCTGTGTCGACACCATGGCTGATGATGCCGCCGCTAAGAAGAAGGCCACGGACGACGCCGAGCCTGCTGCCGCCGCCGCCGCGTTGGCTTGGCCAACCGGATGGTATGATCTGTTCATCCCTCGTTTACTCGTATTTCTACTAGCCGTATATATGCTGCTCATAGATGGTTCGCTTCTATGTTCTGTACATACTAGTATGCTTAGGTATAGCTCTAAGATGCATACCTTTTATGCGAGGCTTACTGTTTACTCGTGGATAAGTCTAATTGGAAAAGTGCTAATATTTCCAACAGTGTGTTGCCCTCCGTTTTTTTTTGAACAAACGTTGCGCTCCTCTTTGCATAGGCAAGGGTGTGGTTACTAGCGCAAGTAGCCAGATGGTCATGAACCGTCAGTAGCTAACCTCTGAAGTATCAGTTGGGTGCGCTCCTTTTCAATTTACTAGATCATTATGGCGCGCGTTGCTGCGCCCGTCTATTTTTATAAATAAATGATATGTACTTTTATAAGTGTAGATGCGGAAAATGAAAGTTAAATAGGTCTGTAGCAAAAGAATATGTTGCATATTTTAAGCTTGGCTATTTCTTATTAACGATATCACTGGATGCATTTCTATAGTAGTAAGAAAAATATATTGAAAAAGACTTGGCAAGCATGCATTCGATCAGTCCACAAACCACACCAAATGCTTCTTCACGAGATTTTATTTCCACAAGGACACACACATTTTCAGGAAAAGAGATCAATTGCAACCTTTTCATGACTTGTGACAACGAACACTAAATTTGGTGACAAATTATACACAGAAATAACATGAACAATTGTAAGGCTTTTATTACCTTTTGTGAGCATGCTGTATCCTGGTCCTCGTCCTTCCTCCTTTCCTCTAATCTTGAAAAGAGCCGTAGCAGCAAAGCACCAATGGTTTACCCTAGGCACGAAAGCGCATGGGTGGTTAAGTCAGAAGTTAAACAAAATAGCTTATGATGAAGCACTACCTATTTTGATCTTGCAAGTGCAGACGAAGCGATACCTACATAGGTAGTCAAATTGTAACAGCATCAATTAGAGTATAATTGTATCTAATTTTTAAATAGATGCAAGGCTTCAGTTTTGGTCACCCAAACTGAAATATTTAACTATACTGAATAATAAAACAAGCATACTTTAAAAAATGCTCCAGGATTTACTGCATGAAGCTGTCATTGCCCAAGGTTAAAAAAATAAGTTGTACCCGTACATCTTCAAACAGTTTTTCTCCTAAAAAATGCGATGACACACATTAGATGGGAGCAGTGAGCAGCTATATCCAAGTCACGGCAAGAAAGAATCATCACGCATCCATGGAGAAAACGGTAGAAGGTAATCTTTGTTCAATATAGCTACATCGGCTGAGGGAAACCACCAAAAAAAAACACGGAACGAACTCACGACTTATGAGTTAGGATTTGGACTAAACAAAGCAAAGAGAGGGCATGCATGTAGAACCGAACGATGTATAAGAAATCAACCATATTATTGCCTCCATAACCTTCTCGCGTTGCTGATGCTGCCCCTCACGGCGTTGCAACGGGGAAGAAAAACGGGCGCATGGCTACGGTTAGGACCTGGCCGCGGCGGCACACCCATGGTTCGCCATAGGAGACATGGTCAGAGGGGAATGACGGGGGCGGTGGCAGTGACGGCGGCAGCGGCGAGACGGAGGTTCGTGGATGAGCGAAGCAGAGAGACATGGGAATGAAGCGACCCCCTGCGTGCAGTCGCCGCCGAGATGAACGGACTCGTGGGGATTGGAATTGATTGGGGATAGTTTTTTTTAATAGATTGGGGGTAGGTTTTCTTTTTGAGACAAGATTTTTTTTTTGAGACAAGATTGGGGATAGGTGAAGAGCACGAAACGGTTCGGGAGTATGCTGTTATTGGGCCTACAGGCGCCTTTGACTGTTGGGCCCAATTGTATTTTCACTGCCAGGCCCAATTCAGGAGATAACTCCCAGGTCGGGCTGTGGAGCAGCTGCCCAGTTATCGTGGGCCGAGCAGGTCGCACGATTCGAAAGGTTAAGAAACGAGCACATGAGTGCTTGCTCCCTATGCGGAGGGCAGGATAGCTGGCGGCATTCTTTGCTGGAGTGTAATGTGTCTAGGTGTGTGTGGGCACTTTCAGAAGCCGAGATGGTCGAGCACATGTGGGAAACCTCAGAACCTGACGCACGGCTGTGGCTCTTTGCCATGAATGACTCTCTTCCACCGGAGCAATTTCAGTTGATGATTGTTACTTTATGGGCGATTTGGAGTGCAAGACGGAAAGCTATACATGAGGATATATACCAGACTCCGTTTGCCACTGACAACTTCATCAAAGCTTACTTATCAGACATAGAGTTTTTGAAGAAGAAGGAGGAAGCACATGGGATAGCAGTACCACGACCCCGTACGTGGATTCCACCACCAACAGATTACTACAAACTCAATGTGGACGCGGCCGTGTCACGCCCAGGTACGTTTGGCGTAGTTGGTGTGGTTTGCAGGGATGAGAGAGGTTTGTTCATGGGAGCGTCAGCTCTCGTTTTCAGAGGACTGCACAACCCCCAGGTGCTAGAAGCACTAGCTGTTCGGGAGGCATTAGCACTTTCAGAAGATCTCTATATCAACCATTTACTTGTTGCCTCCGATTGCAAGGTGGTGGTAGATGCAATCAGACAGGGAAGCTCAGCGGAATTTGGAGCCATTGTCGAGGAAATCAAGGCTAGAGCAACTACCTTTATTTCATGTTCGTTTACTCATGAGTATAGGACCTCCAATACGGAGGCCCATAATCTCGCAAAGCATGCGTTATCTTTAGGGTTTGGCCGACACACTTGGCTAGGACAACCCGGCGATCTTTCTTTTGTACCTATGAACATTATGATTCAGTAATAAAGCTTTGTGAGATTCTCAAAAAAAAAACGAGCACATGCAAGCGGTGAAACGACCCAGAGATCTGAACCGTGGATAAGTGTGATTGGACGGCCAGGAACTTCAAATCGCTGTGGGGAGCTGTAGCTCGCCCTGTTTTACTGTTTCTCAATTTAGGACGGAGGGCAGGCTGTGGTTTAATAATTAATCTCCACTCTTACAAAAAACCGAATTGATGATGATGGTATGCCTGCCATTTTGCAATATAGACCGTCCGATCTATATTTAACGGATAGAAAGCAAATTATGACAATTTTGCGAAAAGATACCTGCACCCCTCTCCACATTATTTGCAGATAAGGCCTACCATCATTCATCCTTATCTCCCACAACCTCATTGTTGAGCAATTAACAAAGGAAGCTTCTGAAACAATCTAGCATGGTGACCGCTGCCGGCGTCGTCCATCCCCATGCCTCCGCTCAGTCCGACCAACAATCATCACCACGCCTCACTCCTGCTCACCTTATATCTCCTCCTTCTTGAGATACCATTAGTTTTTACACATGGGATTACTCCCGCATGGATCAATCACAATAGGTGTTTTATAAAAAAATGCATCTTGATGTTCCGTGCAATGCACGGGCATCTTGCTAGTCAAACTTTATGTGCGGCTGTGTCATCAAGATTGATTGATTCGAAACATGCGCGTTCGTCCTCTTGTGGCATCGGTGCAAGTTTATTCATCCTTTGGAATCAATCCACGCTGTTCCATGTGGGGCGCCCAAGACGAAGCTGCCTGCTAAATTGGCTTCTTACTAGAACTAGGACCTCAAAATCAAAGAGTTGGCCAACTAATACTCCCTTTAAAAAAACAAATTGCAGCCTAGCTTGCAGCTGGTGTCGATCCTCTTTATGATCCCATCTCCTCGAGCCCATGCAACACGAGATCGAGACCAAGAACAAACACGATGGCAGGATGGGAGTTTACTTACCAAGGCGGTAATTGGGGGGTGGGATTAGCAAGGTCTTGTGGGCCATAGCTGAGGAGGTGAAGCTGAAGGAAAGGGTGGCGAACGACATTGTGTTCATGAAGGCTGAGTTCGAGATGATGCAGTCCTTTCTTGGCGTCGCCGATGAGGAGTGTGTCAAAAACAGCGTGGTCAGGACCGGAAACTAAAATTATGTGCAATTGTTTTTTCAAAAAGAGGGGTTGTAGAGGTAAGAACTCCCTAGGTGACGACATATGCTGCAGGTGGCCATTATAAAGTCATTAATTGTAGACAAATATAAAAAATGGTTCACAGTATAAACTTGTCGGCAGATTCGTTGATCCATCATGGCGGATGGAAACAAGTGTTCATGTGCCTTATGTACTTTTTTCGGTTTGTGTAGGGCCTAGGCATGAGTGTGGGTTTTACTACCAGTTCAAATTCCATATAAGAACTTATCCGTGCTTTTCTGACAAAGGGTAAACTTTACTGACTCATAAATAAGCTTCAGGGCATGTACAATGGTGGCATATGGATACATATGCCCCATGACAAAAAGTAATTTGAGGCATCTTCAAGCACCCGCCTCTTGGAGAGGATCCCGCTTCCCTATCCGAACCTACTTTACATCATATCCGATCCTACATGGCATGCGAGGCATCACCTTGAGGCTATGCATTGTACGTGCCCTCAAGGCGATACAAACACAATGAGTACACAACCGGTCTCTGCATAAGTAAGATGCACACAGAAACAACAACGTCACGTAGAAAAACGCGCTGACAAAGAGCAAAGTCACAAATGACCAAATCTATGCCTAAGCGAGGGAAAAAAACTGAGGCGATCAATGCAGGGTGGCAGAATTAACGAATGCTTGCTTAGAAAGATTGGTTGATCAAGTGGGAGGTTGGCTGGCGCAGAAGATTAAGCAGGTTTTTCCAGGACCTGGCTGGAAGACTCATGACAAGTATTGCTTAACAATATCTGAATTGGGTGTATTACAGTAGATCTAACCTCCGCAACCGCCGATTCATCCTACCGACTTCTGCACAAATGATTCAATGAATCTTTTCGCTCCTCTCCTCTAGACCGACGATCTGCAGCCTCTGAACAACCTATCTACCCTCACATTTTATAAGAGGCCTAGGGATACATGTGTCCTATTAGGACACTACTCTTTAAATCCAAGTTAAACTGAATATCCGACACAATTTTAACACTAGCAACATTGGATACCCTATATGTTCCTTTCGTCACCGCCAATATAATTGTTTCGGTCGATACTGCAGCTTCTAGCTGGTGGGATTGCCGATGGGCTTTTGATCGGTTCGCAGATGTTAACATGTGAACTACACTGACCCTACCATTAGTTGAGACCTAGACCTCCCACCTGCCATATCTTGAACAAAATGTATGCGCGCTGAAATAAAATGATAGATACTTAAATATAAACTAATTAGTGTATGATTAGTATGTCTAACTTTGCCATGGAGGTGTTTGTCATGCAGTGCGAGTGACGGCAAGCTTGGGCGAAACCCTATATGTAATCTTTCCTACTTATAAATGTTCGAGTTGGTGGCGAGTTCACATGTGAGACCGACAATACAAAGAAACAAATACACTTCTGCCCACATGGGACTAGCACCCATCCAAGACATGAATAAAAAAAAAGCACCTTTACTTACATGCTATACCTAGCACAAATAAACAATACTACTAATTTAATGTGAGAACACCATTCTCGTGAAAAATACAAGTAACGAATGCAGAAATGTGGCTCTAACTCAAAATTATTCTCTTGATTTTAGTTTCTCTCCCCAATCCAATTATACAGCACCTGCAGAAAGACCTTTGATTATATTATTATCACTGTCTTTTTAATTGTGAACCGTGCAACGACGGTAAGACACCAACGTCTTTTGAGAATCTCCTAAATCGGTGGCTTAAGTCCTTGTTTTTATAGTTTCGTAGCAACGCATGGGCATTATGCTAGTATTTAAAAAAAGAGGGGTTGCAAAGATAAGAATCCTCCCTATGTGGCGACATACACTGCAGGTGGCCCTTAATAATTTTATAAAGACATTACATGTAGAAAAATATAAAAAATGGTTCACAGTATAAACTTGCGGGCAGCTGATTCGTTGATCCATCATGGCCCATGGAAACAAGTGTTAATGTGCGTTGCGCTGTTTTTTCGTTTGTTTAGGACCTAGGCATGGGAGTGGTTTACTACCCGTCTAACTCCATGTGAGAACGCGTGCTTGCTTAGGAAGATTCGTTGATCAAGGGGGAGGTTGGCCGGCGGAAGAAGATTAAAGCAGTTTTTTCCATGACCTGACTCGAAGACTCGTGACAAGTAGTGCTTAACAATGTCCAAATTGGGTGTATTACAGCAGACCTAACGCTTATATAATCCTATCTCCGGCAATCAGTCGGAGCCGCAGGGCCCGCAAGGCGGCGAAAACAAGGCTGGCGTTCGTCCTCTTGTGCCGGCCGGCCGGCGGTGCAAGTTTATTCATTCTGTCGGAGTCAATCGACGTGGGCACTCAAGACGAAGGTGCCTGCTAAATTGGTTTCTTATTAGTACGGATCTCAATTCTCAAGCAATATAGTCCCGTTAAAATTGTTTTATTTGCAGCCTGGCTTGTAGCTGGTGTCGATCCCCTTCATAATCCTATCTCGTGGTTCCCAGTCGAGGCACCAGCCGCAGCATTAGCTAGCTACACCACACCACAAACAGGGCACATAAGGTGGCGCCATGGCGGAGATGGGGTTTGACGTGGCCAAGGCTGTGATTGGAGGGGCGATTAGCAAGGTCATGTCGGCCATTGCTGAGGAGGAGGAGCTCAAGGAGAGGGTGCAGAATGACATGGAGTTCATGAAGGCCGAGTTTGAGATGATGCTGTCCTTTCTCGGCGTCGCCGATGAAGAGCGCGTCCAGAATAGCGTGGTGAGGACCTGGGTGAGGCAGGTCCGTGACCTCGCTTACGACGTAGAAGACTACTTCGAGGTTTTTGTATACCTTGACTTGAAAAAGTCGACATGGTGGTGGCGCATCGTGCCGCTGCCACCCTGCATAGAACGTCCTCTCACCTTGGACGAGGCGGTCGCCGGCATAAAGCGCCTTCGAGCCAGGGTGGAGGACGTGAGTCAGCGGAACATTCGCTACAGCCTCATTGGTGACTCCGGTTCGAGTTCCGTATCAGCAGATCAGGGCACTGCGGCAACATTTGGCATCCTTCGTGGGGTAGAGGAAGCCGTATGGAAGCAACGGGACATACGCGACCTCACCAAGTTGATCACCAGCGAAGACACCGACCTCGAACAACTTCAGGTGATCTCAGTGTGGGCAGCAGGCGATCTCAGTCTCAAGACGACGTCTATTATTAGGAAGGCATTTGCAGACCCAAAAGTCTGCGAAGCCTTCCCAAGCCGAGCCTGGGTAAAGCCGATGCATCCCTTCAAACCTAAAGAGTTCCTCCGGAGCTTGCTGACTCAATTTAAGGCCAACTCTCTCCCTTGTCGGTTCGGAGCCGGAGCAAGCCTAGGTGCCAATCTCGAAATGAATAAAGATGCTGTGGATACGGATGGCAGTCTCATTAAGGAGTTCATGAGGCGAGTGAACCTCGACAGGTACCTCGTCGTCATTGAAGACCTAGCCACTCTAGTGCAGTGGGATACCATCAAAATGTACATGCCCGACGGCGAGGATAGAAGCCGGATCATTGTGTCAACCCAGCACTTGGGGTTAGCAGGTCTGTGTACTGGGGAGCCGTACAAAGTATCGGGTCTGAGGGAGTCAGCTGACGATGACTCCGTTCGCGTATTTTTCAACAAGGTACAGCTCGGAAAAACATCAACTGCTCTCATCAATTTTTAACTAAATTACAGGCCCTCAGTACATGGTTGATTTAACTTTGTTCCATCTTTTTAAATAGTACAGTTTTTTTTCCTAAAGGGTCTTAAATAGCAGTATCTCTTACTGCTTACACTAACCTTGCTTTCTCCAGCCCATCTAGAGATGCACTTCCTCTATTTCAAAATACTGTCATGTTAGATTATCTCAAAATCAAACTTTCCTAAATTAAAGCAAGTATATATGCAAAAATATACATACCAAATAACTACATTATAAACTCGCATTGCACTTTGATCTAAGCAAAACAATTTGGTGTTGTCTAGATGTTGACATATTTTCTTATAAACCTAGTTACTTACATAAATTTACCTTAAAATAAGTGTAAATGACAAATATACACAATCCCCACCTATGTCTACATACACTACACCTGGGCGTCCAAGGCAGGGGTTGCTCAAAAACCACTAAAAGAGTTCAGATGACACAATAGACAATACTGCCAAAAGTATGTACCGCCTCATTTGATCTCAGGTTCCATATGTGAGATATGTACGGTTAATTGCATGGTGAGATATGTGTTGCATAATATTACTTGCTTGGTGCATGAGGATCAGTAAGTTGAATTTACATACCATAGTATTAATAAATTGCACTTGTCCTTTTTTACCACTATTTTGCCATATCCTTTTCATGTTTTGCATAATTTTGGTTTAAGTGATTGGAAGAGTTACACAGATCATTAAGTATAGGAGATCAGAAAAATGATTTAAAAGGTAAGAAAACAGAAACTTAATAGATTTTTTTAAGATAAAAGGAATCAAAATTTATTTTATGCTAGTGAGATTTATTTCTAAGATGCATCTTAATTGGTAAGAATTGCATCATACAAATAAGTGCCTCAACATTTACTGAATTATTTGCCAGTGGTTATTAGCTGTATCAAAGTGTTACAATTGTTGGTTTAAAAAATTTGTTCCGTTGCCATTGTATCATAACCATTGGTTTTCTTTTGCTACTTACATTGTGAGCCAGTGAATTTTATACATTCTTTAGAGTTGATTTGTTAATTTCAGGCCTCATTTACTCTCTCTCTCTCTCTCTCTCTCTCTCTGTGTGTGTGTGTGTGTGTGTGTGTGTGTGTGTGTGTGTGTGTGTGTGTGTGAGAGAGAGAGAGAGAGAGAGAGAGAGAGTTATTTTATTTACTTTTTAGGACTTATTGATTGATATGTTATTTTATTTACTTTTTACAACAATTATATGTTATTTTTGTATAATATTAACCTTACAAATTCTATTGCTTTATAATACTATAATAGATGGATAAAATCATTAAAATAACTTATAACTAAAGCAATAGTTGTTTTGTCCAATGAATTTACCAACAGTTAAGTTGTCAGAATGTACGAGTGAGCTTTTATCTAGATATATCGGTACAGTTTTCTCTCTCCAAAACTTCACATATTTTGTCCAAAAGTGAGCCATGACATTTCCTTCCCACGGATTTATGGAGATTGTATTTGTGCCTTATTTGGATCTGGATGCTACCCTACCCCTCGTGGGACATGAGTTCGAGTACCTGACCCTCAAACATGGATTTTCCTTACTTGCAGGGAACTGAAAGTCTTTCCTTTGATGATCTGATGACTGGTGCCTCTGAATTTATCGACGAATATAAACTTGTTGGGCGACAGAGGGAAATGAATGTACTTTATCACATTCTAAGTGATGGATATAGGCATGATGATTACGTGGCCTTCGTGTGGGGTATTGCTGGTGTTGGGAAGTCTGTTCTCGTCTTCATTTTATACTGCAATGAAATCCTTAAAGAAAGTGATTCCAATTTTTCACAATTCGCATGGGTTGATGTACCCCACCCGTTCAGCTTGGCAGAGTTTTCACGATGCTTA
>LT934114.1:783680057-783693734 GCA_900231445.1 Triticum turgidum subsp. durum
CGGTCTTCGGAAGAATGGGACCTCATAAAAACTTTCTTATCTATGAATATTGCATGCACTGCAATTATTATCACAGATGACGAAAGTGTTGCCAGTCATTATGCAACTTTGGATAAATCTGTGCTCAACGTCAAATGTCTAGAAGCTGGCGCAGCCCTTGACCTCTTCAAACAGGTATATTTACTGCCATGTACGTCATTTCTTTTAGGACCCTGATAAGTGTCGAATGCCAGGTACGAGCACATGGCAACTTCGAACGTTTTCGGTAGCAAGTTTAGTTATTTTGTTAGTTGGCAAGCATGAAAATTTTCGTGCTTCGGTTTATTTTTGACAGAAATTTGCCATGTGTCATTTGAATTTGCCATCGTAAAACGACAGGGCCGGAGTGCCACACACATGTGTGGGACTCATAAATTGGGTTCCTTTATGTATATCTGTCTACCTATTTTGGTATTTAATACTAATACTAAATCTATACACATATAATTTGTACAACTAACCGAAGGGTACGGTCGAGGGTAGATTTCGTGATCCCAGAAATAAATAAAATGCACTTCGGTGCTTTAACCATGGCCCGAGGTACTTAGGGCATGTCCAGTACAAACCCTTAAAACGGACACCGCAAATGTCCGCGGAATAGTATGGACGCGGTCCGTGGACATGATGCAGGAGGGAGCCATACAACGCTCGCTCACGAAAAATTCCCATTTGTCCGGTTGGGAGGAGAGAAAGAATAAACGGGGACCATGCATGTGGTTGCGTTTGGTTGAATATGTGTATGATATGCGGTTGGGAGAAGAGAGGGGATAGAAAAAAGAGAAGTACCACATAGTTGCTTTTGTCAAGCGAATGTCTAGACTCCATTATAGCCCCCGCGGTTGTGTTGGCACAGACCTGGCTCGTACGTTGGCTCGACGAGTACTTTCCGTCAAGACTATCACGTACGTAGTACCCGCTAGCTGACACAAGCTAGTCAATTGATTCAAGCAAGAGACAACGCAGCAAAGCTAGCTAGCAAGCTGCTTGATCGATCGGCTGGATACGCAAACGCACGTACCTGACGAAAACACAACGCATGAGTTGATGGCCAAACAGGAGTGTGTCGTCCCTGTTTTTTTATTGCTTTTTCAATCTGATTTACGTTTACAGGGGAGGTTACATGAGTATATATAGGAGCTAAAATTAACGCCTAACCATGTAGGTTTAGGATTCCTATATACTATACGGTGACTGTCCAAGTCCGAGCCGGACAAGGCTATACATCGTGGTTAATTCCAACAGGTTGTTACTAGGATACTTTGGTCCGCGGACATATAAGCGTCCTTGTTAGATGACAAAAATTATCAGAAGTGATCTGAATGCTACAGTTCAGATATATACAAAAGTTTTCGGGGTCTCTCGTTTGGAGATGCCTTTAGCGATTGGTTGCCAGCGGAGTGCAACTTGATTGATTAGTACCCAAAAATGAAAAGGACGACCTGTCAGCGCCAACAGACATCGCTAAGGTTTGCGAGCTGACGAGAGGGGATGGGCTTGTTTGTGCAGTGGCGCTACTCGCCTCCCCGTCTTCACGTACCAACCACTTCACAAGCGCATGACCTCGATGCTATCGCCAAGGACAGAGGAGGAGCTCCGCGTCTAGGCCACTGACCGCCCATGCACCAATAAGGGGGGAACAAGGGCGTGCCCGAGGCCCCGAGCCCAAGACTTTCAAGCTCACGCAGTCGACATCACCACTGCCTACTGGTCGGTGGCCGCTGACCCGAGTGTCGTCATCATCTATCTATTGTAAGAATTTTGGTAGGCAGGCCGCCTTGCTATCGCTGGACGCCCGCATTCTCCAACCCCTCGGCCCGACGCTCAAGACATTTTGGGTCTAAGCTTCTAAGAGCAACTCTCTCGCAGCCTCCAAAAGAATTCCTCTTTTCTTGCTTCAACTTAATGCTCATAAACCCAATTGGAGCAATTCAAATACTAAACCAAAATAACATTGCAATACAAAGTTCTTATATAGAGGGAGAAATGTCAATTATGGATGTTTTCATACTCCCTCCATCCAAATATATAGTGCCTAATGTTTGGAGGTTACCTTTGACCATCAGTTCCGATAAAGGGCGCTTTATTACTTAAAATTCTTAGCATTGCACATGGCCTCTGCATAATTGAGATGCACACTGCCAAACCAAGTCCAAACTACAAATGAAAAAGAAAGTGAAACACAAGAAATCATGAGTTTGTATGACGCCTAGACTGTCGGAGAGGGTCAATCGTAAGATCATGCTGCCATCCATGTTGGGTAAAAATATCCCTCGCCGTTCGCTTCAACAAGTGTGTACACACATCCGCAAATAGCTCTTGATTCTTGACACTTTGTAGAGACGACCATAAACGGAGGGTATCGGTACATCTGTTGAGAACCTGCATAAGAGAAGTCCTTTTGTTCTTAAACATCTTATCATTTCTACATAGCCAAAGCGACCAAATAATGACAACCGCTCACACCCTGATAATAATTCTAAACCTGTAATCAATCTCTTGTAACCAGTTGCAAAAAAATGTTAACAACGCTATGTGGAGGATACAAACAAGAAGCTATTTGGATGATTGACCATATAGAACGAGCTAATTTACATTAGACGAATACATGTTTATTGTTTTGTCATGATGTCAGAAAACACATTGCATGCTTCCATGCCAATTCCTATTAATAAGGTTGTATTTGGTAAGAATTACTTACCGAGAAAGATACCATGCAAAGATTTTATTCTAAAGCCATATCTTCATCTTCCAGATCTTTTTATTATTATCAACTGGCACATCTTACTGAACCAACCCTCTATACATTGAATCTACTAAAAATTTACCACTTGCATTTAGGTTCACCAAAATTCATCACCGCCATGTGATAAATGTACCGTGGCCAGGGGCCTATTAAATCTCATCTGACGTCACATTTGGAGGAAAGGATTTGAGAACCGTGGCGACAGTATTGCCCTTGTGACGATCAATATTATATAGAGCTGGATATTGTTCTTGGAGTGTGGCATTACCTAGCCACTTGTCCTCTAAGAATCTAATTTTCGAGCCATCTTTAATAGATAAGGATCCATAGTGGAAGAAATATTTCTTCGTAGCCATTAGACCAGCTCAAAAGTGTGAGTCCCCATGCTTCTAGTATACTTGGGACACTGCCTTTGAGCCAACATATTTTCTCCTTACGAGGTTTTGCCATATACCATCTCCCGCTAGCAGCTTAAACAACCACTTACCGAGAAGGGCAGTATTCTTAACCTCAAGCTCATGAATACCCAACCCACCTTGGTCTTTGGGATGGCAAACCACTCCGTTTTGCCAGTTGATATTTTTTTCTCTCGCTGTCTACTTGCCATAAGAATCTTGATAAGAAATAATCCAATCTATGTAAGATTCCTTTCGGAAGTTGGAAGTAGGATATCATGTATAGTACCATCTTACTTAGTACTGAATTTATGAGATAGCAGTTTACCTTTCCAACTGCTTAATCTTTTTTGTAGTCTCTCCTCGATGTGTTTCCATTTAGAATTTGTGAGTCTCCGATAATGTATCGGTATCCCCAAATATCTAATCGAAAACTAGCCTTGCCCACGGCCTAAGAATTCAGCATACAAGTGGGCTTTATCTTGACAATCAGTTAAAGCAATACCACATGACATGCATGTTGCACAAAGCACGCCGTCAAATTTATATGTGCAAGGAGTTTCTAATGGTATAATTTTTATATCATACATCTCATATATTATTGAGTTTTTCAATAGACAAAGGCAACCTCTAAAAATGAATTAGACCCTCTATATTTGGCTAGAGGGAGTACATAATTACTAGCGCGGGGGCCAGTTTGCTGCTCTACATACATTTTAGATGGAAATTTTGATTTTATTTGGTAGGCGACATTTTAGATGTTGAGCGTGGTTCTTAATGGAGCGGGACTTGACAGGAGAGGCAATGTAGACGCAGTCCCTGGCGGCATGGAATTGGGCGAGAGAGCCGTCATCCAATTCTAGCGAGGCAACACCACTAAGGTCCCTGCGGCTTGGCTAGCTAACGGGGTGATGATCCTATAGGGGGTGTGCCCTCTCTTTGTGTCCACCTTCAGTGCTGCCGCATGTGCTACCTCAAAGTCATGCCAAATGGTGTGCTTCCTCTGCGCCACGCACGACTACCCAATGCCGGTCCCCTTGAAGACTTTACCAGGAGTCATGACCTTGGAATGGGTGGCGTGGAGGGAACCCTAGGCAACCCAACAGTGAGGCGACGAGAAACCGTCCATTCGGCACGACGTCGAGCAGCCTCTGACACGCCTGAGGCAAGGCTTCGTCCTTGCAGTGGGCTGCCTGCTATGCCCTCTAGTCTGTCCCGCCTATCAGGGCGGCCTCCTCGTCCAACAATCGTTCCTCCTCCTCCGTGACCAACACACAGTCCGACCTTAGGGGAAAAAGTGACATGGTGAGGACTACGAGGGAAGTAGAGAGAAGAGGATGCAGCGAGGGAAGTCGACTTGTGGCCGGCATCAAGATGAGTCGGGATGGGGATGCTCTAGCCCTTTTGTAACCATGTGCGCCATGCAGAAGGAAACGGGGCCGGTAGCGGAAAAATGCATATTCATTTTATGAGCTCTAGAAACAAGTTTCAGAAGGTCACAAAGGTATTCTTGAATATGAGCGAATCGGCACGCTAGCTTCTCAGCATGCGCGTCTAGCACGTGCGCTCGCATTCAAAAACAGAGCAAAAGCGGGGGATTTGCCGGTCGGGACCAAACCAGAGTACCAGACGGCGGAGCTCTCGCCGGAGTTGATTTCCCGACGTTCTTGAGTCGCGCTGCAGCATGCGAAGGGTGCAACATGAGAAGTTGCAATACCGACGACCAAACACGGCGCCATCCGTCGATGGAGACGACGGCTGCGACATGCCGGAGTGGGGATCCGCTCGGGCGAACACGGGAACTAGGATACGGGCTGCAAGGAATCAAACTAATGATGCAAGAGTTACCTACGAACTAGCGTGGGTCTCGTGGTGCAAGAAAGACGACCCAGAGGTCACAGGAGGAGCTCCGACGACATGTCCATATGGAGGTGCAACCGAAGGGGAAAACGTTCCAGGAAGGTATGGGTGCTCAACACAAACATGCTCATGTGTTTGGCTCGCCAGGAGATGGACGGAGGTGGCCAGATTTGAAGAAGATGTGCCATCGGCCATAGAGGACGTCAAGGAAGAAGATGAAGTGGCCCTGGCATTCTGGGAAGGAGACATGACAGTAGAGTGCGTAGTAGACCATGGAAAGTCCCTTGGACAAGGTGGCGTAGAAGAAGGGCGAAAATGCTTACGCTAGCGCCATGGCCGCCCTCTCGAAGCTCTTGGCTCCCTCTTGATTCTCTTTATCTACGGTTCCACGGTTTCGTTGAGAGAGGGGAAAGGAAGAGGGGAGGTGGCGCCGACGGCGTGCCGGCGGCAGTGCGAAGGCGGGAACTTTACGGGCCTCGAAGATCCCGGCCGGGCCTGTGCGGCCACGGGCCTAGTATGTTCTTGCTATTGCGTCCGGTCAGCTACCGTCTTCAACGGTGGAGGTGGGGCCCTCCCACGTGCCGACGGGCTGCTGCCCTATTCCCGGCTCCTCTTCTTCATTGTGCAGACCATACTTCACTGTACCGTGGTGAGACGGTGTGGGAAGCTGTTAGGAGCTAGGGTTTTGCCCTTCCGAGGGCGTAGGCTATAGGGGAAGGAGGGAGGTGGGCGAGGGCTGGAGCGCGGCGGCCGGCGGCGAGGCGCCGTCCTTGCGGTTCGGCGGCGGCGGCGGCGCAAGCGAGATGCGGCTAGGGTTTAGGGTTCCGGCTCCTCTGGGAGCCGGGCAATAGAATAGTCTTATTGCTTCCTTCTCAAAATAGTTTTACAACCAGTATATATAACCACAATCTGAAAATAAACCTAAGATAACTTGGGCCTTAAGCCTGCCCAGTGGGCCCACGGCGGCCATAGACCTGGCCGGTCATAACATCTCTCCCCGCCTGCGCAAACAGCTCGTCCTCGAGCTGAAAGTCGGGGTAGTGCTGGAGGAACTCCTCGCGCTGCTCCCAAGTAGCGTCCTCCTCCGGTAGTCCAGCCCACCGAATCAACACGTACCAGGCGCCGCGGCGCAGCTGGGCCTTGAGTGCCTTCTCCGGTGCAGGAAGTAGACGTCCGTCCGAGGCCGGCGGTAAGGCCGGCGGTGCCGCGGGTGGATCACCGCGGAATGGCTTGAGCAGCCCTACGTGGAAGACATCATGAATGTGTGCGCCGGCCGGAAGCTGAAGACGATACGCCACTTTCCCAATGCGCTCCAGGATAGCAAAGGGACCGGCATACCGAGGACCGAGCTTCTTCCGGGCGCTGGGGTCCAATGACTGCGTAGAGCGGTGAAGTAGACGCAGCCAGACCCAATCTCCCACCGCGAACTCCGCCTCGCGATGGTGGCCATCATAGTATCGTTTGGCCAACTGCTGGGCCTGGAGAAGTCGTTGCTGGACCTCCGCAATCATCTCATCACGGCTCTTCAGAAGAGCCCCGGCCACCTCGGTCCGTGCCGAGGCCGCATCCACCGGCAGGATCGGCGGAGGCGGCCGACCACACACCACCTCAAATGGCGTAGCGCGAAGGGCGGAGTGAAAAGAAGTGTTGTAGCAGTACTCTGCCCATGAAAGCTAGTCCACCCATGCACGAGGGCGATCACCTGTAACACAACACAAATACATGGCAATCACCTTGTTAATGATCTCGGACTGGCCGTCCGTCTGAGGGTGGAAGGCAGTGCTCAGGCGAAGCTTCACGCCCGCCAGCTGGAAAAGGTCGCGCCACACATGGCCCGTGAAGACAGGATCCCGATCACTGACGATCGAAGAAGGAAACCCGTGGAGACGGACAATGCCATCAAAGAAGGCCCGGGCCACAGATGCCGCTGAATATGGGTGGCCCAGGGCGATGAAGTGAGCATACTTGGAGAAGCGGTCGACCACTGTGAGAATGACGGATTTGCCGCCCACCTTGGGAAGGCCCTCAATGAAATCCATGGAGATGTCCACCCAAACCTGAGATGGAACCTCCAAGGGGTGAAGCAAGCCAGCTGGGCGCAGTGTCTCCGTTTTGTTGCGCTGGCACGTCACACAAGACCGTACCCAATCACGGACCAGGGCACGATCACCCGGAACGTAGAAGTCGGCACGGAGTCGATGGAGCGTCTTCTGCACGCCCTCATGGCCCGCCGAGTGGGCGAGACGCAGCACCTGCTGACGAAGATCGTCGTGCGTTGGGACGAAGACGCGGCGCCCGTGGAGAAGCAGGCCATCGGCGAGGCGCCACGGCTCGTCCAGCTTACCCGCCGCCAGCTGCTGCTGCAAGAGGAGGGCGTCGGCCGCGGTCGCGGTCGCGCTGCGGATGTCGGCGTAGAGGTTGAACGAGGGCCCGGTGATGATGCAGAAGGCCGCCCCCTCCGCTTCGCTGTTGTCCACATCGGCGTCACGCCGGGACAGGGCGTCGGGGACGGTGTTAAGGCGTCCTGGCTGATACTCGACAGTGAAATCAAAGCCAAAGAGCTTACTGATCCACTGGTGCTGCGGAACCGTCGAGAGCCTCTGATCCAGCATGAACTTGAGGCTGTAGTGATCCGTGCGGATCCGGAAAGAACGACCCCAAAGATAGGGCCGCCAGTGGCGTACTGCCTGCACCAACCCAATCAGCTCACGCTCATACGCTGCCAACTTAAGATGGCGTGCAGCAAAGGGGCGGCTGAAGAAAGCGAGGGGTCCATCGCCCTGATGCAGGACCGCACCAAACCCCGCACCGGAGGCGTCGCAGCCGACGGTGAAGGGAAGGTCGAAATCCGGCATCTGTAATACGGGTCCCGTCGTAAGGGCCCCCTTGAGGGCCTCGAATGCGGAAGTGGCCTCCTCATCCCAAGAGAAGGCGTCGTGCTGGAGGAGGCGCGTGAGCGGGGCCGCGATGAGGCCAAATTCCCGTATGAACTTCCGGTAGTATCCCGCAAGGCCAAGAAATCCGCGGAGAGCCCGCGGAGACTGCGGGATCGGCCAGGCGGCAACGGCCGCCACCTTGTCGGCATCCATGGCCACACCCTCGGCCGAGATGACGTGGCCGAGGTAGGCGACTGAAGGTGTCCCAAACGAGCACTTCGAGCGCTTAAGATGAAGATGATGCGCCCGAAGCTCGTTGAAGACGATGGCGACATGCTGGAGGTGCTCCGCCCAAGAGGCGCTGTAGATAAGAATGTCATCAAAGAAAACAAGCACAAACCGACGTAAGTAGGGTCGGAGGACATCATTCATCAAGGCCTGGAATGTCGCCGGGGCATTGGAGAGGCCAAAGGGCATCACCAAAAACTCGAAGTGGCCGTGATGAGTCCGGAACGCCGTCTTGGCGATGTCGTCGGGATGCATGCGCACCTGATGGTACCCCGACCGGAGGTCCAGCTTGGTGAAGAAGCGCGCCCCATGTAGCTCATCTAGAAGCTCATCGACCACCGGGATAGGAAATTTATCCTTAAGTGTGAGAGCGTTGAGGGCGCGGTAGTCGATGCAGAAGCGCCAGGTGCCGTCCGACTTGCGGACGAGGAGGACCAGTGCCGTGAAGGGTGAGGTCGATATCCGGATAATGCCCGCGGCAAGCATGAGCGCGCACTGCCGCTCCAACTCGTCCTTCTGCAACTGAGGGTACCGGTAGGGCCGTACTGCCACAGGAGCCGACCCTGGCAGGAGATGAATACGGTGGTCGTAGACCCGGGGCGGTGGAAGGCCCCGGGGTTCCTCAAAAAGATCACCGTGCTGCTGTAAGAGGTGATCCAGCAGCGGATGCTCGGCCTCCGCAGTGGCCGCGGCGAGCTGGAGTGGGGGTGACGCCGGGGTGCTGCCAACGCCTTCCCACCGGATGTGGCGGCCCATGCGCCAGAAGGTCATCGTCAGGGCGTCGAAGTCCCACAGGATGGGCCCGAGAGTCCGCAAAATGTCGACGCCGAGGATGAAGTCGAAGCAGCCCAAATCGATGCCGGCACAAGTGATGATGAAGTGCTCGTCACCGATAGTGATGGGAACGTCTCGAGCGAGCCCATGGCAGCGGAGGCGGTCACCATTAGCGACGGTGACGCTCAGCTGCTCCCCGCCCGTGGGATGTAGTGCAAGTCGCTGCATAGTAGACTCCGGAAGGAAGTTATGGGTGGAACCCGTGTCCAACAGGGCCACCAGAGTCTCGCCGTGGATCGTGACGGGGATAAGCATAGTCCGCTCATTGCGGATGCCGGCCAATGCATGAAGGGAGACGACAAGGGCCGTAGCCGGTGCCGGTGCGGGTGCCGGCGCGCCCTCGGCAGCTGGATCGCTGAGTCCCTCCTCAGTGACAACGTCCTCCGTCTCGTCGATGGTCTCCAGGTAGAAGAGGCGCGGGCAGACATGGCCCGGGGCATAGGGTGCATCACAATTAAAGCACAGCCCCAAGCGGCGGCGCTCGAGTTGCTCGGCCTGCGCAAGGCGCCGGAAGGGCCGCGTCGCTGTCGGAGTGGTCGCCGGTGTGACGGCTGAAGAAGCGGGCGCGGCCGACAGCGGTCGTGGAGGTACTCGGCCCCCCCGAGGTGCTGCTGGCCGTGTCAAGGCCTGGGCGCGCTGCTCGAACGCCCTAGCGTAGTACATGACCGTCTGGAGGTCCTGGGGCCCCTTCATCTCAACGTCCACGCGGATGTGGTCGGGAAGGCCCCCGACGAAGAGCTCCGCCCACTGGAGTGCCGTCACCCCCGGTGCGTGACACGCCAGAGCCTGGAAGCGATCGGCGAAATCCTGGACCGTGGAGGTGAAGGGTAGACGGCCTAGCTCAGACAAGCGGCTGTCGCGCCGTGGTGGTCCGAAACGAAGGAGACACAGCTCCCGAAAATGATCCCAGGGAGGCATGCCGCCCTCATCCTGCTCGAGCGCGTAGTACCAGGTCTGGGCGGCGCCCCGAAGGTCGTAGGACGCGAGCCAAGTCCGCTCGGACGCCGGTGTCCTCTGCCCCCGGAAGAACTGGTCACACCGGTTTAACCAGTTAAGCGGGTCGTCCGAGCCATCGTAGGTGGCGAAGTCGATCTTCGCGAACCGAGGCGGCTGCTGGTGTGGGGCGCCATGGCCCACTGCCTCGGCGGTGCGGAGAGCTGAGGACGACGCTCGGTCCATGGTGGAGAAGTCGGGATAGTTCCCCGCGGCTCCCGACGCCTCAGGCTGCAACTGGGAACCCGACGGTGGCCGGGCCTCCGGGTAGGCTGGTGGAGAGGACGTCCCGTAGAGCCAGCCTGGCAGCGGAGATAGTGACGATGGAAAGCGGTCCTCCTGGATCGGGAGGCCACCCGGCGAGGGACGGCCCAAGCTAGGGCTGGGCGGTGGCGGTGGTGGTGGCGGCCCCTGCGCGGTGGCCGGCGGGAGGGACGGCGCGGCTGGGGCCGGCGCAGACGGCGCGGTCCAGGTCGGCCACTGCGGCCCCAAGGCGGCGGCGGGCGGCGCCGCAGGCGGCGGTGGCGGCCACTGTGGCCATGGCGGCGTTGATGCCGCCGGTGAGGGGAACACCGGGTAGCCCCCGGTGATGGCCGCAGGTACGGAGTACCACGGCAGGGGCTGCTGGCCCGCGGCGATGGCTGGATGGAGCGGCGGGGGCGGCCCGTACGGGCTGGCCAAGAAGAGACGGATGCCCTGGACCGCGACGACTAAGTCGTTGAGCACGCCGGCCATGGCCTCCGGGGTGAACTGCTGCGGCGCTGGGGGAGGCGACGGCGGGGGTTGTTGGGTTTGCGGCTGGCCCTGGCCCTGATCCGGCGTAGTGCCGGGGGCGGGGGAGATCGGCACCAAGAGGGAGGCCGTGGCGCTCGGCGACGCAGCGGCGGCGTTGGTGGAGTCGGTGGCAGCGGCGGTGGGAGATGCGTTGGGCAGTGGCGGCTGTGGTGGAGGCGGGTTTGGAGGCGAGGACGACATGGTCGTAAGCTAGGTAGCTGATACTAAGGTGTTAGGAGTTAGGGTTTTGCCCTTCCGAGGGCGTAGGCTATAGGGTAAGGAGGGAGGTGGGCGAGGGCTGGAGCGCGGCGGCCGGCGGCGAGGCGCCGTCCTTGCGGTTCGGCGGCGGCGGCGCAAGCGAGATGCGGCTAGGGTTTAGGGTTCCGGCTCCTCTGGGAGCCGGGCAATAGAATAGTCTTATTGCTTCCTTCTCAAAATAGTTTTACAACTAGTATATATAACCACAATCTGAAAATAAACCTAAGATAACTTGGGCCATAAGCCTGCCCAGTGGGCCCACGGCGGCCATAGACCTGGCCGGTCATAACAGAAGCTTCCTGACCGGGTTGGCGCGGGGCGAGGGTCTGTTTGGTGGCGAGCTCTGGAGTGCCTAAGGTGGAGGTTGGGATTGGGAGAAATCCCTGTTGGCTTGGCCGACACCGATGCGGGGCGCTTGTGCCGCCGGACCTTCCTGGAGGGCATCGGGGCTACCATTCCTCTCTCCTCGCCGCGTACCGGGGGAAATCCTTGACAGCAGCGTCGTCATCACCGCGTCCCTTCTTGGAGGTGTTGATTGGTACCGGTACTTCGGAGGCTCGGAGCTTGGTGGGCGATCTCCGGTGGGTGCAGCGGCCACAAGGCTTCTTCGCTTTTTGTCGATCCACCGGTGTTGTCATTTGTTTCTCTTGTATTTTCTCTTTCTTTTCTTTTGGGCGTGACTGTGCTGCTTCCGCCCCAGCACCTATCGTTGGATGGCAAAGGAAGAGGGGAGGCTGGTTCAATATTTTAAATAGCGCGCTACAAAATATAGCGAGGCCCTTCTCTAAATGCTACACAAGTTATAGCGCGCTAATAGCGTGCTATATTTCAAAATAGCGTTTGCAAAAAAAATTAAATATATCTAGAAATAAAGTATTTAAGCAACTAAATTTTTCATAGGAGCAAGCAATATATGTATAAGGGCCAAATCCAGCACATAAAAATAGTAAGTCTCAAACATCAACAACCATAGTTTTAAGAGTCTCTAACACCAACAGCCACCGGGGCAGCCACCTGGGCTTGCTGGTTAGGTCTCGTGGGAGAATCTGATAAAAGGAGTGAGAAAGCTAGTGGTCGTGGGTTGGTTTTGGCCTGCTGGGCCTGCTGGGCTGTGCTTATTTCAGTTTTGCATGATCTGCATGTCATAACGTTACAATGTTACAACGTTATAGCGTGTGTAGCGCGCTAATTACGCGATTAGCGGCGTAGCATCCGATTTTGCAAAAACGTAACGTCTCCCTTTCAAATATGCTATAACCGCGTTATAACGACGAAATAGCGTGCTATTTAAAATATCGCTGGTTGTCTGCCTGGCGAGCCCCGAGCCCCTGGTGGAGATAAGGGCGAGGGCGAGCCGAGGACGAGCAACGCGTCCACGCGCAGGCAGTCCTCGTGCTCCTGCCAGAGCTTGAAAAAATGAGGGTATGCGGGGGTGTACCTGGGTCGCTGACTGTTGGGGCCCGTGGTGACTAGTGGTAGGAGACATTGAGGAGTTGTTGGGTACGCGGGTAAGAAAGGGTTCGGGTGCAATAGATGGGCTACGAGGACGATGGGCTGGCTAGGATCTCTCTCTCTCTCTCTCTCATTTCTCCACTTTCTAATTTTCTTTTATGGAGAAGCCTTGTGGAGAAAGAAAGAAAGAGAGGGATAGTGAGGGAATTTGACAAAGGAGATATTTTTCCTGGAACCAGAAAAATATTGTGGATTTAATAAAAAAAATGGTTAGGGGGATTTGGGAGATGAAAATTCAAATAAGTTCGAATAAAATCCAAACAGTTTGAATTGATAAAGCCATTTCGACGGGGTACAAATGGGATGATATTTTAAAGGGTAACCCTACATAGTTAATTGATTTATGGCAAGAAGTTGGGTATTTATTGTAACTAAAATGTCCTATTTCAAATACAAGAAGCTAAAAGTGGCATAGGGGATTTAGGAAGCTTGCATGGTCTTGAAGAAAGTTGACGATGGCTTTGAAGGAAAATGAACATGAGCTTGGTGCAATTGATCATGACATGAATTTTGAAGTGGAGCATGGGGCAAAATGAAAGTGGTGCAAAGCTAGAAGTAAAATAACATGAGGTTTATGGAAGGATCAAAGAGAAGTAGAAGGAGTTGCAAACACATGAACAAATAAAAGAAAACAATCACAACAAGATTATGGAGATGATGCATGATGCATAATAAAATAAAGCAAACCTCACATAGCACGGAAGTCAAACAAGAACACATAAATGGAAGGTCTTGCTCCTGGGTTGTTATAGCTGCGCCCAAACCACATCAGAACCAGAGGGGAAAATAGAAGTTGCCAATAAACAATAAATCAAGCTTTGATTCATTCTCCCTCATCTAATAATAAGTGTCTCAGATTTAGTAGAACTTCGCAAATCAAGGATTGAGACAGAGGGAGTACTTGTCAATCGGATTCAGGGGAACATCCATCACCAACGCTTGCTTCGTCAGCAAATCTAGGAACGATGCTAGGTTGAAGAAGACGATGACTTTTCTCTTGATGCCTATCTCCATCCCACAGTGCCCGCATCAGTCACAAGTCTTCTCCGAGTTTATCTTCATGTTAGTGCATGGGTCGGTTTTACTGCATCAATCCTGCCCAAGG
>LT934114.1:783694025-783709180 GCA_900231445.1 Triticum turgidum subsp. durum
CAAACAAATTATGTGCCACGGCATAGTTGGATTCGTATTTCACATTTCATCGGCATATCACACAAATTTCAAGCTGCCATTTTGAGCCTAATGCTCCATTGTACGCATGGCCCGTATCCTTCAGTTGTCAGGGTTCTTTATTCTTACATTAAAGAATGAATAAAATCTCCCCAAGTAGGATTCGAACCTACGACCAGTCAGTTAACAGCCGACTGCTCCACCACTGAGCTACTAAGAAACAAGGGGCAGCTGTATTCTTGTACTCATACACACGCCGCCTGGGGGCTCATTTTCTATAAAACCATATACAGGAAAAGGTCGGTCTGGCTCAAATCTAGAGACACAACTAAGTGTACCGGATATAGAGATCAGTTGGACCCGAGAGCCAAAACGTGACTACCATTGTGAAGTCAGTATCATTTGTATATGGAGAAGTTGTCTCGGCTTCTTCCATCCGGTCAGCAAAGGACAGAGTGGGGATGGTCAGCGGCTTCTTCCACGAATACATGGTCTCGCAGCCAATGCAAGACAACCTTGTCTACGTGATTGATGGTGGTCAAAGCTTAACAAGCCAACGGAGAGAACGGCACCTCTCCGTACAGCACGACAAGCTCACGCAACTTCATATGGGGATGATTGATTTCTCCCTTCTACGGTCTTTGACCGTGTTTGTGGAATGGGACTCACGCCTTGTCCCTTGCAAGATGGTGCTACTTCAGGTGCTTGATCTGGAGGATGCCGTGGAGTTAACGGACGACGAGCTCTCTTCGATTAAGTGGAAGTGGCTACCTCGCCTCAAGTTCCTATCCCTACGAGGATGCCAACTCGTCTCGTGTCTGCCAAGCTCATTGTTTGGACTGGAGCATCTCGAGACTCTGGATGTCAAAGGGACCAGCATAGCCGAGCTCCCAAGGGGTATCAACAAGCTACAGAAGCTTCAATGTTTGCGTGTTGGCCGCGCCATACCATTGGATGACGGCCAAGGCATCAGCACGGAGCGCTCTTATAATTATGGTGTTGTGGTGCCTCTCGGGATAGTAGGAAAACTAAAAGACTTGCACACTATTGGAGTTGTCAATGTGGGTGCTGCCGGTGGAAAGGCTGTCCTGAAGAACCTTCGAGACTACACCGGGCTACGCAAGCTTGGAGTCTCCGGCATCAACCCGGGAAACATGAGGTGGTTGTCCTTACCGGATGGAAAGTTAAGCTCCTTGTCAGTGCGATTCGAGGGAGATATCGAAGATTATTCTGGTCTGCTGCATGATGTTCGTTATAACGACCATCTAAGCAGCCTGAAGCTTTACGGCCCTATGCGCAAGTTCCCGGCTGAATGTATCAAGAAGTTTGAAAATCTGAGAAAATTGACCCTAGAGATGTGCATGCTAGCGGCAAAAGACATGAAGGTGATCAGACATCTACATGAACTATCTGTCCTGCGCCTTTTCTTCAATCAATTTCAGGGTGACAAGCTCAATTTCAAGCTGATGAGTCCTCTGAAGGTCCTGGAGGTTGCATGCAAGTCACGCTTGCACGTGACGTTCAAAAAAGGGTGGATGGACGAACTTGAGGTGCTCAAGGTTGACTGCTCTAGTGGGACACAAATCTCTGATTTGGAAAATCTCTCAAGTATCAACCAAGTCTGCCTCAGGGGTTCCTTTGATGAGATACTGGAGGAAGAGGTGAGGCGCCAGATTGGTAATCTCCCGGGGGCTCCTGCTTTGACAGTGGAATGGACACCGATCGAGTAGCAGCTAGGTTCGTCCTCCAGGTTGCTTATGTCCGAGCATCATTTTTTTTTTCTTTCCAGCCTGTGTAGTTGCTATTGTTATCTCTGTTGTCGCTTTACCAGGTTTTTTCACCCCAGCGGGTAGTCCTTTCGACACGAGAGGATCGACCGCATAGGGTTTTTCCTGGCATTATTTGTGTTTTCCTGTACATTCCTTATACAGAATTGTTTGTTGTTGTTTCCGTTGAATGAATGAACATTATGTCCGTCCGAGCAACTGTTGGCACCCCTTTGTTTCCTTCACATATGGATATGCTCTCACTATTTTGTTTTTACCAAATGCCTGGATGAATGAAATGGGAGTGAGTTGATTCTCAAACCGATTCCTGCATTTGAGGAAGCATTGTTCAGTGGCTGTTTTGAGACTCCTTTTGCTGGTTTTCTAGGACCGGATCGGATGGAACGAGCAATCTGACGACATACTGTTGGCCGCACCTTTTCCTACCCCTCTACCGGCAGTTGCAGACAAACTGGGGATGATTTTTTTTTTGTTTTCTTATACCAAATTTTACGTAGTGAATCAATATGTATGTAACTATTTGTATTCCAAACATAATTTGTTTATGAAGCGATCGCAAGATTGCCTCGGGTGAAAAATAACTTATTCTGCAACCTGGGTGATGAATAGTATTACTCACATAGAAGGGTTATTTGCTCCATCCTTATAGTTAGCTAAAGTAATCAATATTTAGATTAATAATGATTAATTTGCTAATTCTCTTCAGCTCTAGATGATATATAATAAAGTTTCGTCTAAGTTCGAGAGCATTTGGTTTTACGAGGTGGAGGTGATCTCCTTTTTGAAAAAAATGATTTTACGAGGATATTTGGGAAGAATTTTTCTGTTTTCGATTGGTTAACTGATGTTTGTTTCTAGGCGCTTGCTACAAATCATCCGACTGATTTGTGAAAACATAAACCGCCTACATGGCCGTTCGATGCGCACAATCATAACTGTTGGTTTGGACTCTGGCGGATCCTGCATCCCTGACCCGCAGCACACGGCCCCTCCCAAGCATCGCTCCTCTCAGTGGCCACCGCTTGGCCTCGATGTAGTACACCATATCCTCCAATGGCCATCGCTCACCGGTGTTGCTTCCCATTCCCCTGCTGCTACGACGGAGTCGCCGCCGCTCGCCTTGAGTTTCAACGGAACACCCAGACCACATCGGCGAGCACTTCATTGCAGCGCCGGGACCTTCATTGCAGCTCCGAGACCACCGGTGAGCACTTCATTGCAGAGCATCGGGAGTGCCGGCGAGCACTCCATTGCAGCGCCGAAAGGGAGCTCCGGGAAGCGCTACATTGCAGCACCGGCGAGCTGCATTGCAGCTCCGCGACTGCCGGTGAGCACTCCATTGCAGTGCCGGCGAGCTGCATTGCAGCTTCGTGAATGCCGGTGAGCGCTTCATTGCAGTACCGGCGAGCTGCATTGCAGCTCTGCGCCGCGAACGCCGGTGAGCGCTCCATTGCAGCGCCGGTGAGCTATCCATTGCAGCGTCGGAAGGAAGCTCCCGCGAGCCTCCATTGCAACGCTGGGAAGAAGCGCCGGCAAGTGCTCCATTGCAGCGCCAATGAGATCTCCATTTGCAACGCCGAGAAGAAGCACCGGCGAGCACTCCATTGCAGCCACGGAAGCACCGCGGAAGTGGCTGCCCACCATCACAGCAAGACATAGCAGCAATTTGTTGCCGTTGCTGCACAAATCCCCGCCCGCCGCGGCCGCCGCCACAGCCATAGTGCTGCTGCAAAACGCAGGGGTTGCGGGCACACCGGAACCTTGCAGCCGAGGTAGCCGTAGTAATCCTTCCCTGCCTTGTGACGCATGTGCTCCTGTGTTGGCCGGCGTCGCCCTTCTCCTTTTTTCAGCCACAGCTCGATGCGAGGATGCAACAGCGATGTGGTTGCATCATCCTCTCTGATTTCAACCGTTGATGGGGTTGGGCGGCGGATGAATCAAGGCAGCGGCCCGCGGCAGCCCCTGCCGGTTTTCTAGCTGGTATGGTGGTCTTCGCGTCCTCTCCTCTGGTCATTAGGATGAATGAAATTGTAAAGGGGAAGGAAAGAAGGAACATGTGGAGGAGACAGCTTCGTCCTTAGAGATAAGGTTGGGGGAAGCGGTGGGCTGTCTGACACGGGCACGTGGCGCGCAGAGGAGGGGGTTTACGAGATGGAAAAATCAGTCGGTAGATTTAGAGACTTTTCCTTGTTTCTATTAGGACTAGTCAACCCAACAAAAAAATTTGAAATGATGAAAAGAGGTAGGCAGTCCGTATATATACTTTAACAGCCCACTCATGTGTAATGCTCAAGTCAACACGTGAAGGGACTTAAATGTATGGCTCAAACGCCCTATATGTGCACGAAGAGGGGGCAACAATAATTTTTGGACAAATTGCGAAAATGTCCGAAGTCCAAAAGTCCAAAGTGACCAAAAAGACTAATACACATATACACTTAAACAGTTTTCTTCACAAAAAAAAAATGTTGCACGTGCTGGCATCGACGCACAACTGCAGTTTCACATCCACCGACTATGCTCAAGCCATGTCCATCGGTCACGTGTAACTAGAGTGGCATGCCGGCCGGCTTTTACGCGTCTTGGTTCAGTTTATGTTTTTTTTTTCACACGGCGTGCAACTTCACTTGTACGTCCGTCCGATTGTGCGTAAACTCCAGTTGTACCCCAGCGTAACATCTCGCAACTGTAGTTACACGATGTTTGACTGTGCACAACTACAGAAACACCCAATTACATTTTCCTCCTTTCTATACTTTTTTTACATTTTCCTAACGCCGGGTTGTGGTTAAGAGCCTGTTCAGACTCCCTCCTGCTCTCCAACTCCGCTCCGGAGGGGAGCAACATGCAGTGTCAATTTGGGGAGCTGCTAATATGTTGCTCCACCCGCTCCGCTCCCGAGTGGAGGAGTGGAGGGCTACCGAACATAGCCTAAGTCTCTCGAGTCCTGCTGGGGGGCTCCACTCGTCCATCTGAGAGTTCTATGTTCCAGCTCAACGGCGTCAGAACCTTGCAAGACAATCTCCCCGTCGTTGGCAACCTCGACATGTGAGGCACCTTCACAGACTCCACCCCAAATCCTCGGCACACAGCGCTCTGCAAGCCACACATATATCAGCCCTAGCTGAGCCGAACACAAATCCACAACAGAAGGACCAGTTCCCTTACACTTCAGATCTGCGGATGAGTAGGTCCAGCTTAGATGCCTTGTTGAACTTGACCGCTTTAGCGGTGTCAAGTGTGGCCGTCCTCTTCTTCTTAATTAGCGTTCACGGTAAAATCCTTCGCCTTCTCGGCGATCGCTGAGGTAGTCAACCGGTTGTCGCCTGTCGGGGCCTTCAACTTCTTGACCTTGGAGGCACTGCTAGTGGCGGCGACCCTGATAGATGAACACTCAAGAGCCTTCCTCTGCCCTACTAGACATGCGGGGCTTGTGCTTTGCCCTGGACCTGAATATGGAGAGTCAAAACTTGGTTGGTGCACCCACCTTGCCGACAGTTTCCACTGGGACTTGGGTAGGGGTGATCGGTAGATGTCTCTCCGGCCCTCGGAGAAAAGACACCGATAGATAAAAACTGCTACAGATACGAACAACAGTGGTAGACTAAATTACATCATGACAGACGAGTTTCTGGCCCGTCAGTGCCTCGGGGTCAGTGATGACGTGCTCATTACAGACCGACCACCTGGCCTCTCAGTGTTGTTGTGATAGTCCTGACCGACGGACGGTTTGTGGTAACAATTCCGTTCACCATCACATGCCTGCTCTTTATCTTATTATATGTTACCAGCAATGAAAACAAAATTGACAGAAATATAGGAACACACTATGAGAAAGCTATGAACGCAATACAAACATCTAATCATTCATTTGCGGACTGCCTTCCATAAGACAATTCACATGTATGTTTATAAATCTCACAGCCAAGAATTAGAGAATACTAGCCAAAGCTACACACTTCACAGTTGAGCCTCTTAACAAACTAGAGAGAAAACATAAGCTACAGATTCACAGCCGAGACTCTTAACAAACTACGGATGGGACATATATTTTATCACCGATCTCTATCCTTCTTCATAAATCCCTTGGTCATCTTCTTTTCTGCAATGTCACACAACAAAACTTGTCAAGAAAATTAACATAAAATATCTATGGTTCATTTAATAAAATATTTGTTAATAATATGATACCTAACTTTCATACACTCTGCTTGAGGACTCTCTCGGCTTCCCAAAGAACCGGCAACTGGATATTTGTTGTGTGTCTGTAAATGGCAGAATCTTTCAACCCTTGCTTTAGATACTAAGAAACTATTTATCTCGCAGAATTTTGACACTTGTGACCACAACCCATATGAGAAATGAGGATTCGGGAGTAGCTCGGGCCTACTGCCCCTAAGACTTCCTTATGTCTTCTTTCATTTTTGTGCAGTGCAACTTAAATATATGGTAGTTGCAATGAAATATTTTATTTAGACCTAGTTCAGTTTCATTACACATCAACAAGTTAAATAATATGCATAAACCAAGTATTGCCATTGAACAATATTTCACTCTATCTCTTAATCTGAGAGTTGCCTGCCTTAAGCACGATGACATACCGTTATGGGTAGGGAACTAACCCTTAACCCTTAGTCGCAACAATTCATAATATGCCTTTTCCGTTTTCTACCTCTATGGTAAACTACTTGCAAGATGGAAATTAACTAATGCACACCTATGACACTATCGGTTACCGATCTAAAATGGCCAATAGAAGACAAGCAATGGAAATATTTATGCATCCATATAATAAACAAAAAAAATACACAAATTTACATAAAGACATAATTCTTCACATGATTTATACTACTACCACAAATACATCAGATAAACCATAATCATATAGGGAAGCTCATATGGATATTGTATTGTACATAAAAAACATATAAGATGGAGAGATTACAACATTGACTACTGCCATGACCCCATAGTGTATTATGTCGAGAGTTTTTATTTGTCTGAGTGTATTATGTGGCATATTCGGCAATTGTTGGTGCTTGACGAGTGCCACGGTTTTTCAGGGTGTTTTTTTTCATGGCACTCGGTACAGGGGTGCAACCTCTTTCTTGTGGTGACACTGGGTTTACGAACCCCTTAAGACTGAGTGCTCTACCACATTTTCCGTTCGATAAAGGATATTTAATTCAACTGATATATGGAGATTATACAACTGCATTGAAGGAATGCCCAGCCTCTACATAGCACGGTGTACAGCCAACACATCAAAGAATAAAATATCATTTTGCAACAATTATAAATTACTCCAGCGTAAGGTGGGGTAGATCCTATCCGGAGATTACACCACCATCGATGAAAGGAGAAAACCTCCTTGGAGATATGCTCTAGCCGGGTAAACGCCGGCATAAAAATGTCTCTAACTTCTGGCCTCTGCGGGATAGACCAAGTATAGAGCCATTGGGTCATGCATGAATAACTTGCACATGAGATAAAACACATTTATTATTAGAAACCACATCATTCCTGGTAAGCCACGACGCCCACGCAACATAAGGCAGCTGCACCAGCAAGAATATATGCATATAGACCAAGTGCTCTACAACATCACCTTGATGATAAGAGAGAACTAAATTTGAGATTAGGTGTTGCAAATTTGGAACTATAATGTATGCCAATCGATTTTAACCCAACATAATTATAGATAGATTCCACTCACATCTGTCATGCAAGAACATAGCAACTTTCTCGTAGCTAACATAGGAAAAACATGATTGGCATTTCAGATGTATGAAATCTGCCTAGTTTAAATTATACTTGAGATACTGTTGAAGGACAAAACACCCCCCGCCCCACCCACCCCCAAACATATGGCCAGACCAATAACTGGTTCAAGACACTTCATCATTATGTTTCAGCTCCTATGTTTTCCATTCTCACATTGCTTCCAATCTTGTTTCGTATGATCTGTCCAATCCATTTCTTTGTGTTTTGGTATTCCCTCCAATGCATTCCTTTATAGTATTTTATTTAGTCCAATCAGAGGTTGCTTCGTTTTTTTTTTGCAGAAATCCAATGTCAATTTGTATCTATGGGAATGGCCGGATCTAAAGTACAACAACAGATTATAGTCTGAATCGAATGTTTAATAATCTATTTTTGTGTACTGCAGATTATTTATCCTGAGGAGCTGTTAAGTGGAAAGGAAAAGGTTGATCTCACAAAACTTGTGGCGAAATGTGGTGGGCTTCCGAAAGTAGTGTCTGCTGTAGGCAAAGTATCGGGCTCATTCTTGGAGCATACGAAGGATGACTTTATGGAAAAACTGGAGACTACCCCTCAACTACATAGTTTGAGAGGTCTTTTATCTTGGATGCATTCCTATTTTGATGCTTGTTCAGATTTGGTAAAGCCATGTATCTTCTACCTGTCTGTCTTCCCTGCAAGCAGCAAAATTAGACAAGGCCGTTTAGTGAGGAGATGGATCGCCGAGGGTTACTCAAGGGACTCACCTCGTTGTACTGCAAGGGAGAATGCGCGAAAGCGCTTGTCCGATCTTGTTGAATTGAGCATAATCCAGCAAGATAAAATCAAGGTCATTTTTCAAGTCAACGGTTTCTTCCGTGAATACATCATATCACAGCCAATGGAGGATAATCTTGTTTTTGCATTGGATAGGCGTTACAGTCGCCCAAACACGCAACACACAGGACAACACCTGACCATAATGGCAGACTGGCACAGGGACCAAAATGTGTTTGAGAGCATCGACTTCGCACGGCTGCGGTCTTTGACAGTGTTTGGAACATGGTATCCGTTCTTTATCTCTGACAAGATGAAGCGACTTCGAGTGCTGGACCTAGAAGACATGATAGCTGTAACAGATCATGACCTTGAGCAGATATTTCTGAAGCTGTTGAGCCTCAAGTTCATCTCCCTACGAGGATGCAGGAAGATTAGTCGTCTGCCTGATACATTGGAAGGGCTAAGGCAGCTAGAGACTCTTGATGTAAGATTCACCTCCATAGTCATGTTGCCATCTGCTATCATCAAGCTACATAAGCTGCAATACATACATGCTGGTGCCATTGTATTGCCAGATGAAGATTGGAAATCCGCATCAACAGAAGATGGTGATGTGGTGACAAACCAACTACCAGCAACAACATCAGAAGAAGTAGAAGGCCGTGATAGCAGCATATCTTCAGGGCGGCCAGCAGTACCAACCTGCACTGAAAATGCCGAGAGCCCAGCACAGGCAACAACATCACAAGAAGCCCAGCACAGGCCAATGCTGCCAAAGGTGGGGAGATTGGCATCCAAACTGTCACATACCTGGAGCTTGTGTGGGTCGAAACCAAAGAAAGAGGCCCAACATGATAATGGTGGTGTTGGGGTCCCTGTAGGGATTGAAAGCCTTACGGCCTTGCATACTGTTGGTGTGGTGAATGTCAATGCATCAGGTGGGGAGGCCTTTCTGAAGCAGCTCGCAAAACTAACCCAATTGCTCAAGCTCAGAGTGTGCGGCGTCAATAAGAAAAACTGGGAGCAGTTGTGTTCTGCCCTATCGGATAAGAATTGCCATCTGGAATCCTTGTCAGTGCGATTCCATGAGGATTGCCTCGACAATAGCTTCAAACCACCCAAGACCCTGAAGAGCCTTAAGCTGTACGGGCCTATGAAGAGATTGCCAGACACTATCCAAGATCTTGTCAATCTCAAAAAGTTGGATCTTGAGATGACTATTACAAGGCCAGAAGACATGCAATTATTCTTGGAAGACAAATTGCCACGTAATTGTATCCTAAATCGCCTCTGCATGAAGGTGGAAGGAAACCAGAAGTTAGATTTTAGCTCGCAGGAATTACAGTACTTAGTCGACAACTCTGGTCGTTTCCAACCTCGGGTCCTCAAGTTCGATTGCAGCTCCAAGTTAGAGGTTACATTGAAATTTCCATGCATACTCACTTATGTTGAGGTGCTGATAATCCAGTGCTCTCAAGGATCGTTTTTCCGACTTATTGTGAGTCATAGGATTGCGCGGTTTTTGTCCGGTCTCAAGACAGTCTGGCTTAAGGGATCCTACAGCGAGGAACAACGTGTGCACCTGAAGGAACTTGTTGATGGTCATGATAGGAAGCCAATCTTGAAGCTGGAGCCACTGCAATAGTACATGCTTTCTTGCTTGCCTTCCTTCTTTCGCTTTTCTATCTTTTCTTGTATGCACTTTGACACGTATCTTTCTTTCCGCATTGCCGCCATGAGATAAGTAGATTCATAGCTTGAACCAGCAGCAACCCGCACATGTATGACGGGCATTATTGTAATCAAAAGGTTTCTTATCTTTGTGATGAATTGTGCCAAAATAATTGTTTCTATGCTGGCTGTGTCCGCAGCGTGTATATCCTAGGATCACTGCAAGAGATGACTACTCCTGTTACTAGACCAATTGTTTCTATGAGCCAATGTTGTAGCCTGAGGATAACTGACCAGGTAGCAGCAGAGTTGACACTAGGTCATCAGTCAAACAAGCCATTCCGTCGTTCACGGTTCAGTAACATCGCATGCCCAGAGACCTCATGATTCATTCCTTAATCAATCATCTTACATGATTTGCATGCTGTGTACGTACGCTGCATACGGTCACGCGGCTGCCATCAACTCGTTCTCTGCAGCTATCTTGGTAACCAAACACCACCGGCCTTCCAATACCAGTAAAATGAAATCAAACTATGACCCAGATAATCGATTCATACGGTTTTCACTTTTCACATAGAGATACCCTGAACACAGATTTGTCTCGCCAAAATAGCACTAAAATTTGTTTCTTAAAGTATTTGCAGTGGCTCTGCCGCAGCCTGGGGAAGAGGAAAATAGAGCAATTCTCCTAGACTGAACCCATACATAACCTGCATGCGAAGTTGAATCAACTTAATTAGCAAAAAACACCATATTGCAGTTGTGCACTGCGAGGTGCAGAATGCCACGGAGCTGTACACGGAGGGTGCAGTGCAGTTATGCCCGCTTAGCCGGAGGTTGGAGCGGCCGGTTCTGCACAGCAACCGCGCGCACTGTCGGATTATCGGTTCCAAGGGTCGCGGCGCCCGCACTCTCGCTGGCGCAGGCAAATGCGCTGGCGTTTGCACCTTGTATGGTGGCGCAGGCAAATGCGCTGGCGTTTGCACCTTGTATGGTGGCGCCGACCGAGCGGAGCTGAGTACCACATTTGCATTTTCCGCTTGAATTATGCCCTAAAGGAAATAGATGTAATAATTTCGCTCATTGCCTCAAGGTAGCTCGAAACGGGTCAGGCCACTCAACGTAGCTCCAAATTTTATTAGGTTTAGTCAATTATATGCATAAAATGACATTTATATACAATACATCGCATTGTATTCTATAGCTGGTTTTTAATTAATATTTTATATTTTCAATTAGTAAAATACACATATTCCTAAAACCTAAATGTACTTGATTTTTTTTTATAAAGTTCATCTACAATTTGAAAAATGTTAACAAGATGTAACATTTGTGTTAGTGTAACTTGAAAAATATCTATAGCATTAAAAAAGTGTGACATATTTGAAAAATGTTATACACTGTTAAAAAAGGTTCATGATTTCAAAAAACCTATTTCGAACCATTCATAAAATGTAAGTTACAATTTTAAAAAGTAATCATGTATTCTATAAATATTTAACATGTATAAGCAAATGTTTTATATGGATACCTCAATTTGAATGAAAAACTAGAAAATAGGCATATTAAAAATGTTTAAAAATGTGTTTAAAATGTGTTTAAAAATGTGTTTAAAAATGTTTCATATGTATATTAAAAAATAGGCATCAAAACTTATATTTTAAAATAATTTAATCATGTAGATCGAGAATGTTATGTTTGCATAAAAAGAATTCTAGATGTATACGAAAAATATACAATGTGTATGAACACTGAGATATATGTTGAAAAAATTATAAATAAAATGCCGAAAAGATAAACAAACAAAACTAAATAAAAATGAAAAAGGAAAAGGAAATACAGAAAAAAAACCCAAGGAAAACCAACTCAAACAGTAAAAAAGACTGATAAAAAAGTACAGGAAAAAAACTCGCCGCAACTACCGCAGTGGGTCGGCCTAGTAGTGGTGCATTGTAGATAAGCCCTATTACTACTCGCAGCGGGCGAGAAATAGTATTTGTGTAAATTTCCCCCTAGAATTGTATGTTCTCATTAAGATAGAAGAGGGTGGGGAATGTCACTTATGGCTACGCAACCACCTCTTTCACCATTGCTTCCAATGCGCTGCCATGGCATATCAAAACTGTCACCATGACCAATGGAGCGGGTCTACCTATCGAAGCACTAAACCCTAAGCACCCACTCGCCCTCTAAACATACATCTGGTTGGAGATCTTAGAATACGGAAAGACGGAGACGGCCAGGTTTTTGCTAGGGCAATTGGTGCCCAAAAATGTAAGGGAGGCATTGGCAGCAATCGACGCAAGAAGATTCACGTACATTCTTTGTGTGTAGAGTCTGACACTAGGGCAATGAAACAAGAGACAAAATCATGGGTTTTATATAGATTTTGAATCGTGTGCGATGTCCCAATCCGTAGTATTGTGCCATGGCTTACCAAAAGTCACCGAGTAATGGAGCAGGCAGTCGCTCACCCTTCGGGACATACCTCGTGGTCGCCGGCACTCACGGTCAATGCTCTCGTCTAATAAGCTGACCCGTTCATCTGGCTAGAGATCGTAGGGTACATTTTTTTTTTTGCTAGGACAGTCGTGATGTCCAAGAAAATAAGGGAGGTTGGTGGTTCACGTACATTGTTTGTCTCCGATTAGGGCAATGAAACACGTGACAAAATGACGAATTATAACAAACACCCTACACGACACAACATTACTCCGATAGAGGATGATGGAGTACCCGCCTCCCTAGGCTCACGAGCAGAGGCTCCTGGCCGTCCGTTGGCCAGGCGTGCCGCTGGAGTCACCTGGGGCCGACGCGAGCCGTCCGATCTGCCCACATGGCTCATGCCCCGGCGACCCAGCTGGGGGGTCCATGATGGCGTGGGTGGACCTCGCGCATCTCCTCCAATGAACGTACGTACGCACAACCTACTCGTATGCACCTTCAAGAGGCTGAGTTGGCCGATCGGATATTCACATTGACAGACTGACCACAGACATCTTGTTAATCAATAGGACGTCGCCTTCAATAAAAGAATATTCTGTCTTTATGAGACATCAAATTGGCAAACATGTCGTTTGGTCTCTGGTGGGCTGGGGGTAGCACTACAAACCTAACCATCCAATCACATGTTGGTTTCTCTAGACTTGACTATTTGAAATGTACATGTTGGATGCTCAAATCAATTGTAAGTGTCGTTTATATTAACTAATGGACTATCTTTGTGCATCTCCAATGTACCAAAAACATTGGTCTTAAGAAAAATAAAAATAGCATTAAGATCCACCCACTAGCATTATTAGAAGGGATCTTAACAGAAAATTATAAAGAACAGGCTACGGTGCTAAGAATAAGCAATAAGGAAAGAAAAAAATATTTCTCACTTCTCTCACATGGTTTGACGGGTTAAACTAGAAGAGAAAAAACTGACATGTGGCTCCACAATAAGAAAGATAGGCTATTAAGCATCTGAGGAATTCTAATTTGCTATAGCACATTTAGTGGAGACCAGCTTATGAATGACTTAAGAATTATCCGATGTTTGGTTAGAAAATGGCTTTTTTAGAAAGCTATGGTGCCAACCCATTTTTGGAGAAAAAAAACCATAACTTTTGCATCATTGTAATGCACACAGCCATAGTTGTATTGTGGCTAACCCGCCGTAGGAAAGTATTTCTGGACTATCTGATGTGAGTAGAGTTTTATTGGGAGAGGTCATTAGATTTTGTGAAACTGATTGTAACACCCCCCCCCCCCCTCACAACAAAAAAGAAATAAAGTCTACATTTTTTCTCTGAATTAACTAGAGTTTTATTGCCAAAAGTAGAAATAATTCTAAATTTTTCTCAAAATTGACTAGAGTTTTATTGTGAGAGGTCATTAGATTATGTGAAACTGAGTGTAACCGCCCACAAAAAAGAACTCTACATTTTGCTGAGAATAAACTAGAGTTTTATTGCGAGAAAAAGTAGAATTAACTCTACATTTTGCATAGGCATGTCCCTAACATGGACGGTCAATCCACCGATGAGCAGACATGGAAATTACAGGATGAACTAATCCTTGGAGCAGATGTGGCAATAGCAAGCCCCGTCCAACGGCGCAAGCGAGCCATCATTCATGCAGGCGGCGGACTCGAGCCTGATGCAGTCCGGGCACACGTACTCCTGCGGATGCTTCTGGCAATTGGCCATGCAATCTTCTTGCTTGCAAAAGTGCTTCGGAAGGACGGCATCATATTTACACCACGCATCCGCACCTGCATGCATGCAAAATATACTTAGTGTGAATTTATATAGTATAGCACATGATTGACCATGCATATGCAGATGCACGCACCGGATGCGATCATGATCAAGGCGATGGCGAAGAGCAGCAGCACTTTAGACCTCCTCATCTGATCTGGTCAAGATCTGATCAGCTAGGTAAGAAGATGTGGTTGATCGATTGATCTGATCGATGGGACAGATGGTTGGTGATGGATGATGGTGGTGCCAAAGACATGTAACCGGTAGCATTTTATAGAGGACACAGTCCGCATCAAACATGGATTAAAGTCACATTAAGTTGTTGCCAAATATATTTTAGAGGATGATTACTGTGGATTAAAGTCACATTAAGTTCTTCCCCAATATATTTTGGGAAGGAATTAAGCGCATCGATTTGTTTCCTTGTATTTCTCCATTGTCTGAAACCCCGGTTCAGTTACACCCTCTGGTTCAGTGCGTTACATCATCTGCAACTAAGTCCAGGCGAGAGATTAGGTGGACTGAATCGCTAGGTAGACCGCTTCTGCATGTCATGATGCATGCGTTTGTTTTCTCTGGCAACTAATAATCCAGCGCTAATATTGTGGAATTTATGAGCAATTACACCCCCTATTTTAGGAAATAATCCCTATTTTCCCGTAGTAAATAATGTTTCATATATATTTCAATTTGTTGCAAAGTACTCTACCCCCTATCTTTTTTGGTATGCTTCCATAACAAAAATCGTGTTTATGGCCATTGAAGAATTGGCTTCCTGGGAAAATATTACTCCAAGTGTGGTCTGCCGAATGCAAGCCCTTTTTCCTGTCGGGTAGGCGACAAGAAATCCTTGCCGTCCCAAGGAGAGTCTCTCTGCTGCCTTTCTCCAGTAGCTTCCCTCCAACGG
>LT934114.1:783709314-783764059 GCA_900231445.1 Triticum turgidum subsp. durum
CTAGATCTAGTTTTTGATGGCATGTCCATTGTGTTGCCCCGGTTTGATTCGTTCAACGGCAATGGCTCCGCCTTTGGTGAGCCACCTTCGAGGACCGTGAAGCTGCCTATTAGTGATGGAGCCTTGTCGAGCTCGGGTGATGAGGTGATCCATCATTTTCTTTTCTTTGGTGACTGTTGTGGTGGTGTAGGAGGCAGGTGACAGGCAATTGTGTCAAACTCAAGGGATTCTTCAATCTTGATTATAGTTTTCTTTCTTGGCTGATGTTTCTTTTTTTGCAAAGGCTACCGTTCTGTTGTCTTTTCAGTCATGTCAGGTCGATGTTTTCATGGCTTGTACTATTATCTTTCTGATATAAATGCAACATGTGTTCCCATGCAAAAAAAGAAGAAGAGAAAACTGATAACCGAATGATAGAAAGGTCCATTAAAACACAGAAACTCAAAACATAGGAATAGGGAAAATGCCAAAATTGAGATGCCATGTACCCAGGATTACTACAGGAATTAAAACCACGAAGAGAGTAAAACATGAGGTATGACTAGGGCTGCAAGAAAAGCTCGAGGCTCGTGTGCCGCTTGAGATCGACTCGGTTTTAGCTCAACTCGAGATCGACTCAAAAATAAACAAGCTGAGTTTGAACACTTTATGTAGCTCGACCGAGAAACAAGACGATCTTGAGTCAGTACTAGCTCGCTCGATTTAGTTCGATAGCTCGACATAATATCATTATGTTAAGCGATCATGCCATATAATAAATGAAAATAAGATAATTCATTTAGCAGCTATGTTGTCTATGATTTTTTCATTTTATTTACTAGCAAACATGGAAGATTAATTAAGTGCACAGAAGATTTAGGCCTTATTATGGTCTTTGGCCAATAATTTATTTTCCCAATTACTTCCTCTGTAAAGAAATAGAAGAGTGTTTAGATCACTAATGTATTTTTTTACAGAGCGAGTATATGTTTATTTTGATACTAGACTTATGGTTGTGAGAGAATAAGTCAAAATACTTTGAAGAAATTTATATTATTGTCATCCTGATTGGAATAATATATTTCTAGTGCTCTTATCTAGTTGGAATAATCACCATAGATTTATAATTTTTACCATCTCATTTAGCTCGAAACTAGCTCGAGATCGACTCGAGATCGTTACAAGCTGAGCACGAGTTATGTTCTACAACTCGGTCTTGAGCTTCACTCAGTTTGAGCTCGCTCGAATTTTAATATGAGTTGAGCTGAGCCAAGTCCAACTCGCTCAAACTCGACTCATTTGCAGCCCTAGGTATGACCTCATGTTTGGTTCCCTCCAAAGTTTATTAAATTGAGATATTCCAATCCATAGGAACCATAGGAATTTCATGAGGATTCTTGGATGGAAATTCTTATGTTGTGAACATTAACAAAGGAATATTTCCTACAAGAATCCTAGTTCTCCAAAGTTTCTATTTGTTTCTTTTGTTCTAGACACGGCCAAAGTAATTATCACTTGAAACTTCCAGCTATGCAACCTCTTTGAGCATTGCTTTGAATAAGCTGCCATGGCGTATCGTAAGTGTCACCATGCAACCTCTTTGAGCATTGCTTTGAGCATGTCCCCCTAACAAAGCACTCGATCTCCCTCTGGAAATACATCCGGTTGGAGATCCCGAAATACAGAAAGACGTAGACGTACGGGTTTTTGCTAGAGCGTTGGTGCCCAAGAAAAAGAAGAGTCACATTGGTGCTCACCAAGGCGAGGACCATCACATACATTATTTGTCCGTGGAGTCCGACACTAGGGCAATGAAGCAAAGGCGCTGCTACGCGTCCGCCGGCAGAGCTATTGAAATTATCCGCCGCTTGAATAGCCGTTGGATCCCTAAGCTTTTAGCCGTCCGTTCTAGTGTGCGCGTCCCGCATGCCCCCCTCATTATTCTCGCAGGATGCGCACTGTTGCAGAAACAAGACAACAAACTTGCCCCCGACCCCGATAGAGTTGCGCACAGCGCGGCATCGCCGCCAACCCGCCCCCAAAATCAGCACGCCGCCGGCATGCAGGCGCTAAATTGAACTCTCTGCAACACCATGGCGTACCATATCGCCCATCAGATGCTTGGATCGGAGGCAAATCAAGCTCACCGAGGGGCCCTGTTTGGAAAACAGGCGCGGCCTCTACTCCAGCATGACGGCGACGAGCTCCCACGCTGGCACTCCTTTGACAATTTCTCTACTGAAGCTACGTTTCTGAAACATGTGTCATGTTGCAATGCTTGGCCTTGTACGCTCTAACATCGTGCCCTCCTCCAACGCTTTCTGCAACCTTGATATGTTTTTGAAGCCAGACCCATGTTGCAGAAGTAAAAAAAATTCGCTACCGAATCATTTGTTTCTGAAAGAAGACCTCTGTTGCAGAAATTTTCTACAACTAGACCCTGTTGCTGAAAAAAAAGTTCACCACCAAATCGTTTTTTTAATTTCTGAAACAAGATCTCTGTTACAGAAACCTTCCGAAACAATATGATTGTTGCAAAACAAAAGAATGCTTCACAGGGCTTGTGGCCAGCATGATCGCTCGATCAAGATTGATCCGACGGCTACGCAAGCGGGGAACGCTACACGGGCATCCATCAGCTGAAGGATAGCGGTTTCCATGAAACAAGGGGCAAACCATAAATTTTATAGATTTCTAATCTCGTGTGATGTCCCAATCTGTACTAGTGTGCCTACCAAAAGTGTCACTAAGCATTAGAGGATGCATTCGCTCGCCGTTTGGGACATACCTCGTGGTCGGCGGCACCAACAGGTAAATGCTCTCGTCTTAATAAGCCGGCCTGTCACCTGGCTAGAGATCCTGGCTAAAGAAAGGAGACACATTGGTGGTTCACGTAGATTATTTGGCTCAGACTAGTGCGATGAAAATGGCGACAAAATGACGAATCGTAGCAAACACCATAAACAATTCAAAATTGGATGAAAGAAATACAATTAATCATGTCCTGTGTTTACAACACGTGCACGTTATAAAATTGCTAGAACGATTCTGTGTTGTCCTCGTCGATCCTCCTCGTGGCCATAAAAAGCGACCTTCAGAGGTACGTCGAGTCCCTTAATCGGGCATACAATGGAGAATGAGCTACGTACGTATACTATGCTAGTACTCTTTGTGAGTTTCCGAGGGGCAGATGGCCTCGAAAACCGGCAGCCTGGGCCATAGAGCACACTGTCTGCCTTGATCGACTGCTGGGGCGTCAGCTGCCATGGCTCCGACTCTGGGCGCGGCGCCGCCGTCGGCTGCAAGGCACCAGACTCACCTCCAGCCCTCGGCAGCGTGTAAAAGAGACCGGGCGCCGCCGTCCGCAACTGGCCGTCGAAGAAGCCGTGGTAGTCCGGGGCCACCCCGTTCCCCGAGACCGGCAGCGACCAAGGAGACGGGTAGATGGGCGTGCCACTGTAGCCGTAGCCATGTCCGCCACCGGCGTCCATCGTGATGATCTGGGGCGCCGGCAGGGAATAGTAGGAGCTGCGGTCGTATGGAGGCACGTAGATGGGCGGCGAGGACGGAGGGGTGAGGAAGATCTTGTAGTCGTCGTCCATGGCCTGCTGCTGCATGCACGTAGGCGATGTATCGGAAGCAACGGAAGCAACAACGGAAGGGACCAACAAAGGAAGGGAGCACCAAGAAGATTAACCTAGCCGGTCGTGTGTTCAACGACGGAGGCGAATACATATAAGCCCCGGCTGGGGGTGCACCTTGATTAAGGTAGATCGCCGGAGGTGTTCGGTTTAAACTTTCTGCAGATCTCTAGGTAGATTTTTTTAAAATTTAAATCTCTATATAGTTCCCAAGTTATTGTGAAAATAAAAAATAAAGAGGTTATGCAAGTCAATATTCTCGCATTTATTGCTACTGCACTGTTCATTCTAGTTCCTACTTCTTTTTTACTTATTATAGATTTTATGTCCAGTTCGGTTTGCGTACGTACTACTTATACGTGTCTGCCCGACTCGTTAGGAACAAGGACACGTTTGATATGGTTCCGGATACTGCAATTCATATATAGATGGCTCCAAATTCATATAGAGATGGTTGAAACATGAACGAACACCCCACCCACCCGTGATATCCAACAACGTTATTTACAACTAGGTAATGCCACGCCAGTCCGTAAGGCGCAATCTATAAGGCACACATCTATTGTATAAAGGTTGAGATGCCACTAACGGCATTTTCAATACCGACCCTCAAACCTTCCACAACTGTTTGGACCGTGCTGTGGTCCGGACGCGTTTTCTCCCGCAAACCAGAGACAAACGTAGGGGAGGTTTGCGGGAGTCCGCACCAATCCCAAGCCCGCTTCTGATCGCCTTGGCCCACCAAAAACCCCTTCCCCCTCCTGTGTTTTTTGATCAGCGCCGCTTGAGAGCATCAGTGTTCGCATTCATGCCCGGCGCCGGCATTGAAGCGGCGGGCCGGCCGAGAGCAGCATTGTCCACGCCACTTCACTATGTAGGCGATTGCCACGCGTTCAAACGACACGATGGCCGCTCGCTCCTGTGTCTACCACCCGCATTGATGGCTCACGGTTACCGATGCATCTCCTCCGGCGCCACCCGCTTGTCACTCTCCCATCCATCGGTGCTATATAAACCGCTGCCCGGCCATAGCCACAGTCATCCCTCTCCGCACCACTCCCCACCATGGATCCCTCCGCCATCAGAGCTCTCTGGGACGGGCTGACATTGGAGGAGAAGGAGATGGCCGCCATTGCGACTAGCAGGCCGGCAGGCAGCCTGTGGACGCCTCGGACGATGACATGTAAATGGAGGACACCTCCTCCGACGAGCCAGGGTCACCCTCCTCTTCCTCCGCGGCACCCTCCTCCTCCGCTCCACCCTCGCCAGTGCATTGCACCATGACTATCGATGTGGGAACGGGAGGAGCATCTACAGAGAGAGGAGCAAGTCACCGCCGACAGGGCAGTTGCGCCAGACGCGGACCTGGCGGAGCAGGAGGCGCAGCTCGAGTCCTACAGCGCTGCCCGCGAGGTCCGCCTCGCCCGCTGGCGGTACCGTCAGCGGGTGGAGGAGGTGGCGGTCGCCGGTAAGGAGTGCGATGGTGAGGCGGGTAACCCGTTGTTCGGCGAGATCGATGATGAGGAGGCGGCGCGCACCAACGGTTGCGAGGAAGAATAGTGCAGGGTAGGTCGCCGCCACTCGTGTCCCAGGAAGGCCACCGCTCCTCCCCTCCCGTTGGCGCCAAGCTTGGTGGGCTGAGCATCTTCAGCCGATTAGACGATTGTCGGCAATGTGGAGACAGACAACTTTACTTCTCGGGCAACCGGAGACGGAGGTTACGGAGACTGAGCTAGAGAGCTCCTAGGCGTAGCTGGAAAAGGCGAAGTTTCAGTTCTCTTTGTTCATGGCCGGATACGAGGAACGGTAGTCGTCGACCATTTAGACCTAGCCAAATGAGCTCTGCTTAGTTGATGTGAACGTAATGAAATCCGTCAAGTTTAAATGAAATCTGTCATGTTTATATGAATCCGGTCGTGTTTATATGAAATTCAGTCGTGTTTGATCGAATTTCGTCCGGTTAGTCTGACTTGTCGTTTAAATGCATGCGGTTAGTGTTGGATGTGGTCCTCCCGCTTCCGTGATTGCGGACTGGAGGCCCCTATCCGCGGACGGATGCGGAAGAATATTTGTAGGTTGCCGTTGGAGACGTGCTAAGAGGAGTAATGCTACATCTACAATCTTCGTGCATGTGCCCCAAGTGACCAACGCCCTGCAGCCATAATCGTTGCCATTGAACCCTTGCATAAATTTGAAGCATCCGACACCAAATCTTTCCACATGATGAGAAACCGTAGCTTCACCGCCCCAAGGAGACAACATGAACCTACGGTGGAGATCCGTCCAATATGTCCAAATAGACAAACTCAAGGAGGATGGGAGTCCGGAAGACAAAATCGAAGAAAAAACGCCGTCATCTGCCCCAGCATTGCATATGCGAGGACCGAAAAAAGCCTAACCTAAACTACTAACTGGAGTGAAGGCACTGGGATTCAACTCCCTGTGACCGGCCGCCGGAGCGACAAGCAGAGGGGAGGCAAATTCGTAGGCTCATAGGTGAAGTCCGGAGAGAAGAGTTTGCCCTTGTCGCCTGAGGTCAGGGGAGGAAAATGAGAAGAGGTTGTGGCTCCGCCTTGCAACTAAGCTTCACTATATTTATGGGTTGTATAATCGGTGGAGGCAGCCTCCAACGCTAGAGGCTATGCTAAAGTTCTTGGACACATTTTCCGTCGGCTAACCGGCTTAAACTAGTCCTTTTTACTTTCGGTTCATTCACAGCCTTGGTCTCATTTTTCTCAGCATGTCTACTGTCATCAATTTCGTTATTCTCTTTCTTAATGAAAATGCTGTCGGCACAGCTTTTCATTGATAATTGGGGGGAGGTGGGGGTTTGAGGGTTTGTTACAGAGGATTTACAGGTCCACACAACAATCTGTTGGACATGCCATCACCAATACAACAACTTCCGCGGTTTGTTAGTCAGGTTCCCTTGGGTCTGTTTAACAACGAGTTTGCCCTGCGTCGTTACAAAGCAAGGATAACTTTTTGTTTCACTATTTTTTTCAAGTGAACTGAAGAATACAAGGATAAGATAAACGAAATATGTATCTGGCAACCGTGTGGTAGATTGCAAAACCGCCACACGATCTCATCAACGTCTGTTTTGAATATAGCGGCCATGATCCCGTCTGGCAGCCCCTGTTATCTCTCTCCCGCACCTGCTCCAGGCGCCCGCGCGACGAGCTCATCCTCTATTTATTTGCAAGACTACCGAACGACGCCCTGGCCCTTCAACCCCGATCGAGTCGCAGCGCTCATCCTCTACTTTTTCTCAGTGTTGACTGCGCGTCCCTTTCCTCGCCTCTCATCGCAGGTGCGTCCGTTCTTGACGGCCGTTTCTGTCGGCCCTGCATGCCACCGACTGCTGTCGACGTGCGCCTCCGTCCCCATCCGCACGGGATCCGCAACAGTGCCGCCGGATTCCAGCCTCCCGCACTGCCCCATGAGCTCCTGCTCCACGAGGCACCAACGTTCTGGAGGAGTACGCCGTGAGGGGCGAGGCGGCCGCCGAGGACGGGGGCGGTGGCGCCCAGCCGGCCTCTTCGCCCAGCGCCATGTTTGACGGGATCCTGGGGGCTCGCCTCGTGCTGGTGTGCTGTTACAGGTGCTGTCCTAGAGGTCTCAAGATTCTCTACATTTTTACTTCTTGTTTTGTACTTCTTCAGGAATTGGAGCGTGTGGTAGTTTTAGCTGGATAATCCTCTGAGTGGCATGCAGGCTTCATGGAAACATCAACAAGTCAGAAGCCATCACTTAATGTGTGCACAGTGCAAACCAGGTGTAAACTCTTTGGATTTTGATGACGATGATGATGAGGTGGCAGGTTCATTCAGGTGGCAGGTCCAACAATTATGTTATGTTCACAGACAAAAATTGACTCGAAAACATGTTATTGCAATTATACCCAATGGTAATTTGTGCACAAATAGCATGATAATATGCATTGTAGGCATGATAACTTACGTTCAAAACACTGCGGTAAATTTTTGATCTAGAAAATAAGTTGTTTAAACATACCCGATAATTTTTGTGTAAATAGCATGGTTTTTTAGCAACACAGACTTGATAACTTACATCCAAAACGGCATGTTAACATTTGACCTAGATTGTTTTTTGTTCAAATATACCCGGGGAATTTATGTGTAAATAACATGACACTGTAAGTGCCGCATAACCGATAAGTTACATACAAACACCATTGTAACTTTTAGACCGGAAAAAAGTTGGTGAAAAAAATACTCCCGATAACTTATGTAAAAATAGTATGGTAATATACAAATCTCATACCCCCTGTAAATTATGAGAAAATAGCACGGTAATATACGAGCTGTATACCCGATAACTTATGTACAAACACCGCAACAACTCTAATCAAGGGGATTTTTTTTTGAAAAACAATTCCCCGATAACATATGTGAAAATAGCATGATAAAATACAAACCGCATACCAGATAACTTACGTACAAACACCGCGGTAACTATAACCAAGAGGGAAAAATTGTTGAAAAATATACCCCGGTAACTTATGTGAAATAGCACGGTAATATATGAACAACATACCCGATAACTTATTTACAAACACCGCGACAACATTGACCAAGTGGATTTTTTTGTTGAAAAACAATCCAGGTAACTTATGTGAAAATAGTACAGTAATAAACGCAACGACATACCTGATAATTTACATGTAAACACAGCGGTAACTATGATTAAGAGGGGAAATGTTGTTGAAAAACAATGCCCCTATAACTTATGTCAAATTAGCACGGTAATATGCAAACCACATACAAAATAAGTTAAGTACAAATACTGTGCTAACTATGACTAAGAGGGAAAAAAGTTGTTAAAAACATAGCCCGGTAACTTATGTAAAAATAGCATGGTAATATACGAAGCACATACCGATAATTTACATACAAATACGGCGACAACTTTGACCAACAGGAAAAAAGTTGTCGAAAAACATACAAACGGTAACTTATGTGGAAATAGCACGGTAATATACGAAGCACATATTTGATAACTTCTGTACAAACACCGTGATAACATTGACTAAGGGGAAAAGGATTGTTTAAAAATATACCCCATCAACTTATGTGAAATTAGTACGATATATATGAACAACATACCCGATAACTTTCGTACCAATATCACGGTAACCTTTACGTACTCGATAATTTCTGTGTAAATAGCACGGTAATATAAGCAGCACAGACGTGATAACTTACGTGAAAACACCATGATAACTTTTGACCCCAAAACTAAAAGTTGTTGAAAGGCGTACTCTCGCTAACTTTTTTTAAAGTAAATCTAATACACGCAACTAGACCTAATAGCTTACGCTGGTCTCATCTCTCTTCACCATTTTTTAAAGTAGATCATTCGTTCAAACTCAAGAAAACAAATATGACAGATATCCACATGAACACATTCTATAAAGCCTCCTGAGATATCCTGGAGAACAAAATTTTACAGAGAAATTCCTCCATAAATTCACACATAAAGTGCAGCGTTGATGCACCAAAAAAAGTCAGAGGAATCATTTTTCTATGTATTAAGGCAGTGGTGCAAGGGCTAAAATGGTTTATTTCCATTGACCTAACAAGAAAGAATACTTGGCGTATTGGTTACTCGGTCTAGTATTTGTGCTTGACTATCTATGTTAGCAAGGTTCGAGTCCAATGGGAAGGCAGAGTTTTTTTTTGTACCCAAAAAAACCGTCGAGAATCAAGGGATAGAGGGAGTCAAGCGAGAGATGCGGGGATTGAATCGAGCGACAGATGCGGAGGGCTCGTTCGAGTTATTTGGCAGTAAAAACAAACTGGGATCGAACACGCGCTCAAGCCTCGTTGGATGGATGGTTCAGACGTTTTGCTTTTTTTTTTTTTTGAGGGGTTGCACGTTTTGCTATCTGGCACACAGTTGCCGAAAGGAAAACAAAAATTGCAACCAGAGAGTAGAGTGGAGAAACAACGGGGAGCTACAAGAATGGAAAGAACACCACTTATATCTCAGATCTCGTCTACACAGCCAACATGGAGGAGGACATTAGCTTTCATTTTCATCTTACCAAGCAAGGCATGCGCTTGAGCTTCTAGTCTGGCTGCCACCCAACAACACCACACAAAATGGAACGAGGCGATTCAAGGTGGACCACGGACTTTCTAAACCTTCTTCAGGTGAGAGCATTGGGCTCTCTCTCATACTTCACGGTATGGCGAGATGAATGTGCACACCTTGACAGAAGGCCCCGTAAAGCATCCCTAAAAAAACTAAAGTAAGAAAAAACTATGAGCAACCGCCATCATCCTGAGCCATGGCCAACCACAGCCATAGATCTTATATTGGCCAACCGCACTCAAACCAAGACATCACACAAATACAAAAACAGTGAGTCAAAGATGTCGCCTCCAAGGAGGTTACGACGTCTAGGACACCGTCATCGTCCGATCCAGGAGGTAGATCTTAAGGATTTAATCAGAGGAGAACACGGGGTAGGAGAGGCACGGAAGATCCACTCGGTCGGGGAGTCACCTGCACGACGTCTTCACGGTTGCGGAGCTCGCTTCCGGTGCAGGGTCATGGTCTATTGAGAGTGTTTCATGTTTTGGGGCTTGCTTTCCATCAACATTGCCGGGTGAGCCGTGCTACCACGAAGCACGGACAGAGCAAACGGCCACGTCTCCATGATAATGTTTTGCTCCATCTCGTCCTCCGGACATACCTTGTGGCCGCTGTATCAATGGCTTGACACTAATTGTTTCACATAATCTAAGATGTTGGGTTGATCATCCGGGCCAATATGAAGCGAGACCCGCTTCGGTACACCCCCCCCCCTCCCGCCCCAACAAAACGTATAAAGGGTAATATAGACTTTTCACTAATTTTATACACTTTCGTATGTATATGTTGTATACTAGCGCTGGTTATTGGCTTGGCCCACTTACATTTTTTCTTCCTTTTTTATCTTCAAAAAATATTGCACCAATGGGTTTTCGAACTCAGCACCTTCAGGTTTATGTCCTGACCAGAGTTACCACCTCGCATAGACAAATTGACATGGTTAGTTTCACATCTCTCCCTTCTTGTTGGCTACAATTCCGGTTCTACTTATTGTTGTTTTTCGGACGATTTTTCTTTTAATTTTTAATGCTCATTTTTTCTCTTCCTTTCCATATTTTCGTTTATATTTCTTTTTTTTACTTTTATTTTTCTTTCGGGTTTCAAAAATAACTTGTAATAATTTTAAAATTCCTAAAAAATCTAACTTGTGATATTTTTCAAATTCATGATTTTTTTAAATTTTACTTGTAAACAATTTTCAAATTCATGAACCGTATTTCAAGATTCTTAATGTTTTCAAATTGGTAAACTTTTTAAATGCTAGCGGGCGAAGCGAGTGAGCCAGCTTGCGCAATATTGGGTCATGGCCCGTTGGCATGCCCGCGAGTTTTTTCTAAATTTGTTCTAATTGGTGCTTAAACGCTGACTAGGAGCTCCTGAAATAGACATTGCCATGCAAAGGCATTTGTTCAAAATTTAGAAAAAATGTATACTTTAGAAAAAAACACATATATTCATATTTTGAAAAATTGACAGGAATTTCTAAATAGATGTCGCGATTCACAGGCATTTTTGCCTTCCAAAATTCCACAAAAGCATAAACCTGAAACATGTTCACAAAATTGAAATAGTTTTTGGAATATCAAAATAACAGTTTTAAGTAACTATCTTACATTATGATTGTTTTCCTTTAAATATTTATTAAATGCTTTAAAAAACATTGACTGTTTTCAATTTTCTCCCTCAATTTTCTCCCTTTGTGTTTAGTTGTTATGTTAAAAACAGTCTAATCTATCTATTTAAATTATGATTTCAAAATAGTTTTTTCCTTCAAAACCTGACATGATGACTATCATGGGCAATGCCCACCTACTCAAAAAAGTTGGTGTCATTTCAAGAATGTTCAAACAAACATCATGTTCAACGTAATGTGTCTGAGTAGGCCATAAGGCTCTGTTTGAGAGCATGTTGTTTTTCAACATGCACCTAATGAACATAACGCATTTGGGGCAATTTGATGTATGTGAAAAAAAAATGCTGTGAGATGGACTCTTCCATCTTAACGAAAACTCCTCGGTTGTAGATGATCCCAATAGGGTACCTCCCTCTCATGCCCACTCTCTCGCTCGTGAGTTTTTTTGTTTGCTATTTCCTGATGTACATTGTTGCAAAGAACACTCATTAAGAAAAGAGGAGGGAGTGTAATTACAAGTTGACTTTTAGATGATTACTAGTTCAAAGAAAGTCCTGATTTGAAAAAAAAAAGTTGAAAAAATCCATCAATTTTGAAAAGGAGTTCACAAATTCGAATAAAGCCCATAAAATATTTGGAAATTTCACATTTCAAAAATTTGGAAAAAGTTCAACTATTTGTTTTCCACAAATTTGAAAAACAAATCATTGATTCTGAAAAAATTCATCAATTTTCAAAAAAGTTGATCAGTTTTCAAAAAAGTGCGCGGTTTGATAAATGGTTCAAGAATTTTTTTTAAAATTTATCAAGTTATAAAAAAATTCACCGATTTCGAATAAAGAATATAATGAATTTGAAAAAATTCTCTTTTTGAAAAAAATCTCGAATTTAAAAGACTCCGTGCATTTAATAAAGACAAAGAAAAGGAAACTAAACAGGAAACAGTGCACCCTTTCCAAAAAAAAAACAGAAAACTGTGTGTTTCTCCTGTATTTTAAGGATACAAAACAAATCTATCACATGAGGTTGGTTGGTTAGTTGGTTAGTGCGTCGGTCCTGTATCTAGTTTAGTTTTCAAAGTAGTCGGTCCTTTATCTTACACACACTTTTTTATAAATTGTTTGAACAATCTATTTTGCACACTGGAATATGTCTCTTGACATGTGCTTCCTTCATCCGGAATTGGTTGACCCTCAGATCAATCATATAAAAAACAACGAACGCACGCAGACAAAAACTTTGGACACTGCTAACTACCACACGTCAAGTACGAGCACATGGTAACTCCAAACGTTTTTATGGCAAGTTTAGTAATGGAGGAATGACAACTTTAGTTGGCAAGGATGGCAACTTTGTGCTTGAGTTTATTTTTTGACAGAAACTTAGTGTGTGTCATTGGAATTTGACATCCTTGCGTGACTGGATTTTGTTTTCGAAAATGAGGATAACCACCGGCCTCTGCGTCAGAGTGATGCATGCAGCCATGTGTAGCACTTATCATTTAGGAAAACGTCAGGGTCGGAGTGCCACTTACCTCATGTGTAGCACTTATCATTTAGGAAAACTTTTAGCCATGGGCTCATGTCCTGGCCTCTATTTTCCCTTTTCCCCTCCTTTTTTTTGCATATTTACAATCTCTCCACGACTGGCATATATATGCATGAACGACAGACTCGAGACCTAAACCTAGTCGTAATTGCTTTTTTACTTCAAAGCTTACACGTATACGAACATCACTCAGAAGTCAGAACTAGTATACCCTACATGTATCCATGCCGGGTATTACACCTAGCCAGACTACTGGTCCTAACGAACACTCGTATGCCCCGCAAAAAAGAAAAAAAGAAGAAAAAAAGAAAAACGAACACTCGTATGGCCAACAGCAACCCAACCCTGATCGTACTACACGTAGAGCTCTAAAGCACATCAATTTGAACTAACTTCTAAATAAGACTAGATTATCTTAACAGCGCATACTCTCTGGCTCAAGCTCCGGGGTAACACGATTCTTCATACTGCACCCAAGTGTCGGTGTGTTGTTCTGCGCCCATCTCGTTGGTGTCATTAGGTTGTCTGCGTCGATTATCATCTCTAGAGGCCGGGGTTTTATTCTTTATAAAAAATAAAATAAAAACTCGCCGGCGCAATATATGCTGCCTCGTAGAGGAAACTTTCCTAGAGCTCGGGCGGCCGCCGGCCCTTCCATTGTGCCCGCGAGTTTTTCAAGCGCATTATACCAAGCTTCATTATCAATGACATATTTTTTAATCTTTCTAATTTTCAAGTGCATTGTATCTATCTTGATATTGTGATCATCGACGACATCGGCAACATATAACTTCAATTTCATCTTCTCTTCTTCAATTTTTTCATTTTTTCTTTCAAATACTCGTTTTCTTTTTCAACTAAATTTAACTTCTTGACAAGAGGGTCAGTTGCAATTTCCGGTTCACATACCTCCTAGATAAAAATATATATGTCAACTTGATGGGCATAATTGTCATAAACATGAAATGCAACAAATAGTTATAAAAGAGAATATACCACACCCTAATCATAAACCGGACGAGGCTGACGGTGTCAGATATAAAGACCATGGCACTATGTATAACAAACAATCATACAAGTAAGAAAATTATACAAGTAATTATCTAAATCATACAAAGAAGATTTTTTTTTATAAAAAAGGATAAGAAAAAGAGGCTCACCAAGGTGGTGCCGGCTACGGGGACAGTGCGGGCGATCGACAGTGGTTATGACGGGGAGGGAAGGCACTAAGTAACCACACCTACAGACATGCAAACTAAGAAGTTAATTTGAGCTCAAATTGCATATAAATCAAATAAACTCCCACATAATTACTCCCAAACCAAACCCCACAAATAACTATACTGGTAGAGCATTGCACGAGCTAATCTAGCAATGAGAGAATGGGACTAAAGGGTATACCTCCAGTCCCGGTTTGTGATATAAACCGGGACTAGATGGGCTCGTGGGGCCCACAGTCTGACGCCGGCCTACCACCATCCCTTTAGTCCTGGTTTATATCACAAATGGGACTAGAGGTGGCAAATGAACCAGGACTAATGATCCCCGTGCCCCCGACCGCTCCTAGCCGTTGGAACCGGGACTAATGGTCACATTAGTCCGGGGCCATAATAAAACCGGGACTAATGATGCGGACGAAAGCCCTATTTTCTACTTGTGTAAGCGGAACTTTAATCTTCCAGATATGGAGGGATTGCGGAATTGTCCTAGTATCAGTTAAATCCGAGTACATAGACTTCACTAAGAAACGACCACTCGTTGATAAATTCCACTTAATGGTATCTGACTGGTCAGAGAATTCAACCTCCATCAACCTACGAGATTTGCGGATCTTAACTAAAGGGGAATAAGGTGAAGATATGCTCTTATGAGTTCAGTGTCAGCCTCCCCAACCAAATGTACAATTGTCACAGCAACTGAAACTGATCAAACAAATCACCTGTCTTTCCCAAGCATCTGGTTCTGTCTCTTCACTACTTTACTTACTCTTCCGTATCGTGAAACCTCTGCTTGCTCATACTCGTGTGAAGACATTGCTTGAAGATATTCCCTGTGATTCTACATTTCTCTTCAAGCTTCGTGTGCCCTTTGTTCATGTTACATCATGTACTTATTGTGCTGTCTGTATGACCATTTTTCACTGACTGTGGAGCAAACAACAACAACAACAACAAAGCCTTTAGTCCCAAGCAAGTTGGGGTAGGCTAGAGGTGAAACCCATAAGATCTCGCAACCAACTCATGGCTCTGGCACATGGATAGCAAGCTTCCATGCACCCCTGTCTATAGCTAGCTCTTCGGTGATACCCCAATCCTTCAGGTCTCTCTTAACGGACTCCTCCCATGTCAAATTCGGTCTACCCCGCCCTCTCTTGACATTCTCCGCACACTTTAGCCATCCGCTATGCACTGGAGCTTCTGGAGGCCTGCGCTGGATATGCCCAAACCATCTCAGACGATGTTGGACAAGCTTCACTGACTGTGGAGCATTTTTTTTTAATCCGTAGGGCAGATTTCCTGATAATAAAAGGCATTTTGGAACTCATTGGGCCGGCCCGCTTCCGCTCCCTGCAGCCCCTTGCGCGCACGTATTTAAGATGACTACCCCTAAAATTCTCTCTCTAAAAAAAAAGACTACCCCTAAAAAAACGTGTTTAAGATCACCGAGACTGAGGATCGAGGCGGGGGACGGCGGCATGGAGGGATCGAACTCCGGCACCATGCACGATCAGATGGAGCAGCTGTGCGCGGAGATGGAGGCAGCGGCGTCCTTCCTGCGCGACAAGATCAAATCCGCAACATCAGGCAGCAGCAGCAAGGAGGCGGCGCCGCAAGGGACCGACGGCGACGTCACAGAGCAGATCACGGAGCTGCGGCGCAGGATCAGCAAGCTCAGATCGGTGGTCCTCGGACCCGCACCTCATCCCGATCCAAACCCCCGTGCAGCTGCAGGCCACGACCCATGGAAGGATGACGAGTCTGACTCTGACGAAGAGGAAATGACCCCGGAGCAACTAGCGATGTCTGATCAATTTCGCAGGGAGGCGTCGGCGATGGAGACCCGCCTCCTCGAGGCCCTGGAGCAGGACGCGGGGGACACACCGAACTGCTACAGAGTGGATTACACTATCCCCTTCTCGTGTTCATACCCGGAGGAGAATGTGGAGCCGGAGCCGGAGGAGGAGGAAACGGAGGTCGCGAGATTGGCGAGAGAGGAGATGGAGACGGAGGAGAGGCTCTTCGCCGGATACCGCGAAGGCTGGGAATATGCGTGCGGATCGCGCTGCGGTGACTTTGAGGACGCCAGTGAGTAAGCCAAACCATGCATCTTGTATTCTTGTTCATGTTTAATCCAAACAGTGACAAATGCAAGCAGATTCCTCAGTCCTGTAAGTTATTCATACATGCTAAGTATATACGCCTGACACTCCATTTGATTCATTTCGTGCTGCAGCCACATTGAGTCCTATGCACTTCGCGCACTACACGCCGGGTCTTCTCCCCAACAACTGTGTCGGCGGGACACCGAGCACCTTGCAAATCTACTCAGTCAGCATCATTGAGATAAAGGGGAGCCTGGACTGGCCGCTCGACGTGTATGGCGTCGTTGCGGCTCGTGACGCAGTGGACTGCAACCGTAACCTCCTATTTTACCAGCCAAGGGAAGGTTGCCAAAAACTCACTCAAGAGGATCCTTTTCTGCGCCTCATTGGCCCATCTCGTGCGGTTGTGGCTGAGGACCATGTCGACTTCGAAGTCCAACTAAAAATAAAGGGTACAACGAGGTCTCGAGATAGAGCATTGATCAGTAACAGGTGCACTTACTCTGGTGCCTATCATCAAGGTCTAGAGAGCACCTTTATGCGTAACTGCTTTTGTACACTAGAGATAAGCCTTGAGCGGCTTACAGAAACAATCCAGGCAACTATCATGGGTCTCCGTGTTGTTGGAGGGGCCCCATGGCCGTTTAAACATGGAGGCCGGGTTGTTTGCTCCTCACCTCCTCAGGAAGTGGTGGAACCCCTCTTTAGGCAAGTCGTGCTGGTTGATTCTCATGTTGATGATGATGGTGGAATGCTTATGGGCTCTGATGGTTACCTTAACCTATCAAGGCATGTCATTTCTGTAGAACTGGAAAAAAGCCTCAATGTTGTCATACAAGCCTACTCGAAGTCTGGTGTTGTTGGCGCTCAATGCCATGTTAATTTCAAGCCCAAATATTGCAACATAAGTCAAGGTGTATGTGAGATTGGTGTCTCTAAGGTGGAGATTATGGTTGCTTGGTCCCGGCTTGTCACTGACAAGATGGATATCCTCTTGGAAGGGCATGCATGATGGCTCTCATCTCGTGGATGTCACACACTATGCATGTCTCCCCTTTCTTTGTTGGTATAGGTTTTTTTCTTGGCAAGTGGTTTGTCAAGATACTATACATAATTGTTTTTCTGAGAACTTAAACTCACTATTTCTCTTGCTTCTTAGGTTCCAGCACACCATGCCCATTTAGTTTTAGTTCTACAACAAATGGCCATGGTGTGCTGGAACTAAAACCAAATGTGCATGGTGTGCTGGAACCTAAGCAGCAAGAGAAATTATACCCTGTTTTTTGCTTAAACCCTTATTTGTGCGTCCCAGCAATCTTGTCACGCGTGCAATCAGTTTTGCAGTATATGCATACATGCGGACTTGTTAATTCATCAACTCCTTGTCAGATTTGTTTTATGTATAAACTTGTTCATGCTTGCGGGAAGGGCCACCGGCCATGAGATCAATCACCCGGTGTCCATGTGGGGCACCTAACATAGAAATCTTAAGATTTGTCTATAAGAACATCCCAACGGAGAAACTTGTAGATGTTTCCTTAATCTCAAACTGGAAATTATGTAAGTGGGACAATCAGACTAATATAACCACAAAATGCTTTTCTTAGTTGGTATTGTACTAGAATTTACTTGAAAGACCTCTGTCGATCGAATAAAGTATTTCTCAATTCTAGGTGATTAATATGTGATGCAATGTCACCGTAATCACTAACAAGTTGCCCATATTGACCAATTATCAAAAGGCCCTATGTTCATGACCAATCCATGGGCAGTGAAAGCTTGAAAGTTAGACCCCAAAAAAGCCTTGGATTTTTCATTAACCTTGGAGGCAAAACTAGGTGTCAATCAGTGAAGAGCTAGCCAACCTGAAGTTAATTACCTCATGGCAGAAAGTGGCATTGGACTAAGTAACCTAAAATGATTTGACTATCATCACATTGTGGGCTGATCATATTAGTGATCACAACATTTCGGCCTCGGTATTTTCGGTTCCGGCCTTTGGTTCTAGGTTTTTATGCTACTAAGAGCATCTCCAACAGTCGCGCCATATAAGCGCCGCGCTGAAAAATTATTGCTTTTTGCGCGCGCGCTACCGCTCCGGGTGCTCCAGCGGACGCGTAAAGATCGCGTGCGCGGCATATCCAGTTCAGCGCGCCGGCAGAAATGCCATCGCGCGCCGCTTATTTGTTGCATCCGCTCCCGCGCGCTGGACTCTCGAGCGCTCACTCGCAACTCCACCTACCCCCATCTAGCCGCTGGCGCCGCCGCCGCCCGCACCACCCCATTTCTTCCAGCGACCGTTCCGGCGCTTCCCCGGCCTATGCCCGTGCCGCCGCGGCTTCCCCCGTCTCCCTCTAGTCAATGCCGCCCGTCGCGCGCGGCAGTCCTCCGACAAACAGTGCAAGGCCGCCCACTGCCGCTCGGCGCCCGCAAGGTGTTCGACAAAACGCCCGCAAGGTATGTATTGCTGCAACTTCACATTTTTTACATGAATTTGGTGCATGTTGTTTGTAGTTTTTATAGCCTAATTTAAATTGAACATTGTAAATGAGTTCGTCGTATGATTCTTCCGAAGAAGAATTTGATATGGAAAAGGAGGAGGATCTTGCAATGATCCTAGCTATGCACATCAATAAAAAACCAAAGCACGGTGGTTCGGTTATGGGTCGCAGAAAATTTAGATGGATAGGATCGATGCCCACAATAGATTGATGAGGCACTATTTTGTGGAGAATTCTACATACCCCAAGTCGTACTTTCGTCGCCGGTTTAGGATGAGCACCGAGTTGTTCAGGTGCATTGCGGAGAAACTAGCGAGCCATGACCGGTTTTTTTTGGCAAAGGAGGAATGCCGCCGGAGAGCTCGGGCATAGCACCTTTCAGAAGGTGACAGCCGCTTTGCGTATGTTGGCATACGGTATCCCGGCTGATCTAGTTGATGATCACTTGGCCATGGGTGAGAGCCAAGCCATCATGTGTGTCAAGCGCTTCGCGGTCGGAATTGTGCAAGTGTTTGGCCTGGAGTATTTGAGATCACCCAATGCTAAAGATGTCGCAAGGCTATTGGAGACGAACAAAGCTCGCGGCTTCCCAGGTATGCTTGGCTCAATAGATTGCATGCATTGGAGTTGGAAGAATTGTCCAAAGGCATGGCATGGGCAATTCTACGGCCAAAAAAAAAGGTTTCACTATAATCCTTGAAGCGATGGCCGATCAAGAGGCTTGGATTTGGCATGCTTTTTTTGGAATGCCTGGATCTTTGAATGACATCAACGTTGTCAACCGGTCACCACTGATGAATAAGATTGCAAATGGTGAATTGCCACCGGTGCAGTTTGTAGCAAATGACCGTACATACAACTATGGCTACTATCTTGCGGATGGCATCTACCCAAAGTGGCAAACATTTGTGAAGCCGTTGAAAAAACAAGAAGGTAAGAAAAATCTTGATTTCCATAATGCTCAGGCGGCGGCTAGAAAAGATGTGGAGAGAGCTTTTGGGATTTTGCAAGCCCATTTGCTATTGTGAGAGGACCGGTTAGATTTTGGGATCAAAAGATGCTTTGGTACACCATGCACACTTGTGTGATCATGCACAACATGATCATCGAGAATGAGTGTGGTCAAGATGTAGACTACTCTCACTATGAGCTCTTGGGACATCCCATGCGAGTGCGGCGGAGGGCTGAAAGGGTGGTCCGTTTTGTTGCTTCCTATCATGTCATTCGACGTCCCGCAGCGCATGCTGATCTTCAGAAAGATCTCATTGTGTGGTGGGCTTGGAATGGCTGACAAAGAGCATCATGATTTGTGCGTTTGATGTTGTATTACTGAACTATTTGTTGTATTGAAAGATAAACTATTTGTTTGAGTTGTACTAACGAAATTGAACTATTTATTGTTAATTTATTTTGTTTGTGTTTGATCTTCTTGCGCGTGTTTGAAGTGCAGATGTTGTTTGTGCGAGAGCGCGCGCTGTGCATTTTTGCGCTCTGCATTTACCACGGCTGCTGGAGCCAGCGCTACCCGCCGCGCCAAATCGGGCAATAGGCGCGCTGCAAACTGGTTTTTAGCGCGTCGCGCGTTGGGCGGCTGTTGGAGATGCTCCAAGATAAAGCTTCTCCTGCTATAAAGACCTGACTAAACTGAAGACTAGTAAGTGTTTCCTCCGGAAGTCCTAAAGTTCAAGGACTGAAACGTACTTATCCCTTCTGCTAGAACAGATGCGAGAATTTAAAAGCGGCGCCTACACATTGGAGGAAATAATTCTAGTTACGGCCATGCTGATCGCCGATCGTTGTAGGCTTATAGCCCACCCACAGTCCTCATAGTAACCTCTACTGGATGTAATTTTCAACAGGGCGAACCCATTTTCATCAAACAGACAAAAGGAAACAATATTTTGACAGACATCGACTCGACTTAAAAGAGATAAAAACAGGCCAGGAAAAACCCTAAGATTGGCCTTCTAGCGAAAGCCAACCCTGGGATGAAAAAACCTGACAGTCTGACAAAGTGCTAATAAGTTACCAACACAGGAAGGTCAAATAGAATATTATAAAAGCAGAGAAGAAGTGACGACACGGCTTCAGTTCGTCGAGGTGCCCTCTCCTCCTGGTTCCCCTGCCCGGTCGATTTTCTGAATGTCATGTTGAAAGCCGCTGGCATTGACGCCCTCTTCCTGGATGACAGGAGTCGTCATGTTGTTCTGGCTTCCTTGGCCTCTATGAATCCTAACAGGTTTCCTGCATATAAGTTTATGAGATACTGAGTTTAGTTAGATTCGGAAGCAACGAGGATGAGAGGAACTAAAACGGAAGGTTTCATGACCAAAACAAGACAAAAATTAAAATCGAGAGATCTCCCAATTATAGTATATATCATACCAAAAATTCGAGTACTGCATTTGGATGTGCTGCATTATTTTTTAGAACAGAATAAGCAACAGCTTGCACACAAAGAAAAGAAGAGGAACAAAGGACATGAAAGTTTGCTTAGTCATACCTATAGGAGGGTCCCCTAAAGCCAAATATGACATGAGGAGTCGCTGGATGCTTGTTGATAGCCTTCAAGAGCGCATCCCGAAGAGCTGAAGCTAATTGAGGATAAGATCCAGGAGCGCCATCGCCAGGGCCACTGCTATATATGAGCCACCTAAATCCATCATCTTCACAGATATCCACAATGAATTTCTTGAGCGTCCCCAGGTGCTCTATGCCTTCAAGTACATCACCGGATTGCCGTGCAGTTTGTAAGCAACACTGTATAGTGAGGCTCTGAATCCTAGGCATGGCCCCTACCTCGAACATGAGGCAGAGCACTTTACATCTGAACAAAAATTGCTCAAGTTTTGGGAACGCTGCACGGCGGATGACAACAACGCCCATTTCCGGATCATGTTGCAGAACATGCAACCTGAGGTGCAAGAGGGAGGGCATCATGGCAAGACCCTCGACACCATCACTTGGGAGAGACCGAACTGAAATCTCCAAGCTTCTAACATTGTGGAATTGGGTGATCCAATCTGAGATAGTGCAGAAGGGGTAGGCCACCATGTGGAGTCTACGGAGATAGCTTGGAGGTGGCGACCATTTAGTGAAGGCATCACCATGAGGAACATATTGGTACCGATACCCATGGATGGTTAGAGATTCAAGGTTGTGGAGCCTGCGAAGGGAGGAGACTAGCAGATCACTGGACGTGTCCTCTTCATGATACAACCAACCTAATAAATGTATTAGAATCAGCTCCCTAAGATTGCTCAGCTCACCAAGACCCTCAATGTTCTGCTTATCAGTTGGACGTATGTTGACTACAGCAACACGGAGGGCTTTCATCCTGTTGATACAACCACCACGAAGCTCCATGTTGTACGGAATAACCAGATGCTCCAATGAGCAGGGTAAGTCGTCAACATCAAATGATCCTTCTGCTTGATACGTAGAAGATTCGTTCAAGGTCATCATCTTGTCGACTAAATCCCTCAATGGAAATCCTTTTCCATCTACTATCTCCAGTGTTTTCAAATTTTGCAGTTTTCGCAACTGTAGTATCATTTTCTGAGGCCAACAACTGTTATAAGTCCAAGCGCCTTTAATGGTCAGATACCTCAGCTGGAAAAGGGTGCAAATGGGCATATCATAATCGTCAGATACCCTAGTGAAGAAACCATGCCAGTCAAGATGTAGAACTCGCAGGAGTTGGAATCGCGAGATAGAAGGTATCCGTTCAGAAGGACCCCAAAAGTTAAAAGACCTAACTTGGGTGAGAACCATGTCCCCCAGAATGTGGTTGCCTTCTGAATGTCCGACATGGAGCGATAGCCGACGAACTTTCAGACGGCCTTCCGCACTATTCAGGTCATCATTCTTCTTTATTCTGCGAGGGGTGTCATTGATTACTGTGATAAAGTTTTCTTCTCTGGACTTCAGTATGATAAATTCAACATTAGATCATGCACCCGGCAAGAAAAAATATCCCCACAGCCGTCGAAATCAGCTATCTGGATCATGTTCTTGTTGATGAGCTCACTAAAATAACTTTCTGCAGTAGTCTTCTCTGAGCCAAACCCATATTCTTCAGTAATTAAGCCCTCGGCTATCCATCTGTTCATCAAATCACACTTCAATATTTCAGAACCTTTAGAAAATATACCGAGATATAGCATGCAGTTCTTAAGGCCCAGAGATAAATTATTGTAGCCAAGATCAAAGACATATCTCATCCATCCGAAAGCAGGGCTTTCTTTCATCTGCAAAGCTAAATCCCTTTGCATCTCCTCCCAGATTTCCTTTGAGTTTACTTCTTTGTGACTAGCCAAAATGCTAGCTAGACTACGTATGGCTAATGGCCATCCTCCACACATCTTTAAAAATTCATCACAAACATTCTTCAGTTGCTCAGGGCAAGTATCTTCAGATTGAAAAATCCTTCTACAAAATAATCTTCTTGCCTCAAGATCATCAAGAGGTTTAATCTCGTAGACACTTCCATGTAAAGGCGAACAACATGCCTTAGCTACATTCTCAATACGTGTAGTTGTTATGACTCTACTACCACAATTACTCTCCACAAATATACATTTAATAACATTCCAATCTTCCACTGTCCACAAATCGTCAACCACGATTAGGTACCTATCAAACAAAAATATTCAATTTGTCATGCTAATAGTGTAAAATCACAGCAGATTGCCAACCTGCAGCTTTTCCAAACGCTGACGTTATATACTAAAAAAACAATAGCGTAATACGTATAGGGAGTCAGGGCTAATAGGAATTTGAACGAAAATAATATCTAAGCATATTGTAAAGGGTGCAAATTGTATCAGCAAAAAGTTATGTGCATATGTGAGACTTGTAAGAACTATAAAATTAACCTACACTTCAAAATATTCACAAAACATAATTTATGCAGTTTCTGTGTAAATTTGATTAGTGCCAAGTTCTTTATTTTTTTATGATGGAAATTTTATTTGGTCGCTAGGGAAGTTCTATCTGGTTACTTTAAATGAAGGGTCCTAAAATTGATTCGTGGTTAACGTTGAGCTATAGACCAGTCTAAAGATTATGAATGTGATATCCTTGTTAGGTACACCCTCTGTTCCTAAATGTACGGCATTTTTGCAGTTCAATGTATTACATTTAGGAATAGAGGTAGTACATAACTGACGTAGCTCCTACACTAAATGGGATGCGAGCCTTTGGTAAAAACCCACAATTAATTACGAATATACACTACTGCTCTCTGGATCAATACTTGTTATGAGTATGCAGTTTGAGCCTTACAATTAGCCTAGAATAAATGATGAATCACAAAAACACAAAAATGGCTCTGCATTGTACTGTACATATCTACCCTTCAACTTATGTGCACTCAAGAGTGTGTACGAGATTTGTCTAAATGATGATTATACCCAAGTAGCCGCGAATACCAATGAACCTATCCCGATTCTAGCGAGTAGAGCACAAAAGGTTGACATGTGACAATTAGTCCACAAAGGTCCCATGCACATAATTGTGAACCATATAAAGAAACGCACTGCAGCTACACTAGGTAATCTTCTACAGCTGATTGAGTTACTTTCAGTTAAAATGAAACTTTCTACTACTAATTGTTCATGACTGAATTACGCATGTTACCGTACCTTTTCCGTCCGAGAGCTGATCTGATGCTATCAATGAGTGACTTCGGGTCTTTCAGACTTCTATCCGCATATAAGTCAACTTTACTATTTATATCTGACAAAATCTTGCCCATGTTGGAATTTTGAGAAATTGATATAAAAACGTGGCTATCAAATTGGATTTTAATCTCATGATAGACTTTACTGACAAGCGTACTCTTGCCCATACCTCCGGCTCCAACTACAGCCACCACTTTAAGTTTTTTATCCTCCATACTTAGCCACTTGATGAGCTCTGTCTTTGGACCATTTATGCCTACAAGGCTATTGTCCTCTTCATACAGTGCTTGCAGACGAGGGTCAATAATAACGGGGCGATGGGGATATCCAATGCGTGCACCAAGATCATATCTTTTCTGGCAATCGCTCATTTCCATCGCCCGAGCCTTCAGTTCTTCGATTCGGCTGGCAACCTTGTAACGTGCCTTGAGATCCTTGAGTCTTCTCAAGAACCCAGCCTTCTTGCATCCACCAGCAAGGCCATCCGTAAAGATGTCGATGCAGTCCTCCATATCATACGACAGGTCACGCACCTTCTCACGCCAGTCTTTCTGTTGCTCGGACAGATTCTCCACCATGGACAGCTCCACGAGCAAAGCATTCATGCTGCTCATCTCATTTCTCAAAGAGCGGATATGCTTCTTCGTGCCTCTAGACAGCTTGTACTTTTTCTCCAGCAACGTGGCAAGCTTGGCGAGGAGCGGTTTCACCGCTCCTGTCGCCGCGCTCGCCATAACCACCTCCATCGGTTGCAGAATCTTGTTTCCCACAGTCAGCCAATATCATCACTTCCTGTCCATGTATGGGTTAGGAGGAAGCGTCAAAGTGGTGTATTGGCAAAGCACAAGTATATAGAACTCATAGCGTAGGACTCACGATTGATATAGTGGGTAGTAATATATTTGTGGTGTCATGCAACATTTTATTTATTAGGTTGTACACTCATTTTGTCTTGGCATGTGTGATGTTGTGGTAACATATTATGTTACCACAATCTTTTTTACTTGTTAATTACTTGACAAATCGTCTATTTTGCCTAGATATGTGTGATGTTACTATTTATGTTACTCACATTATGGGTAGCCTCATGCAGATGTGAAACACATGCACCTGGAGCGCAACCAGAGGCGACATGATCGATACCATATGACCATCATTGATGGATGGGGTTCACGCTTGAGGCTTCTCGTAATGTGTTATAACTAGTATCATGCATGCCAACTAGACAATTTGAGTGAGGTGGCATAGAATTAAATGAAGAAAAAGAGGATTGAGTATCATATTATAATATGACACCGTGTCATAATAAATCCTATGCTATGGCAGTAAATAAGGTCACGATAATATGATATATAATACTATGCATTATCGACGTAGTATCATACACTAATATCATATGTCTGATACTTCCTCCATTTACTTGTATAAGGCCACTATGAAATATGCATTTTACATCTTTACAAGGCCACTAACAATAATCAAGGCAAAAATTAATAATATTTTTTCATACTAGCAACTTGTTTAATACTTGTATGCATGCAGTCACAATGACACTCAGCTACTTTTTCCATTCACTTTTCTTGCATGCATGTGGCGTATTAATCATCCCAGTAAACGAGAAAAAAAGTTGGGTTGCAAAACATGCATTAAATCTTACCTTGGTACCTGAAATTTCAGTTTGTGGGGCGGCCTTGTATATAAAAATGAAGGGGGTACTAAGGCTAGTCATAGTGAGAAGTAACTTAGATTAGTGTCATGCATATGACACTAGTCTTTGTTACTACCTTCGTAGTACAAAGTAACGTACAAGTAGTATCATAGATGATAGCATTTATTACATTATAGACTCATTTTACTTTGGGTTGCATTATGTTACAGTAACATATTAGGCTAGTCATAGTGGGGAGTAACTTAGACTAGTAATATACATATGTTACTAGTCCATGTTACTACCTTCATAGCGGGAAGTGACACTTCCTGCTATGAAGGTAGTAACATGGACTAGTAACATATGTATATTACTAATCTAAGTTACTCCCCACTATGACTAGTAATATACATATGTTACTAGTCCATGACACTTCCTGCTATGAAGGTAGTAACATGGACTAGTAACATATGTATATTACTAATCTAAGTTACTCCCCACTATGACTAGCCTTATGTTACTCCAAACGCCTCTCTCCTCATTAACTATATGCCATAAAAGCTAACTTGTCTTGGAATGCGCTATATCACTTGCTAAGTTTCTCTCACTATAACCAACCTAAGTTATGATATTATACCCATTATATGGGCATGAGATGAAGGAGGGGAAGGAATTGGCCGGATCCGAGGCCATGCATGCATGGTTGTCACCGTGTGATCCTCGCTAGGATTGGCCGACAGGTGCTGCCCTGGCAGGGTGGGGGCCACTAGAGCAGTCAACATAAGATGTGCAACAAGCGGGGATTTGGCCCGCTCCTCCTCTGAAGCTTGGAGCATAGCGCAGTCAGAGCAACTAGCAAAGCGGAAGCCTGCTCCAGAGAAGAGTTAGCCGATAGGGCATGATGGGGAGTCCGGATCAGCGGTGCCATCAGAGCATCTCCAGCCGTTGGCCTCCCCAGGATGCATAAAATCCCCTCTGGGGGCAAGCCGGCGACACAATCGGCGCTGGGGCAGTTTTGCATCCAGTCGTCGCCCCCAGACGCCGAAATTGGCCCACTTTTCAGCCCTTTTAGCGAGTAAAGGACCCATATAGGCGAGAATAGGCCCATATTCGGCGTGGTTCGCCGTAGCTCGGCGTTCAATTATCAATGTAAATTTTTTCTTATAACATATTTCATCACAGAAAAATCAAATACTTCAACAAAATAGTACAACAACAAATAGTTCAATACAAATTATATAGTTCAACAAATAAAAGCTCATATTTCATCACACGTCGCGCCCGGTGTCCCCCTTGAGCCTCCATAGGTGCTCAATCAGATCTTTCTGCAGTTGATGATGCACCTGTGGGTCTCGGATCTCCTGACGCATACTGAGATAGGCAGTGCAGGTTGCCGGTAGCTGGTGATCAACTTCGGCTAGAGGACCCTGCCTGTAGTATGGTTCAGTGTAAAACACTGGGTCTTGTTGCTCGCTCTCGATGATCATGTTGTGCAAGATGACACATCAAGTCATAATCTCCCACATTTGATCTTTCGACCCGGTCTGAGCGGGGTACCGGACAACAGCAAATCGAGATTGGAGCACACCAAATGCCCGCTCGACATCCTTCCTGCAAGCCTCCTGAATCTTCACAAACCAGGCATTCTTGCCTCCTGGCACAGGGTTTGAGATCGTCTTCACAAATGTCGACCATCTCGGATAGATGCCATCAGCTAGATAGTACCCCTTGTTGTAGTGCCGCCCATTGATCTCGAAGTTCACCGGAGGAGAATGACCTTCAACAAGCTTGGCAAAGACAGGAGAGCACTGCAGCATGTTGATGTCATTGTGAGTTCCTGGCATACCAAAGAAGGAGTGCCAAATCCAGAGGTCCTGTGTGGCCACTGCCTCAAGTACCATACTATAACCACCTTTGGCGCCTTTGTACATCCCCTGCCAAGCAAATGGGCAATTCTTCCATTTCCAATGCATGTAGTCGATGCTTCCAAGCATCCCAGGAAATCCTCTTGCTGCATTTTGTGCTAGGATCCGAGCAGTGTCTTCCGCATTGGGTGTTCTCAAATATTGCGGTCCAAACACTGCCACCACTGCCTGACAGAACTTGTAAAAGCACTCTATGCTGGTGGACTCGGCCATGCGCCCATAGTCGTCGAGTGAATCACCTGGAGCTCCGTATGCAAGCATCCTCATCGTTGTCGTGCACTTCTGGATCGAGGTGAATCCAAGTTTGCCGGTGCAATCCATCTTGCACTTGAAGTAGTTGTCGAACTCCCGGATGGAATTCACAATTCTGAGGAAGAGCTTTCGGCTCATTCGATAACGGCGCCGAAATGTTTTGTCGCCGTAAAGTGGAGCATCGGCGAAGTAGTCGGAGTAGAGCATGTAGTAGCCTTCGAGACAATGCCGGTTTTTTGCTTTCACCCGCCACGGCGCCGAGCCACCTCACCGCGGCTTTTCATTGCTCGCCAGCAGCTGGACGAGGGCGGCGAGCACCATCAGATGCTCTTCTTCCTGGACGTCGGCCTCGGCTTCCTCCTCCAGCAGCGCGGCGAGCGTTTCCTCGTCATCCGAGTCCATCGCCGAGGCAGGAAAATTGCCGAACACCTTGCCCCCCGTGGGCGTGCACCTGCCGCTAAACTGCCCCTCCGCGCCCAGAAACGGCGGCCGGAAACGCCCAGCTGCTGTTGAAGGGGCTGCCGCTGCGAACCTCTGCTAATTTTTCGGCGGGGATTGGCTATCTAGCAGTGAAAGGCGGCGGGCAGCGTCGGGATATAGCTAGTGGCGGCCAAGGGCGCGGGGGGTGGAAGGCGAGTCGGGGAATAAAATCTTGACTTTTCACCTGAGGGTGTGGGCCAGCCACGCTTTTCCCTTGCGCCGGAGCCCCCGATCGCCCCCCCCAGTGCGCCTGGTTCAGCCTACGCGCGCCGAGCAGAAAAAAGGGCCGAACCGGCGCTTTACGTCGTCCTAGGGGCGCGACTGGGGCTTTTTTTGGCACCGGCGCCGAAAAAGTGGCCTTGGGGGGCCTGTTGGGGGCGCGGCTGGAGATGCTCTCAGAATTGACGTCAGGCGGGGGTGGTGGAGGATGGGAAGGGAAGAGCAGTATGAGGAATGCTGGACTTGGGTGGTCATGAGGAAGCGTCGATTGAGCAAAATAATGAATCCAATTCGGGTCGGTGTCGGCGAACTCGTCGGGCTCAACGAGGTCGAGTTCCAAGGATCGCAGAATGATGTTGGGGTTCATAGTCTAGGAAGACAACCAAAAAGCACCGCCAGAATGGGGAGAGCAGCGACACGGTCGAGGAGATTTCCAACCCATTGTTAGGGATGCCTCGGACCTTGATGTCCTCACTGGCCCTAAGTGAGAGCAGCTCGGCACTGCCATTCTGGTATGGCTGTTGAGGGTGGACTGAAAAGGCATCAAACACGGAGCGGAGGACGTCGACGAGGGGCTAAATTTTGTGATTTGACCCTTTTCCGAAACTTGATCGAGATCTGACCCTGCCTCGCAAAAATTTCGGGATCTGACCGTTTTCTTACCGCTAGGGTCCATGGCGATGAGCAGGTTATCGATTGTGCCAGAGAAAATCTCCCCTTGCCCCCGCGTCGCTCCCCCATGGGCGACCCGGGCGGCAACGCCAGATCCGCCCTCCCGCGCCCCTCTCTGCCCTCCCCCGCCGCTATCGCCGGCCGTAGCCGCCGGGGAAAAGCCCCTCACGGTGGCTAGCGGCGGGGCGCCTTCTCTTCTCTCCCCTCGGTGGTGGTTGGCACAGGGCAACCAGACTAGGGCAGAGGCATCGGGCGGGGGCGGGGCCTGACGACGCGGCGGCGGGGTGGTGGCAGGTACGGCACCGTGATGGTGGGGCGTAGGCTCGCGGCGCGACAGCCCGCTGTGGCGCCAAGTAGGGGTGGGGGGCTCCCGTGCGGTGGCGTGGGCATGGATCTGACCCTGCAAGCGCGGCCCTAGCCCCTCCCTGTGCGGTCAATGGTGAGGCGCCGAGTAGCTTCCGGTGGGTTGTGGTGGATGCCCTGGTGTCTCTGCTGTAGATCCGCCGATGGCGCGACGACTACCATGGTGGGGTGTGCATAGGCGGGTTTCGGTGTCGTCTTGGCGGCGAAACTGCCTAGGCGGCGCGGGTCGCGGTCGGCGTGGGTGGTGGCTGGGGTCCGGCTTCGGGCTCTCGGCGGCTGCGGTTGGTCCCCTCCGTCATGGGCGTGTGGCGGCGGTGCAGCTAGGACGATGGTGGTTCGGTGCCTTGGTGGAGGTGGCCGCGATGGGTGTGGTGGTGGTGCTTCCACTTGGCGGCAGGGCGTACTGGTCGTGTTGCCGTGGCCATGATGCTTTCTTTGCGGAGGTGAGGAGGAGCGGCTTGGACAGGGGGCGGTGTCGTAGACGGCGTGCTTTCTGTAACGCGAAGGCGGGAGCTTTACGAGCATCTGAAGTCCCTGTCAGGCCTGGTTTGCTCCTGCTATTGCGTCTGGTCGGTTATCGACGTTGATGGTGGAGGTTGGGACCTCCGGCGTGCCGACGGTGGCGTTGCCCCTAGTCCCAGCTACTCGTCTTCGTCGTGAAGGCCCCTCCTCGCGTTGTTGTGGTGAGACAGCATGGGAAGCTTCAAGTCCGTGTTGGCGCAGGGTGGTGGACGGTTTGGTGGCGGGCTCCGATGCGCCTGAGATGGAGGTTGGGATCGGGAGAAATCCCTGTCTGCCTGGTCGACACCATCGCGGTGGCGCCTGCTGGTGCCGCCAGACCTTCCTGGAGGGCGTTGGGGCTACCTTTCCTTTCCCCTCACCGTGTACCGGGGGAAACCCTTAGCAGCAGTGTCGTCATCGGCGCGTCCCTTCTTGGAGGTATTGATTGGTACCGGCATCTCGTAGTCTAGGAGCTTGCAGCCGTCGCGAGGCTTCTCCGTTTTCGTTGATCTGCCGTTGTCGGCATTTATTTCTTTTACGCTTTCTCCGTTGTTTCCTTTGAGCGTGCCTATGTTGTTTCCGTCCCAGCACCTATCGTTGGATGTATCGGAGCTGGTTGCTTTATAATACAAAGCAGGGGGAAACCCTTTTATGGAAAAATGGTCCGTGGAGGCAGGGTATAACGGCCTATCGCCAAGGTCCCTGACGGTAGAGTTGCACGCCCTATCGGAAATTTTTATTAAGTATGGAACACAGTGCATACTCGCACCTACCCCCGGGCACCTTGGATGTAGGGTTGTACAGGCTACCGCCAGCCTGTTTGGCGGTAAGGTTGTTTTCTACCGCCAAGGTCCATAGCAGTAGTAAAAGGGTCAGATCTCGAATTTTTTATAAACTGGGGTCAGATCTCGATTAACTTTCACAAAAGGGTCAAAACACAAAATTTTCCCTCGACGAGTTTAGCTGATGAAATACCAGAGGGATTGCCAGTCACCATGGCGACAAGAGCATGCCCAAGAGAACGTTGAACGGCCTTTATTCGCATTGGGCACGCCATGTAGTAGACCGTTTTAGCAGGATGCAAGGAGAGATGCCCATACATCATGGAGATCCCACGCAAGGAGGAATAATAAGGCGCAAGAATCGCTAGTGAGGGGGGGCATTACCAAGGGTGTCCCTGATACCAACGGCAGGGAGGAAAACGGCAACGACATATGCCAGTTCGGCCCCGCCACATTTTAAGGAGGAGCCTGCAGAGCATTGGGAGGAGGCTCGAAGGCGCTTGGCCACGGGAGAGCCGTTCAAGCAGGAGGAGTGTTGGGCGGTGCAGTTGTGGGCGATTTGACCATAAAACTAGCCGCACGCGTTTCGCCTGCACTCGGACTGAAGGCATTCATCCGTCGACGATGGCCCTATGCCGACGAGGCCGGCGGGGAAGCGGGTGTCATTGCCCGTTAGCGACCTCGGAACCTCCCACGAGAGCAACCTCAACTTCGTTCACAACCTGGTCCGAGGAGTACCCGAGGAGGCGGAGGCAGATTCGAGGGCGGAGAGGAGGCATGGGCGGGGGAGGCAGGACCGGCCGGCACGATAGAGAGAACCTGGTAGTAGGACGGCGCGTCGAAGCTGGGAGACGAGGGGTTTGACTTGAGCCAGCATAGCATAGCTTACAAGTCCTGTCTGGGTCAAGGTTTTCAATTTCAGTTTCAGAAAAAATTCAGCAGCATACGAAATCACCAAAATTCAGTGAATTTCAGTTTGCATTTCGGCCAAAAAACCGAAATATTTACTTGACTTTAGCCAAACATTTTGGTTTCTTTAAAAAATATTTAAAAATATTTTTGAATTCCTATGTAGTAATGAAATTGCTCAAATATTCTGGCCGAAAGGTAAATATTTTGATATCCACTGGAATTACTAAAATTCAGTGAATTTCATCGAAATCTCACTGAAAAGTGAAAACCATGGCCTGGGTCCGAGGGGGGAGGGGAGGAGGTGGCCATGAGTGCGTGGAGTGGTCGACGACGGGGCAGGGGCTTGGGGCTAGCCGAGCCTCTCTAAGCATGATTTAGTTTTAAGTGCACCAAGCATAATTACTAGTGAAATACATCATTCTATTAAGAATCTAAGACCAATCTAACCTTCCGCTAAGCGCAAATGGAAGGAAAAAACATAGCACCAGCCCCATCCTTAGTCACTACGAGCCAACAACGGTAAAATAAGCAAAAGTGCGACTACCTTGGCAAAAAAGTGATCCCCGTCGACTTGTGTGATGCTGCCACCCTGCTACCCTCCTCGCCACCGTGATCCTGGAGAAGCTGAGGGCTAGAGGTCGGAGGTCGGGGGCGCTCGCATGGCGCCCATCTATGTAAGTATGTCCCGCGCGGTGGTGATTTCTTGGGCGTTGTCGCTGGGTTGGGTCTTGGGTGGGGAGAGTGGGACGGGATGCGGCTTTCTTTACAGTGCCGTGGCGATTGGACGGAACGGACCGAACCGAGGGGAGCTGTATATTATAGGATCTATTATTATTATATAATGATGCTACTGTATTTTAGAGTTACTTTTATAATTCTGTTGACGCGATTAGGAAGTTTGTGGTTTATCAGTACCTAACACAGGATAGAATATATTGTCTCCATGGAAAATGTAATCAACACAGCCAAAAGGATGATAGCACAGCCTGACTAACTCCACGCGGGATTTGGTAGAAAACGCGTGGCCCGTCGGTCTCCGCGCGCGTCGTCATCGTCCGGCCGGGTATCAAATATATTATCGGGTTAGCCTTTTCTTGTGTGTACATGCGTGCTTTTGTTGTGCGCGTCCGTAGCCGGCGGAAGATCGATCAGCTGTACGTGCGTTGTGGCAGAAAGAAAACGATCCTGCTGCGTGTACGTGTGCGTGTTCCATCGGGAAGTAACTAGTAAGCGGCCGGAGCTTTTGCGCGAGAGGTGATGCGCATCTGGCCTAGCGGAGAGCAACGACATGAACGACCGCGCATCTGGCCTAGCGTGACAGGAACAATGGCCCAGCGTCAAGTAGAAGCCAGCGAAGCAGAACATGTCGCTCAATGTGCTCCTTGACGGCAGCAAGGCACGCGTCGTATCGAGAGTGCTGAATGGAACAAGGGGTGAGACGGTTCCGACTCAGGCTGTAAGTGGGACGCTCCGCGGGAGGCTCGCGTCCGCCCCGCAGCTGCTGTGTAGATTAAATGGGATACCCGCCAAAGCCCATATATTATTATGTGGGATATGTGGGTTTAATGGAATACCCACTTAAATGATGCAGATGTACCTGTTGAAATATATTCACACTGCCATCTTGAGATGGTGAGCTACCATCATTGGTTCCTTGGGAGCTCCAACAGCTTGAGTGGATGATGCGCACGTACAGCCGGCATGCACGGCATGCCTTGGCCTAGTGCTCTAGTGCCGTTGTACTTACAGCTCCAACAAACAATGCTATAATTAACTCTTGAGTAGCAAGACGAATAGAGATGGCAAAATTTAAACAGTAGAATGCCCACCTAGTCCATACAGAAACTTAATTATAGATCATACAGAAATACAGAATAGATTATTTGTCATGCAGAGAAACAGAGAGCGGGCACAGTATAACCACCATTCTTAGTCTCTCAAAAGGATCTAGCAGTTAATCAAGCAGGAACTTAGCATCACACACATAGCAGCAACGCATACACGCATAAAATTCAGTTAAATTTAGGTCGGTAGTTCGAATTGGTAGTTTAAGATTCATGCTGTATTTTAACTATGTTTGTAGTTGTTATTTGAACTATGTTTAAATTTAGGTCGAACTTTATTTAAATTATAAATTATGGCCGAAGTAGTTCAAATACTTTGTTCAAAAAGAAGATGACACAATATTGTATGTTGGCGTTTTTCTTCTAGGTGGTATGTAACAGCCCAAGAGCGAGACCTCCATTTTTTTGTGATATGTTCATGCTTGCATGCTATACTGTGTGCAATTGAAACGATGAAACAAAATCAAAATTAATTAAATAATATTTGAAGTAAAATATTCCATTTGTATAAATATTCTAATGGACATTTAGAGACAAGTATAAGAGGCGAATGAAATGTGTCTATGAGTAGAGACGTAATATGAGCATATGCCTAACTTGACGTCTCTACATGTAGATACGATTTTTGAGCATGCCTAAGACAACGTCTCTACGTGTAGACACCATTTTAAACATCCCCAGAAAGCGTCTCATTCCATTTAAGACACGCTTGGCAAAGCGTGTCTATCTATTTGAGACAGTCCGTGGGGAGACGCTCCAAAGACGCTTTATTAAGATGGCTCTATAGTTGGCTAGAGATGAAATAACACGTCGCTAGGTATGAAATTGGGCGTGTCTATTGGCTGTTTTTGTTGTAGTGCTATTGCTGCGGGCTGGTGCATAGGGCCACCGGCCAGTGGTGCCGCGGGCGGGCTAGGGTCCAGCCAGATCCGGCCGGATCTGTTGCTGGGCGGTCAGCTAGCGGTGCAAGGAGGTGGAGGGGGTCCTTGTGGGCCTTCTGGCGGGTGGGTGGTGGCGGTGTGGGCTGTGCTTCTCGCCTGGTAAGGTGCTGGCAGCGCAGGGTGTTGGTGCGGCCCTCCTTCTCCGGGGTTTGGCCCGACGAGATGGTCCAGATCTAGGGTTCGTGCTCGGGCGGGCCAGTCCGGGGCCCGGGCGGATCGGAGCTTGAGCTCTGGGAAGGAGAGGTCAGGCTTGGCTCGGGATGTTCTCATGGGTGGTGCTCGTGCTCTCCTCGCGGGGTATGGTGGTCCGTGGTGGTGGTCAGGTCCTCACTATCCCGTCGGGCAGATTGGCGCTCGTGACCACGGTTGAGGCGTCGTGCGAGCAGGATCGCCGACGGCCATCCGTAGTCACTAGGTTGCGTCCCTGCCGGTCCATCGGGACTGGCCGGGGATGCCGGTGTGGACGCCCCTACTGTGGGGGCATCGACCTAGACATCGTGACTGATGCCGAGCTAGGAATGAATGGAGATCCCTTTCTTTCCTCCTTTCAAGGTTGGTGCTCTGTGATGCGGACGGATGGTGGTGGCTTGGACGTGGATGCCGGAGCAGCGGCTCCGGATGGCGGTCTGCATGGTTGGCTCTCCGGCGGGCACCATGTCGGTGGTGGTGACTCTCTCTCTTGGTTGTGTGGGCGGCAGGAGGGTAGCGGTGGTGGCTCGGGCGCTCTCCCTGTCTTTGGCAGTGGCTTCGCCCTGATCCATACCTGGGAAACTGAATTCACTGCACTTGTCTTGAAGACCTCGTGCTGGCATGAGAGAGCTGCCGAGCGAAAGCCCCGCGCTTTGTCGCCGACGACGGTGACGCTCGCGGCGCTTTTATCTTAGTGTGAAAGGGATTCATAGAAAAAGTCACAAACCAAAACCCTATGTTAGCTCTGTCTACCTCGGTCGGCAATTTCATATTCTTTTGCAACTGGAGATCACATATATCGGCATACACATAGAAAGCCAAAAGCCGTGATGCAACCAAGATGCTATAGATAAATGTGATTAGTTCAGCAAGAAGGCATACCTGATTAATTGGAGGATACATGGGAACCGAACACACAGGGCATTCCAATAGCTACCCCACATTTGTAGAAACTATGAGATTTAGTTTGCGTGAATGCTCGATAACATCACTGACGACTTCTGTGACATCTAACATCTCATTCTTTGGAGGGTCGATAACTTAAGCATCAATGTCGTCAAGATAAGCAGTTGACCCCATGATCAAACCTATAGATACATAATCTTGTATGGATAAGAAATATTTAGGCTTGGAAGTAAATGCGAAAGATATTATCATCATTCTAAAATACATGAATATTTTTTAATCCACAAAAGGCATCTCCTAATCAAATTAGCTCACTTTTGTACGGAACGCACAAAGGCAAATTTCATCCTAAGCCAATCATAATATGCCTCGACTACTAAGATCCGGTAATCATGAGCAATATGGGCTTGGATCTCGGAAAAACTTTGAAATATTTGACCCAACAAGAGAATTAGTTCAAAGAACACTCTCAATTTTGCCTCACCTTATATGCACGCAACAGTTGTTATCTAGCTCTTTTTTTGCAGGCTGTGGATATATCTCCTTGAAAATTAAAATAAACGCCTCATCGTATTTCATTCTGTTTAGTACACAACCTTGACCACAAAACTTGATCACAAATTCAGATCTTGTATACTGCAAGCTCGTGCTAGACCCGTGTATTCACTTGTGATATATAGATCAAGCAAGAGAGAGAGAGAGAGAGAGAGAGAGAGAGAGAGAGAGGGATTGGAAACTAATTGATAAAGGATGTGAGCAGACGAAAGGACAGCCTCGGTTCGTCGGTGAATTGCCATGAAAAAGAGGCAGACATGAAGGGGTCGGCTTGTCGTTGTCGCACGATGAAGCAGACAAGGAACGAACGATTGCGACCATGCCGCGGGCGGCCCTCTCTACCCGCGCCCCCTCTGGACCAAGGACGTTGGCGATGGCTCCACATGTGACATGTGCTCCTTCTGCCAAGGTAGCCGTGCCTTTAGACATCCTACCAGATTTTTTGTGGCACAACATTATTTTTATACCTTTGGATTGATGAAGACTCTGTACAATACCAATATACCATTCACCTCTTGTCATTGACCTCTGAAAAGAATTACTTCAGATGCCTTTAGTACAACACATGCAATTTTGTCAAATAAGGTCCTTGTGAGTCTTTATAAGGTAATAGTAACTAACTGTATGCATTCCTAGTAACAACAAATGTTAAATGTGCTAAACCGATGCTCTATGTAGCCTACAACAAATTATTTTATACACAGATAATATAAGCCACTATATATTCTGAACCACCATTTTAATTGCCACGGGTCTAGTTCTGCTTATTCTGATGGATTAATAAAATAGACCCAATGTTGTACCAAATCTATTGTATGCAGTAACTACAGGCCACCATTCTTTAGTTTTAGAGGAAATACCATTCTTTAGTTTTAACAGCTTTCCATACGGTAGAGCAATAAAAAAATGTAACCAGCAGGGGAAACCCAGCAAATTACCCATTGCTCTAACATTAGACAAGATTAACAATTCAGAATAGATGGCATACATCGATCATTCATTCTGCCAGTACGGCCATAAGCAGCACCGAAAATATCCTCAATAGGATTTTCAAAACCGCCCTCGAATCCACCACCTCCAGCAGCAGCTTTCTCATATTGTTCAGCGCCAACCTGTAAAACCACTAAAACAGGCAAAGTAAGGAGAAAATGTGACAGCGACAATCATCTGTGAAACAATTGATTTATTTCCAAAATGGAAAATACTCATGTACGGAATAATATACGTTACGTCAGTGTAGTACATCTTCCTAAGATAAAATATTCCTTTATACAACATGGAGCATTTTAATTATCTGGAGCCAGTTTTCACCTCTTCCCTCGAAAGAAGAAACTACTTTGCTTGTACTCAAACAAGAAAAACTATAACTACATGTTAATTCTTCACCACTGAACTGACTACTCAATGCTAATCTTTCGGGTAGTGATAGTGCGCTAGAATTATCAAGTGTTTGGTACTTTGGTACCTGAGATCTGCAGTACACATTCCTACATACGTAGCTTACTTCATTTAAACAGGATGCACCAGCCTTAAACATATATACGCACTATGCAAAAAAAAAAAGATGAGGTAGATTCTTGCGGCTAAATTCAGATGACATGGAAAATTGCAGCGATACATTGATGCTATTCAGCGCCCACCTGATGCCGAGTTGCAAATTGAGCATTAGAAAATAGCTCATGCAACCCTTGTAAATAGTCTCCATTGGCCCTCTTGCTTGTTTTTGCCAGGTATTTTCCTGTGTTTCACCGCTGTCCAACATTCCTGAATGTTTGCCTTTTTGCTGTTCCGAGATAAGAACTCCTTGTATATTTTCCAGTTCGTAGACCAAATCCTTATGAACATCACTGTTTTGTAAACGCTCGTCACTTGACAAGGATTTATTGGGTAGATCTTGTGATACGTGATGCAATGAAATGGATGCAGAACATCAATGTAGCAGAACTATACAAAAGAGATATGCAGAAGCAGTACCAAAAGAAATTGTATTCAATTGATACTGCATCTACGTACTTCAAAGGAGACAAACAAATAACCTTGATCTATCAAAGGTCAGACCATGTGAAAAATATTAAATAACAGGGCTGCCATCCATGCTACTCAAAACAAAACAGGGAAGACAGTTAACCGACCATCATGTACCAGGAGAGTTGACTCTAGGTCATCACTCAAACAAGCCATTCCGCCGTTCACGGTTCAGTAGCATCGCATGCCCAGAGACCTCACGATTCATTCCTTAATCAATCATCTGACATGATTTGCTTGCTGTGTACATATGCTGCATACAGTCACGCGGCTGCCATCAACTCAGGGCATCTTCAATGCAGGGCGCTACTAGAAGGCGCCAGGATAAATCCCCATCCGATTCGTTACGGCGGATAATCCTAGAGTCTGCTTGGCATCGGCGCAAAAGGAGGAGTCAGGCGCTTGGCCTTTTTCCTTGCTGCAAGAGATAAATATTGAACGCCAGGGCAGCTGTTTTACGAGTTTGTTAGCGCCCATATTAGCTGCTAGCATTGAACGAGGGGACGCTTACGTGAATATTTAATCTTTTTGTATTTATTTTTTCTCTACAAGCGTCTATATAAGCGCCTAGCATTGTAAATGCCCTCATGCTCTGCAGCTATCTTGGCAACCAAACACCACCGGCCTTCCAATACTAGTAAATGTAAATCGAACTACAGCCCAGATACTCAATACGGTTTTCACTTTTCACATCGGGATACGCCGAGCACAGATTTGGCTCGCCGAAATAGCACTAGAATTTCTTTATTTGCGGTGGCTCTGTCGCCAGGGGAACAGGAAAACAGAGCAACTGTCCGAAACTGAACCCTCCATATGCAAAGTTGAAACAACTTACAAAAAAGACCATATTGCAGTTGTACACAGCGAGGTGCAGAATGCCATGGAGCTGTACACGGAGGAGGCACTGCAGTTACGCCCGCTTAGCCAGAGGTTGGAGCATTGTTCACGAACTAAGACGGCTTAGCCGCCTTACTTTGGGCCGTATGAAGGAAGTACTTCAACTAATGGGTAGGTTGCCAACCCAACATTATAGGCGGGAAGTTCTCCTTTCTCCAAGTATGCTCATTAGAACGATAGGTGAGTAGCTCGACTATAGCACGAGTAGAGTCGAGTTCTTGTACTAACCTAAGAGCAGATATGCCGAAATATTTCCCTGTTCAAGCAGCTAATAAGTAAACGACTTCTCCATAACAGTTTGAAGATTGGCTCGCAACGCAAGTAGCGGCAAGAAAGGAGAGCAAGACTTCCTTTTCTAAAAGAAGAAAGAACTAGACTTCTATAAGAAGATTTTTATAATCGTAGATCGTGGAATATTCATCTATCTTATTAGGTAACTACTTTAGCTGCTCCTGCAATAGAAATAGTTTACTTCGGTGCCGGAGAGCCGAAACCGCTGACCGAAAAAAGACATAGGCCCTGTTTGGTTCATAAGTCCTAGGACTTTTTTTAGTCCCAACTTATAAGTCTCAAGTCCCTAAAAAGTCCTTACTTGTTTGGTTCTGGGACTTATAAGTTCCTATAAGACCATATTACAACTATAAGTCCCTATAAGTCCCTCTTTGAGAGTCTTATTTCATAAGTCTCAAATGCCCACTTTAAGTCCCTATAAGTCCCTCCTGTTTGGTTTAGATGGGACTTATAGGGACTTTTTTAAGTCCCTAAGCCAATAAGTCCCTGGAAACAAACACCCTCATATTCACTTTGACCACAGCCACCCGCACTACGTCCTTACATTCTATTTAGGATTAGGAATAGGTGTAATCAGACCTGCTTTTGACATATCTATCCTATTCTTATTTGGGTACCATATGCACCTCTTTGGGCTTCTATTGAATCGAGAAATTGGATCGTACATCTTTCATCTGCTTGTTTGCGCGAAGGCTTAGAGTCCTTTTCGCTAGGTCCAAATTCGTCAAAGCGAAAGATCTGATCCAATGGAAATCCCGCATATTGAGCGCAGCATCCATTGTTTGCCCCGATTGAAGATCCGACACGACACCCTCTCTTCCATCTTCGGCTTCCTAACCAGATCTGTTTACCCCTGCTTGAAAAAGTGTTTCCATTCGTAGTTCGGGGTTTCCTAGTCCCAAGTTTATTCGTAGCCGGCTCCCTATCCAGGTCTTCCTCCTCAATAGCTATCTTTGTTTGACGGTGTTCGTAAAACCACATCTACAGTGGGAGTCCCTATCTACTTTTGATTCCCTTCTTACTGGCTTTGCCAATACATCATACTGATTTGACGCTTCCTTACGCTTTATTAAGTACGGCTGGTAACATTTTGATGTGTTTCGATTTTTTTGAAAAAGAGAGATTTGATGCTTCTGAATTCATTGTATTAATTCCACTTCCTACTCACAGTATGCTCTTAATGATCCCGGCTCATGATTTAATTGCCATATATTTAGCTATTGAGCTTCAAAGTTTATGTTTTTATGTGATCGCAACATCAAAAAGAAAGTCCGAATTTTCCACGGAAGCCAGCTCAAAATATTTTATCTTACGAGGGAGACGTAATAATACTGAGCTATTCTTCAATTTCCTTGCTTGCGAGATCAAAAACTAGGTATCGAACAAAGAAATCTGCTCACGGTACCTCTTACCTCAAAACTTCTATTGGATCTGGGATCAGAAGAATTCCAATTTGAATGTGCTCATATCCAACTACCCGAAGGGATGCCATTATTGCTTCTTTCATTTAAAAGCTTGAGTCGGTTCTATCTAGCTAAATTATTCAATAAAGTAGATCAAAGTGTGTGATGCTTGTGAGTTTGGCAACTACTATATACGATATTTATAACAATACCGTTAGTTAGTAATGTGGGTTGGCTTGGATTACTTAGTGTTGCGCGCCTAGGAGGGCAGCGCGCTTGGGATGCGGAGGAGCTATTATCGCCCAGCTCCCTAACCTAATGCGGCCGGATCGCAGGGAACCTTAGCATGGGGGGACGTCCTAATCCTTTTGCCACCACAAGGCCGGCTAACCGTACGCAACAGGCAACGGATTCTCCACGCGCTGGGCATACCATAGTTCTTCCGTGCGTCTTTATCGTGGCAGAAACAGAATAAGAGGGAAAGACCCGGCCGACTCGCCCAGGGCTCGAGGGCGAGCCATATGAGAGTCAGTAGAATTCTGTTTACGTTCTCGGTTTGGGTTCGGGCCCCTCTCGATCTTTTGCATATAGAAAGAAAGCTTTACCAAATACAGGTGTAGTAGGTATAGAGCCGTAAGCGTGGTGGGGGTGCCGGTGCTTAGGCAGATGCCCCATTGTTCATGATGTTGCAATGAATCCAGTGGATCATCCTCATGGAGGAGGTGAGGGGCGCACGAAAGGAGGTAGACCTTCGGTGTCACCTTGGGGAAAGCTCACCAAAGCAGGATTTCGGGCAGTAGTAGGGGTGGTGAAACTTTAGATGTCAAATGCCACCAATTTTTCTACTCAAGTTAGAACGTAGTTTTTCGAAGTGAATTGGCCAGTTCCTTTTAAAAGGAGACTGGTTTATTTTTATAAGCGATTGGCTGCACTTTAGATTTGTTATCGTAATTTCTCTTTTATTTATGGGTTTTATTTATTATTTCGATTTTTGATAAACGAAATGAATCCAAGCCCGACAAGTAGAATTCCATTCGGTACCTTTGGGGTTTTCTTTTTCCTTCTGGATGACGACGTCACCGTGTCTCCTTATTGTTATTGCGATGGTGACGAGGAACAAAGGGCCGGGGAGATCATCGAAATTACCTCTAGCCCGGAGCCAGAGGGGGTCGTCGACACATCGCTAACCCTGGTGGTGGGGCACTTCGAAGGTCTGGAGACCCTCCTTGAGATTCCCCCTTTACCGGAAACGCGGTTGAATTCGAAACATCTTGAATCGGATCCTCTCTTCTCAGAGAGCTTGAGAGTGAAATGAGTGGGCCGGCCAAAGAAGACCACTATGGGAGTGAAAGGGGTTCTGCACAGCAACCGCGCGCACTGTCGGACTGTCGGTTTTGAGGATCGCGCCGCCCGCGCTCTCGCTAGCGCGGCCTTGTATGGTGGTGCCGGCCGAGCGGAGCTGAGTACCACATTTGCATTTTCCGCTTCAATTATGTCTTAAATGGAAATATAAATGAAATACTTTCCTTCAGCTAATCCGTCCCAATGCTGGCCCAGTGGAGCTGAGTAGCCTCTGCATTTTCGGGCGAGTCTATGTCTCGCTTCTCGTGATACAAAAGAACGCATTGCCTCAAGCTAGCTCGAAACGCTGGCCCAGTGGAGCGGGGCTGGGTACCACATTTGCATTTTCCGCTTGGATTATGCCCTCGGCAAAGTACGTGTATGGTGGCCCATAACTAATCGGGCCCAACGCTGGCCTAGTTGGCTGTCAGAGAGTCAATGGCAATTGCTGAAGATCTTTCAGCCACAAAGATGCGATTTGTATTTGATTGTCTTGGGGTGGTAAATGACATCAAGCTGGCATACTGCAACGGAAAGTATGGGACGATCATCAAGAAATTATCGCTAGAAGGAACGGTTTTCAGGACAGCATGTTCTCTCATGAACGACGCGAGGCAAATGGAGAGGTCACAGGATGGCGAGGACGTCTCTCTGTCTCTTGCACCGGGTCACCATGTATGGCTGTGTAATCCTCAATTAGACTTTTGTAATCCCATGAATGTTAAATAAACCTTCAGTTTTTTTTTCTAAAGAGAGTAAACTCTGCATTTTCGGCTGAGCCTATTATCTTGCTTCTCGTGATACAAAAGAACCCATTGCCTCCTCGTAGCTCGAAACGGGTCAGGCGACTCAACGTAGCTCCAATATGTGCTGGTTTTCAATTAATAATTTATATTTTTAATTTAAAATACACATATTCCTAAAGACTAAGTGTACTTGATTTTCTTATAAAGTTCATCTACAATTTGAATAATGTTAACAAGGTGTAAAAACTTTGTTAGTGTAACTTGAAAATTATCTATAGTATTAAAAATAGCGTGAAATTTAAAAAATATATTAATTATTTCAATAAAAATATATGTGACATATTTGAAAAGTGTTATACACTGTTAAAAAAAGTTCATGACTTCAAAAAAACCTATTTTGAACCATTCATAAAATGTAAGTTACATTCAAATAAATTAATCATGTATTTTAAAAATATTAAACATGTATAAGAAAATGTTGTACAAGGATACCAACAATGTACAATTTGAATGAAAAAATAGACATCAAACATATATTTGAAAACAAATTGTGTATAAAATTGTTTTATATGTATATGAAAAAATAGGCATCAAAAATTATATTTTAAAATAATTTAATCATGTGTATTGAAAATGTTAATTTTGCATAAAAAATTCTACATGTATACACAAAATATACAATGTGTATGCAAAAACTGAGATATGTGTTGAAAAGGTTAAAAACAAAAAGGGCAAACAAAATAAACAAATAAAACGGAATAAAAAGGAAAAAGGAAAAGGAAACACAGAAGAAACCCAAAGAAAACTAACTCAAAATAGTGAAAAGACTGATAAAAATCTAGAGGAGAAAACTCGCCGCCACTACCGTATTGGGTCGGTGAATTGTAGACAAGCCCTATTACGACTCGCAACGGGCGAGAAATAGCATTTGTGTACAATTTCCCCTAGAATTGTATGTTCTCCGTAAGATAGGATAGGGTGGAAAATGCCAGTTCTGGCTACGCAACCACCTCTTTCAGCATTGCTTCCAATGCGCCGCCACAATGGCGTATCAAGAGTGTCACCGTGACCAATGGAGTTGCTCTCCCTAACGAAGCACGAAACCCTGAGCACCCACTCGCCCTCTAGACATACATCTGGTTGGAGATCGTGGAATACAGAAAGACGGAGACGGCCGGGCTTTTGGTAGGGCAGATGGTGCCTAAGAACGTAAGAGAGGCACATTGACGATAATCGAGGCAAGCACATTCTTTGTGTGTAGAGTCTTACACTAGGGCAATGAAACAAGCGACAAAATCATGGATTTATATAGATTTTGAATCGTGTGCAATGTCCCGGTTGGTATTATTGTGCCATGGCCTATCAAAAGTCAACAAGCAATGGAGCAGGTACTCGCTCACCCTTCGGGACATACCTCGTGGTCTCCGGCACCGACGGTCAATGCTCTCGTCTAATAAACCGGCCCGGTCATCTGGCTAGAGATTCTGGGGTACATGTTTCTCTTTTTGCTAGGACAGTCATGATGTCCAAGAAAAATAAGGGAGGCACGTTGGTGGTTCACGCACATTGTTTGCCTCAGATTACGACAATGAAACAAAGTGACAAAATGATGAATTATAGCAAACACCCTACACGACACAACATTACTCCTATAAAGGATGATGAAGTACCCGCCTCCCTAGGCTCCTCGCAGGAGAGCAAAAGCTAAGCCGGCGGATCGCATCTTCACATTGACAAAGTCAGCATAGACATCTCATTATCAACGGGTCGTCACCTCCACTAAAAGAATATTCCGCCTTTATGAGATACCAAACCGGCAAACATGTAGTTTGATCCTTGGTGGGCTGGGAGTACCACTACTATCCAACCACAGGTTGATTTTCCAAACCTGACTATTTGAAATGTTCATTTTGGATGCCTAAGTAAATTGTAAGTGTCGTTTGTATTAACTAATGGTCTATCGCTGGGCATCTCCAATGTACCAAAAACATGGGTCTTAAGCAAAAAAAATTGCATTAAGACCCACCCTCAAGCAATATGAGAAGGGGTCTTAGCAGCAAAATCTAAACACTAGGCCACAGTGCTAAGAATAACCAATAATAAGGAATAGATATATTTCGAGTGCGGCATTTCTGCTCCCGAGCTCATTTGCACCCTCCCTGACGAAAAAAATCAAAACAAATACTAAAAAATCAAAAAAATCCAAAGTTTTTTTGTGTGGTAGATAAGTTTATGCGTGAGTTGCGCTCCAAGTTTCAACTCATTTGGACATCGGAGCAAGTCTCAGAAAAAGACAAATTCAGGTTCTGTAAAAAGGTTTACTGTTCACACACTGTTCTGACCCGATTTGTTGTTTTTGCTGAGAGCTGCTAAGATGTCTAAATAAGTTGAAATTTGGCGCGAACCTCATGCATAAAATTGTCTATCACACAATTTGTTTTTGGAGTTTTTGATTTTGTTTTTGGTATTTGTTTTGATTTTTTTTCTGGCCAGGTGCAGATGAGCCTGGGCACCGAATTTGGTTTTCGATATATTTCTCACTTCTTTCACATGGTTTGAGGGGCTAAACTAGAAGAGAAAAAACTGACATGTGGCTCCACAATAAGACAGATAGGGTATTAAGCATCTAAGGAATTCTAATTTACTATTAGCACATTTACTGGGGACCAGCTTATGAACGACTTAAGAATTATCCGATGTTTTTTGAAATGGCTTTTTAGAAAGCAATTGTGCCAACCCTTTTTTGCAGAAAAAAAGGTTGGAACCATAACTTCTGAATCGTTGTGATGCACACAGCCATACATGTTTTTTTTTGAGAATCTCACAAAGCTTTATTACTGAATCATAATGTTCATAGGTACAAAAAGAAGATCGCCGGGTTGTCCTAGCCAAGTGTGTCGGCCAAACCCTAAAGATAACACATGCTTTGCGAGATTATGGGCCTCCGTATTGGAGGTCCTATACTCATGAGTAAACGAACATGAAATAAAGGTAGTTGCTCTAGTCTTGATTTCCTCGACAATGGCTCCAAATTCTGCTGAGCTTCCCTGTCTGATTGCATCTACCACCACCTTGCAATCGGAGGCAACAAGTAAATGGTTGATATAGAGATCTTCTGAAAGTGCTAATGCCTCCCGAACAGCTAGTGCTTCTAGCACTTGGGGGTTGTGCAGTCCTCTGAAAACGAGAGCTGACGCTCCCATGAACAAACCTCTCTCATCCCTGCAAACCACACCAACTGCGCCAAACGTACCTGGGCGTGACACGGCCGCGTCCACATTGAGTTTGTAGTAATCTGTTGGTGGTGGAATCCACGTACGGGGTCGTGGTACTGCTATCCCATGTGCTTCCTCCTTCTTCTTCTTCAAAAACTCTATGTCTGATAAATAAGCTTTGATGAAGTTGTCAGTGGCAAACGGAGTCTGGTATATATCCTCATGTATAGCTTTCCGTCTTGCACTCCAAATCGCCCATAAAGTAACAATCATCAACTGAAATTGCTCCGGTGGAAGAGAGTCATTCATGGCAAAGAGCCACAGCCGTGCATCAGGTTCTGAGGTTGCCCACATGTGCTCGACCATCTCGGCTTCTGAAAGTGCCCACACACACCTAGACACATTACACTCCAGCAAAGAATGCCGCCAGCTATCCTGCCCTCCGCATAGGGAGCAAGCACTCGTAGTGGCCATATGACGATGGTTTAGGACATCTCCCGTAGGGAGTGAGTGTTGCGCCAATCGCCAAGTGAAAAAGCGCAGTTTCGGTTCCATAGCGAGTTCCACCCCCTCATCTCATGTTTAGAGTTGGAAGGATCCTCCCTTTCCTCCAGCCATGCCTCGCGCCCAATCTTGATCTTGACAATCATCTTATAAGCTGACCGTACAGAAAAACGCCCCCTTGGATCATCATTCCATGCCCAGAAATCGTCCACACGCCGTGTACAGAGCGGTATTTGCAAGATCGCCTCCACATCAATGGGTATGAACACCTGTCTAAGCAAGTCCTCTCGCCATGCAGCTCTAGTGTGGTCGATCAGATCAGAAACCAGTTGCGGTGGGTCAGCAACTAAGGAGGCCACCGGCTTCATCATTCCGTCCCTTGGGATCCAACTATGTTGCCATATGTTCGTGGTAGTTCCATCACCAATACGCCGCATAGCTCCTTGGGTGATAATATCTCTCCCATCAAGTATAGATCGCCACACCTGAGAAGGATGTGGACCTAGTTGAGCTTCAAAGACTGTACATTGTGGAAAATATGATGCTTTAAGGATTTGTGCACTAAGAGAGGAGGGATCATTCAATAATCTCCAAATTTGCCGAGACAAAAGTGCCAAGTTGAAGATTTCTATATCCCGAAAGCCAAGTCCTCCCAAACTTTTCGGTCGGGTCATCAAATCCCAAGCTACCCAACATGGTTTCCTCTTGCCTCTCTTGCTCCCCCACCAAAATTGACGAATGAGTGACGTAATGCTTCCACAAAGGCCTCGAGGTAATCTGAAGCAAGACATCGAAAAAACTGGTAAAGCTTGAGCCACAGATTTTATGAGAACCTCCTTTCCTGCCACTGATAAAAGTTTCTCCATCCATCCCTTTATCCTTTCCCAAACTCTGTCTCGTAAATATTTGAAGGTGCCATTTTTGGACTGTCCAACATCGGTCGGCAGACCCAAATACTTTTCACTCAAAGACTCATTCTGCACATTAAGTATATTCTTTATCTCCACCCTAAGGGTCTCCGGGCATCCCCTACTGAAAAATATGGACGATTTATCATAGTTTACCCTTTGGCCCGAAGCCAAGCAATATGCATCAAGTAGGTTTGAAACCTCATTTGCCCCCTGGACACTAGACTTGAAAAGCAGCAGGCTGTCATCTGCAAACAAAAGGTGGTTCACTACCGGAGCCGTGGGCGCCACCTTTATGCCACCGAGCACTAATGACTGAGAACTGTGTTTTTAAAAGGCACGAAAGGCCCTCCGCTGCAATCAAGAATAAGTAAGGGGAAATAGGATCTCCCTGCCTGATACCCCTGGAAGGTGAGAAGCTCTCTAATCTTTCTCCATTAAACAAGACCGAGAATGAAACAGAAGTGATCATGCTCATAACTGTATGGATCCAATCTGGTGCAAAGCCAAGCTTAACCATAATTGCCTTTAGATAAGGCCACTCTAGTCTGTCATATGCCTTCATCATATCAAGCTTAAGTGCACAAAAGCTGTTTGTCTTGGATCTGTTTCTCTTCATGAAGTGCAAACATTCATACGCACAAATAATATTATCCGTGATCAACCTCCCGGGAACAAAGGCTGATTGCTCCTTTGAGATAATATCTGGCAATATCAACTTCAATCTATTCGACACCACTTTAGAACTATTTTATAAATCACATTGCAAAGGCTGATAGGCCTAAAATGGGTAAGTAGAGTGGGATTTTGTACCTTGGGTATCAACACGAGTACCGTATCATTAATGCTTGCAGCAGTCTCCTCTCCACGGACGATCCGAAGCACCACTTTAGTTACTTCATCCCCACAAATGTCCCAGTGGCGCTGATAGAAGTGTGCAGGAAAACCATCTGGCCCCGGTGCCTTCGTAGGAAACATCTGAAACAGGGCCTGCTTTACTTCCTCATTTGTGTAAGGAGCGCAAAGCGAAGCATTCATCTCTGGTGTCACTTTCCGAGGCACATGTTGTAATACATCATCTACCCCCTGTACACCTTCCGTCGTGTACAAGGTTTTATAGAAATCTGTCACAAGTTGTTTCATCTCAGCCTTGTCCTCTACTCTTATACCCAGCGCATTGTGTAGAGCTCGAATCATATTCTTCCTACGCCGCATATTTGCTCTCATGTGAAAAAAATTTGTGTTGCGATCACCCGCAGTCAGCCACTGTATGCGCGATCTTTGTCTCCACATTAACTCCTCCCTATGATAGAGCTCAACCAGTCGTTCATTCAACTTTTGCTCAAGGTGATTTGGAGCAGTCCTAGACGGAACACTCCGAAGCCTCTCTAGCTCCGCTTTTGCCTTCTTGATCTCCTTCCTAACACTTCCAAAAGTTGCATCCTCCCATGCCGAGAGGTTCTTTGACAGAAGCTCCAATTTTCTGCGAATCCCCTCAACTCCTTGATCCGCTTGCAGTTCGCTCCATCCTGAGCTGATAGTGTCACGCCATGATTCATGTGACTCCCACATCACTTCGTACCGGAAGCTCGGTTTAGGGCGTGGTAAAACCTCTTCAAACTGTACGAGTATTGGTCCATGATCCGAGGACGCCGAAGTTAAGTTTGTAACCTTGGCCATAGGGAAAAGCGCCGCCCAATCAGCTGTGGCCATCGCTGTGTCAAGCCTCACGCGGGTGTAGGATCCCCCGTTCACTTTTTTCTCAAAGGTCCAAAATCTGCCATGATAGCCCAAGTCCATCAACATGCAAACGTCAACCGCATCCCGGAAACCTTGTATTTGTGCATTACTCCGATTAGCAGCTCCCTCATGTTCACGGGACGTAAAACTTCGTTAAAATCGCCCAAACACAGCGAAGGGAGGTTGCTAAAAGACGCCAACCCCTTTAGGAGATCCCATGTTTGGTGTCTCAGTTGTGTCTGGGCCTCACCATACACGCATGTCAACCTCCATGGGTCTTTCCCTTCCTCTACCACCTTTGCATCAATATGATAACAGAATCACCCAAGATCTCAACATTTATTGTATTATTCCAAAAAATCCCTATTCCTCCACTTCTTCCTTGACTATCTATCGCATAGGCATTATCATAGCCCAAAGTGTTAGCTAAAGCTTCTACACGTGCACCCTTTACTTGAGTTTCAACAATACACAACACGGTAGGGGTAAATTTCTTCGCAAAGTCGCGAAGCTCACGAATTGTCGCGGCTTTACCCGCGCCGCGATAGTTCCAACAAAATGAACTCATTGCGTCCGGCGGCACTCCTCGGAGGAGCCCGCCGATCCATCATACTGGTCCTTGCCACGTTCCACTCCATCTGTCACCATACTCGGTGTCCCTGCATCAAACAGCTCCTTAAACAGGGCTCCTTTATTGCCAACATCTTTCTTCCGTCGCTTCACCTCTTTCCTTGGAGACACATATACAGGCGGCATCGGTGGAACCCCGTCCGGCTTTCCAGAGATTACAAGAGCTGTAGAGCTCACTGGGACCACGTCCCCTTCTCCATCATCGCTCGACTGAACTGTCTCTGGATGGTTCTTGTCCGAAGATTGCCTCTTGTTACTTGCCACCACTACCCCCAGCGTTGCAGCAGTCGGTTCCTCGATCATACCCTTGGGCTCGCTTGGCCCCGATACTTCTGTGGTCATTGCATTGTCCTCTCCTTCATCCTGCCTCCCCGCCTCCCTGCGAGGTTCATTCTGATATGCATTGAAGCGCCAACTTTGATTGGGGTTATACTGCTCTCGCCCCCTACCTCTTCCTCCTGCATTCCTTGGGCCGCCTCGTCCCCTCTGGTTACCAAAACCACCTCTGCCAGGTTGCCTGAAGCGAATATTGTCAGCCAGAACAAATTCACCCCACTCAAACTTTGTCTCATCATGAACACCATCACCACACTCCTCGTGCCAATGCCCGCATTCACCACAGTTAAAGCAAAAGACAGGTAATTTCTCGTATTTTACTTGATATCTAACTCGTTCATCCCCCTTCTTTCCAGTGACAAACCTCTTAATTTTTGCGTTGATATCGATTTTCACCCTCACCTGGACAAATTCACCAAAGAAACCTGCCGGTAGCTTGAGCTGCACTTCTTCCACCTCGCCAATTCGCGATGCCATCCCCCTGACTGCAGGCTCGATCAAAAAGTTGTCAGGTAAACGATGGATTTGCGCCCAAACTGCCAACTTATCCAACTTGATGCTATCAGGGTTTTTGAACCCATCATACTCCACCAAAATCACTGCTTGGTCTCTGAAAAGCCATGGCCCCTCTAGCATGGCCTTATTCCAATCCCCTAGACAACCAAACTGCGCTGTGAACAAGTTGTCCTTCACCTTCCTCCAGACCACCGTTTTCGCTGGATTCCAAGCTGCACGCATGTCCCCATAAAGAGCATTAGGGCTGAAAGTCCTTGTAGTGTGTACCCTGGCTATGGCTAGCCACTTCGCCGGCGCCCCCAGATCCGGCAACTCCTCCTCCCACACAAAATCATCATCTTCCTCCTCCTGCAAATTCAACCTGGCTAGCAGCTCCTCCGTCGTCTCCTTGCCATGCCGCCCCTTCGAGCTTGATCCCGACGCCATGAACCGAGCAGTCTAGTCGCCGCCAACGAAAACCCTAGATCGATCTGCCGGAGAAACCACTATAACCAAGGCCGGGTAAGGTCACGAGGGGCCTCCCTTGATCAGCCCGAGTCCAGGGGATCACCAGCAGGTTCGATCGGGGAAAAGAAGGTAAGATCCGGCCGCGGCGCCGGAGTATGTCGAAACCCTAGGCTATCGCCGTCGGGGAGAGAAAACTCGCCAAGAGAAAAGAGCTGTGCAGACGTCTCCTAGTCGAACCGCAAGCTCCTGTCTTGGCCTGACCGGCCCAGAGTCAAGAACGACTCCAGGGCACACAGCCATACATGTGGCTAACCAGCAGTCGAAAAGTATTTCTGGACTATGTGATGTGAGTAGAGTTTTATTGCGAGAGGTCATTAGATTTTGTGAAACTGAGTGTAACCCCCCGCAGAAAACAAAAAAATATACATTTTGCTCAGAATAAACTATAGTTTTATTGCCCGAAGTATATTTAATTCATTGTAACCCCCTGCAAAAAATAGAACTCAACATTTTCTCAGAAGTAATTAGAGTTTTATTGCGAGAATAAGTAGAATTAACTCTACATTTTACATATGCATGTCCCTAACATGGACGGTCAATCCACTCCACTGAGCAGACATGGAAATTAGTAAGGATGGACTAATCCTTGGAGCAGATGTGGCAGTAGCAAGCCCCGTCCAAAGGCGCGAGCGAGCCATCATTCATGCAGGCGGCGGACTCGAGCCTGATGCAGTCCGGCCACACGTACTCCTGCAGATGCTTCTGGCAATTGGCCATGCAATCTTCTTGCTTGCAAAAGTGCTTCGGAAGGACGTCGTCATATTTACACCATGCATCCGCACCTGCATGCATGCAAAATATACTTAGTGTGGATACATACAGTATAGCACATGATCCACCATGCAAATGCAGATGCACACACCGGATGCGATCATGATCAAGGCGATGGGGAAGAGCAGCAGCACTTTAGACCTCCTCATCTGATCTGGTCTAGCTCTGATCTTGTAGGTAAGAAGATGTGGTTGACGATTGATCTAATCTATGGGCAGATGGTTGGTGATGGATGATATGGTGGTGCCAAAGACATGTAACCGGTAGCATTTTATAGATGACACAATCGGCATCAATTAACGTGGATTAAAGTCACATTAAGTTGTTGCTAAATAGTATATTTTACTAGAGGATGTTTACTGTGGATTAAAGTCACATTAAGTCACTAGTAAAAAAGGGGCATTGGTCCAGGCCGGGTCAGCCCATTAGTCCCGGTTCAGTCCAAAACCGGGACCAATGGTGACATTGGACCCGGTTCATGAGCGGCTGGGGCCGGCCGGGCCACGTGGGCCATTGGTCCCGGTTCGTCTGGACCTTTTGGTCCCGGTTGGTGGGACGAACCGGGACCAATGGGCCTCGCTCCTGGCCCACCACCATTGATACGGTTGGTGGCATGAACCGGGACCAAAGGCTGGCCTTTAGTCCCGGTTCATGCCACCAACCGGGACTAAATGGTGCCAGAGTTTAGTCCCACCTCGCCAACCGAAGTGGGATCACACCGGTTTATAAGCCCCTCCCTCTCTGCCTTGTTGAGCTCCTCTCAAAATGAAAATAGATGCCCTTATACAGGGAATTTGACCTAAATTCATACTGAATTTCTCTGAAGTTAGTAGAAATTTATTATGAATTTAGGTTTAATTTTCTCTATAAGCGCATCTATGCTCATCTTTTTAGTAAAGTTAATCACAACTATTTTTTCTTTTATTTATTTCTGAGTAGTTTTTTTCTTTTCTGATATATTTATTTTTTTTCTATTTATTTCTGAGTTGTAATAAGTCATTAAAAATAAAAAATATTTTAGTAAAGTTAATCACAACTATTTTTTCTTCTATTTATTTCTGAGTAGCTTTTTATATAGTTTTTTTTCTTTTCTGCTATATTTATTTTTTTCTATTTATTTCTGAGTTGTAATAAGTCAACAAAAATAAAAAGGATTTTAGTAAAGTTAATGACAACTATTTTTTCTTTTATTTATTTCTGAGTAGTTTTTTATATAGTTTTTTTTCTTTTCTGCTATATTTATTTTTTCTATTTATTTATGTGTGGTAATAAGTCATTAAAAATAAAAAAGAGGCGCAATGCTAGTTAATTCGCTTCAAACCTTTCGGAATAGTGTAAACTGCACTGCACATAGCTCCGTGCAGTCTACCCTATTCTCAATGCTTGAAGCGAACCAACGTGCAGGTGAGCACCGAGCCTCTTCTTCATCGTCTCTGCACTCAGGGCTTATAAACAGCTGCGAGTGCCTCTCGCTTGGCGAGGTGGGACTAAAAAAACAGCTGCAGAAAGAATCAACTAAAAAACAGCTGTAGAAAATAAATAAGTAATTAGACGGGTCCATTGGTACCGGTTGGAGGCAACAACCGGGACCAATACCTCTCTTTAAAAAATATTAGCAAAAAAACAAAAGAAAATAAATAATGCAGAAAACAAAACAAAAAAACTAGAAAAAAATAAAATAGCAACAATAAGTATTTTGTTGTAAGTAGAAACAAAATAAAATAAATAAAGCAAAAACAAAACAAAAAAGGTGTATTCAAATTTGAAAACTAATGGCACTAACAGAAAGTTTATATTTTTTCTAAAACTAAAAGCAAAAAGAATTAAAAAATAAAGCAAAAAAACAAAAGAAAATAAATAATGCAGAAAACAAAACAAAAATACTGGGTTAAAAATAAAAATAGCAACAATAAGTAAAGAAAAAAAAGTGCCTCCAACTGGGCCCCCACGGCCTGAATACGACTAGAAACCCACCATGGGCCAGGATTCAGGCCCGCAGGTGGCCCAGTAGGCCCATCAGGCAACGCAGTAGTAAGTAGGCCCGTAAGCCTGCAATGGAGAGGAGTTTGAGAGGGGTGCGGCAGTGGGGCTTATAAACCACTGTGCGCCCCTCTCAGCTAGCGAGGTGGGACTAAACTTTCATGCCGCACCGTGCCAGCACAAGACCATTGGTCCCGGTTGGCGGCACCAACCGGGACCAATGCCCCCCCTTTAGTCCCGGTTGGTGGCAACAACCGGGACCAAAGCCCTCTGCTTCCCGCCCTTTGGGTTGTTGAAAAGAGGCATTTGGTCCCG
>LT934114.1:783764249-783791886 GCA_900231445.1 Triticum turgidum subsp. durum
CCCCGCCCTGCCGCCCGACCTCGCCGCCCCGACGCCGTCGCCGCCCCGCCCCGCCCTGCCGCACCTAGCCGTCGCCGTCGACCTCGCCGTGAGCAACTTTGTATGATTTTTGTTAGATTTTTTTGTAGTTTATAGATTTTTTTGTTAGATTAGATGTGTAGTAATTTAGATATGTAGTTCATAGTATGTTAATTTAGATTGTGTAATTAATTTGTTCATATTGTGTTAGATTTTTTTTCTGTTAATAGATTTTTTTGGTGTAATTAATTTGTTCATATTGTGTTAGATTTTTTTCTGTTAATAGATTTTTTTGGTGTAATTAATTTGTTCATATTTAGATTGTGTTAGTGAAAGTACTATAATTGAACTAGCTAGTTAGAAAAATATAATTACTATTTTATTTAGATTTTTTTGGTAATATAATTAGTTAGAAAAATATTAGTTAGTTAGAAAAATACTAGTTTATTTTTAGTAAGTATTATATAGTAAGTGCTACTTTGTTTTCAGTAAGTACTACTTTATTTATTTATAGTAAGTGCTTAGTATAGTTTGTATAGTTGATTTAATTAATAAAACTATTTTATTTAACTATATATATAGAAGTTGTTTGTAGTAAGTGCTACTTTATTTAACTATATATAGAAGTAGTTTGTAGTAAGTGCTACTTTATTTATTTATAGTAAGTGCTACTTTATTTATTTATAGTAAGTGCTTAATAGTTGAACTAGATAGTTGATTTAATTAATAAAACTACTTTATTTAACTATATATAGAAGTACATAGTTCCCGCATCGACGTCGGCGATGCCTATCCCGCATCCTCGTCGTCGTCGACTCGGCGGTGGAGGCCTGCTTGATCAGGGCCATGTTCGGGACTGGGCTCCGCCAGGCTGGTATTGGGAGATGCTACCTTCTGGGGACGTAGGTTGGTGAGGAGGAAGCCCGTTGTTGACCCGATCCTTGTTTGATGGCGGTCGCGTGGGCCAGTGATGGTGCCGAGGCTTCCGGGCACCGCGAAGGTTGTACGTCACCGTGTCAGCGAGGAGGACGAGCACGTCCGTCGCTACATGGTTGCGTTGGAGGACAGGTTCGACAATACCTGGCAGGTTCTTCAGGGATCTCACTGGAGCTATGATCCTGTGATCGTTCCTTATCTTTGGGTGTCCACCGCCCGCGACGATACCCGTCGGGCGCTACGGTTCTAGCTGTATTAATTAGCGATGCTATATGTATAATAGTATTCGAGGAGTATTCGACAATGTACGGATACAAGAGATGATGTACTTTTGGTTATAATTGAATGCATGCTAATTTGAATACTACTTTATTTTACGATTTGGTTTTGCTTATTGAATGCTCATATTGGAAAAGTACTCCTACTTTGAATGCTAAAATTGAAGAGCACTCTCCATGCAGAAATCTAGGAGCCCCCTCCATCATCCACGCCGTCGTGGGGGTAGCTTCTCCTTCATTCCCGTGTGCTAGACAATTTGTTGTAATAATTCACTCGGGAATGAAAGGAGGAGCTACATACCATCACCGACAGTCAACCCGTGCTTAATAATAATGATCTAATTTAGGTTTTTTAGTACATATATTTAATATTTGAATTATGAACTTAGGCCGGAAATGTCGTACTCGGACGATGAAAACCGTCCGGGGGAGTGCGACAGGTGCCACGACGACCAAGGTATGTGCGACAGGTTCATTGAGCTGGACAAAGATCGGTGCTTCAGCATTAAGCTCGAGGAGACCTTCGATGTTCATACGGTACGCAATGATGAAAATAGTTTTTTTCATAATTAAGCACGACTTCAACTATTTTAACGTGTATTTTTCATCTTTTCCAATTCGACTAGCTTATCCCATGCTTTGCAAGACGCTATGCTTTGGAGAGGATGGGTTTTGAAGACCATGAAAGTATGAAAACCAAAAAAATTATCCTAAGTACCCATCATGGTGTGGATTTTCAAGTAAAGCTGCACAATGCTCAGAGTGTAACCCATTTTGGTTGCAAAAACTGGGAAGCACTTTGCAAGATGTATGATTTTGATGAGGGTATGCTTGTCACCATGGATCTTGGTGATCCTACAATCGCGCAAGAGAGACCTTCGATTTTCGTCCTTGTGTATACACCTCCAATTCTTCCCCCATGTGAGCTTAACATAGTTATTAAGTAATTTATATTGTTTATTTCAAAATAGTTGACAACTTATTTCCATTGACAGCTTATTTTCATTCTTCAAAGAATGTGCAGAAGATGGTAGACAGAACCTACTACACCGAAGGCTCCGAATTAACTTATCAGGAGAATAATCATCTGGTCGCATTTTGTACTGATCTTGAGAATTGCAATATCTACAATCAAACTCCTCAACATTATGGTCAAAACGTGCCACTAGTGCACGTGTTGAACTACGATAACTACCATGGAGATACCCTGGTAAGATTTTTTACTATTACGACATCCGTGCATCTTTTTGCACACTTCTAAAACTAGTACATCATTGCTAACTACGAAGTTATTACTATGTTTTTCAACAGATAATCCCGAATGATTGTGTGCCTCATCTGATGTATACACACGGTAGTCTTCATGTTTTGAACATACAACCAGGTCTTCCTACGAATCTGAACTATCCATACCAGGTTTCTAAAAGAAGTGGAGACATGACAATCAAAGAATGGAAAAAATGTATGGACAGTCGTAAGGAGCTTCTTGGAAGCAACCATCAGCGGAGGGCAAGAATTGGAGACAGGATGATCGCCATTCTTCATAATGGAGAGTCAGGTTCTATATTGTTTTATGCTATTTTACCTTAAGGGTGTTTAGGTCATGTCCTACCTGATACTGATGATCATGTGCTAAGAACAATTATGTAGGGTTGGGTTCGATGACTATGAGGATGATGATCGTATGACTTATTATTAATAACGAGTAGAAGTTGTATGATGATGCATGATTAGTAGGACTTGTTATTATATATGATGATGTATGATGCGAGCATGCATGAGTTATTATATCAGCGGGTGAAATGAACATATATAGCAGCAGCGTTGGTAAACCAAAGACGAAGATATAAGAGAGGACACTTCTCTCTATTAGCTAGCTAATAACAACCTAAAAATAACCCCCAAAACCCCTAAAGCAGCCACTTTTTTAAAAAAACATGGACTTTTGGTCCCGGTTGGTGCCACCAACCGGGATCAAAGCCCCCCTGACTGGGCTCGGCGCACAGGGCCACGTGGAGGCACATTCGTCCCGGTTCGTGTTTGAACTGGGACTAATGGGTGGAGGTATTAGTAACGACCCATTAGTCCCGGTTCATGAACCGGGACTAAAGACCCTTATGAACCGGGACTATTAGGTGTTTTTCTACTAGTGAGTTCTTCCCAAATATATTTTGGGAAGGATTTAAGCGCATCGATTTTTTTCTTGTATTTCTCCATTGTCTGAAACCCCGGTTCAGTTACACCCTCTTGTTCAGTGCGTTACATCATCTGCTACTAAGTCCAGGCGAGAGATTAGGTGAACTGAATTGCTAGGTGGACCGCTTCTGCATGTCACGATGCCTGCGTTTGTTTTCTCTGGCAACTAATAATCCGACGCAAATATCGTGGGATTTATGAGCAATTACACCCCCTATTTTAGGAAATAATCCCTATTTTCCCCTAGTAAATAATGTTTCATATGTATTTCAATTTGTTGCAAAGTACTCTACCCCCTATCGTTTTTGGTATGCTTCCATAACAAAAATCGTGTTTATGACGATTGAAGAATTGGCTTCCAGGGAAAATATTACTCCAAGTGCGCTATGCCGAATGTGAGTAACAAAAATCGTGTTTATGACGATTGAAGAATTGGCTTCCGGGGAAAATATTACTCCAAGTGCGCTATAACAAAAATCGTGTTTATGCCACTTGTTCACTGCAAGCTTCCCATTTACTATAAACCCCTCGTGCCGTCCCGACAAACACTGCATACCATTTGTCTAGCAGTGCACAAGAGCAACAGTTGAAGCAGCAAGCAAAAGAACAATCAAGAAGCAAGCAATGAAGCAGAAATTGTAAGCATGCATGATCATATGGCATAGCAAGTTCTAACCTAGCAGTACTTTGGTGTCATCCTACCACCGTAAGTTCGTGATCACCCTGAGGATCACCGTGAGGGGTTAGTATATACCACCTCACCAAAATATGCAGACCACCAGATTGTTTTCAAGCCCTAGCTACACAAAATATATGTCGTCATTGTCATCGTCGTCCTTGTCGCCATCGCCATCGCTACCGCCATCGAGGGTCATGCACGCGGTAACCAGCACCAAGCTCTAGTAGTAGTGCTTGCCCAACTAGCTCCTGAGCCACAACACCCTGTGGGCGTCTGCAATGGCAACAAAGCCAACACCCTGAGTCTTGCTACATGAGAGCCTCATCGTTGAAGCTACCTTGCTCCATGACGGCGCAATACAGGCCAGGGTGGATGTCGACGGCCTTGCTCTCCCCAATGGCGGTGGCCACCTCCTTCTGCCTCAGTCATGCTGTTGAAGACACTGAGCTCCTCCTCCATCAGGCCGCCCCTCTCTCTCTTCCTATCGAGCACATGGACATGCTCAAATGGCTTGTCAGGGCTATCAAAGACCGCCTCTGCGTTCGGGGTGCCTGGGAACTCCGGCATGGCGAAACCAAGAGGCTCACCGGAGCCCATGGCATGCTTGCTAGTTGCCAGGCCAAAGGAGAAGATGTGCTGGATCTAATTCTTGTTCTGGATGGGTGTGTTGAGGAACTCAACATCCTGGGTCGTCCTAAGATAGAATTAGAAGGGCTGTTAGTTGCTACAAGGCAATGAAAGTGTGCAAAACTGGAGGACAGTGAGCTAACCACAACATGGCCGGTGTAGTGCTCTACCTCGAAAATGATAGAGCAAGTGCTCTAATCCTAGGAGGCGCTACTAAGGTCTCTAAGCTTGGACACTTGGATCCATCGAGCTCTCCACTTCCTCATGTGGGTGTACACCTGGGTGGCATGGTATCATCATTTCACTCACTTAGCATGTGCTAAAAAGTTGAGATGGTTACGACAAAAACTGGATGCACTTCGTGTACAAACTGGACAATTTTCTTCGAAGTATAAGAGTTCCGCACGAAAAGTCATCTATTACAAATGCAATTCATTTTTTTAACTTACTTCAACTCTTGACTTTTTGTGCATCTACTGGGAACCACGAGACGTGATTGGGATCGTAAAGGGAACTATGGACAATTGGACACCAGCGTCAAGCCAGGCTGCAAATGCAAATTTGTTAAGGGGACTTGCTTGAGGCCTCTGTAAGAAACCAATTTTGCTTGAGCACCCACGTGGAACCGCGTGGATTGATGCCAACAGGATGAGTAAACCTGCACCAATTCCACAAGAGGACGAATGCGCATCCCTCAAATCGATCAAAGCCAAATCTTTCTGACGTTTCAAGGATTATTATTGAACCACAGCCTGCCCTACGTCCTCAACAAATTGAGAAAGAGCGCACACAACTGCCATTTCACAGGTTAATTAGCTACCTACGGTACCTAAAATATGACAAATGGAGTGTGACCTTGCCTTTTGCCACCTCGCGGGCCCTGCGGTTCCGGCTGTTCACCAACTCTTTGCTTTCGACGTCTTAGCAAGAAACCAATTTAGCAGGAACCTTAGTCTTGAGCGCCCACGCGGATTGATTCCGACAGAATGAATAAACTTGCACCACCGGCACAAGAGGACGAACGCGGGCCTTGTTTTCGCCACCTTGCGCGGGCCCTGGCGGCTCCGGCTGATTGCCGGAGATTGGATTATATAAGCGTTAGATCTGCTGTAATACATCCAAGTTGGACATTGTGACGAGTCTTAATCTTCTCCGGCCGGCCAACCGCTCGCACTTGATCAATGAATCTTTCTAAACAAGCACGCGTTCCTACATGCATTTAATTTTATTTGAGCGACTAGTAGGCCACAACTATGAACCTATTTGGATCCATGGGTTAGAGTTAGTTTGAGCAAGTTTGGGCTCAAATAGCCCTAAAATATCCAAACACGAGGGCTAGCTTGAGCTACTTGCGTCTAACCCACCCGGAAAAAAATCTAACTCACCCAAAAAAACTAACCCACCCAAAAGGTGCTAATTGAAGCTAATTCTCCTACTGCATTTATTGTCAATGTAACTCTGTTATTCAAACACCTGTTTGGCTAGAGTTAGTTCAGGACCAGTCATGAGATAGAAACTAACTTTAACATCTAGCTAAGTTAGAGTATCGAAACAGAGCCTATGTCTACATCTTAAACAAATAAAAACAACAGTACTCTAGTACTAGGAGTAATATACGCTCTGGTTACTTGTGCTACCTTGCCTGCCTGACCTCAATCAACCACCCAATATTAGGTTAGTCAAGTGCAGTCTTAGCTTCATTTCTTAGACGACCTCCAAGTCTCTTAACAATGCCAAAAAAAAATCATCTTAGATGACCTCCATCCTCTTCTTAATCCCATCTCGGTGCACTGAGTTGATGCACAATTCCCAACATCAGCCAGCATCCATCAGTTGCTAGGGACACCACAAACACAAACCACAAAAGGAGAGAGAAACTGGGAGAGCATCAATGGCGGACTTTGCCCTTGGGTTAGCCAAGACAGCTGTCGATGGAACCCTAAGCAGGGTCCAGTCCGCGATAGATGAAGAGAACAAGCAGAAGAAGGCGGTGCAGCAAGACCTGGTGTTCATCACTGGGGAGTTTCAAATGATGCAGTCCTTCCTAAACGCAGCCAGTAAGGAGCGTGCCAAGAATGAAGTGGTGAGGACCTGGGTGAGGCAACTCCGTGAGCTGGCCTTCGATGTTGAAGACTGCGTCGAGTTCGTTATCCACCTAGATAATGACTTGACCTGGAAATGGGTGTGGCGCATGGTGCCCTCCTGCATGGTACCACCTCGGACAAGGGACCTAGACAACGCGGTCACTGAATTGAAGCAGCTCAAGGCGAGGGTTGAGGAGGTGAGCCAGAGGAACACCCGCTACAACCTCATAAGCGACTCAGGATCCAATCCCGTCTCGCAGTCACCCGTGGTGCAGCTGGCCACCACCGGTCCATCAACAATTGACATCCTGATGGAGGTATGGGAGGCCACTGGGAAGTACGGCGGTTTGTGTAACCTCCAAAAGTTGATAACCAACGAGGGCAATGACCTTCAAGTAATCTCTTTGTGGGGAAGTGCGGGAACTGATATTGAGGGGACGCAGATCATCAATAAGGCCTACCGCGACCCCGAAATCTGCAGATTATTCAAAAGCCGTGCCTGGGTAAAGTTGATGCATCCATTTAACCATGACGAGTTCCTCAAACACTTGCAGACTCAGTTGTTACAAGCCAAGTCTCTGTCTTGCCAAGGTGTCGATTTCAAGGGCAAGACTTCAGAAGATGATCCGATGAAGCACTTGACTGGACAGACATATCTGATCATCCTAGAAGGAATACCCAGTGTTGTAGAGTGGGATATCATCAGAAAGTACCTGCCAAACAATAATAACGGCAGCAGGATCGTCGTGTCCACCAAGCATATAGGGGATGCAATTTTTCTCACGGGAGGGCCATACCGAGTATCAGTGCTCAGAGAGTTTACCGGTGGTCATTATCTTTGTGCATTTTATAAGAAGGTAACGCCCTAAGCTCCAGAAAACTTATATTTCTATGTAATCCAGAAAACTTATATTTCTATGTACTTCCTAAACTTATAAGGTAACTTGGGAGTTCCCGAGTATATTGTCATGCAAGTCATGTAGTACACACACACTTTTATGAATAACCTCCAACATTCATCACAATTATTCCAGACCTACTCAACTAGAATAACTTCTCAGTTTATCTTGCCTGCATGTACAAACAATATGCAAAATTAGAACTACTCGGGAACTAAGGCAAGTTTGGATTAGTTTCTAACAATCATCACCTAATCCGAACTTTTTTAGTTGCAGATTTGGAACCAACATGCCATCTGAACTATCAGCCCACGCTGCTACATTTTTAGCGTGTTATATGCATAATGAACAACTAGTCTTTATGCCTGAACTTAACTTAAACTGGTGCACATTCACTTCATGCTAGCCTTGGTTTTCTCGCCAGTCACAAGGACGATTGTCACACAACCAAAATAAAGTAATGACTTTTTTTTATCGCCACTTCTTCACCAAAGCAACCACGGGTCATCATCTCAGTTTATAGGGCGTGCGTGTACCCCTAGGTCGTCAATTTGACCAACCTAATATAAGTTGTATATTACAAAAAATATACAAATATAAACTTCAGATGTTCTATTTTCAAACGGTATACTTTTTGTGTTATATAGTTTATAATAGTGTGATAAAATTGGCAACCTAGGTATACGCGTAGGACTTGTAAACTAAAATGGAGGGAGTAGTTCTTTCTTTGTCTCCTTGTGAGGATTAGGACAATGTCGATGTCCATGTTCAATTTCCGTAGTCTTGATAGTTATAGCAACATGCTTTAGATAAGTCGAATTTATGGTAATTCTACCTCTACATCGTTGTCGCATTGACGTCCATTCAACATCAACTCAATGGTCTTTAGGCTGGTCATAGTGGGGAGTAACTTAGACTAGTAACTTACTAGTAACATGCATATGTTACTAGTCTATGTTACTACCTCTAAAGTGCATAGTAACATAGATTAGTATCATAGATGGTCTCATTAATTGCCATGCATGACACATAGTAGCATCACATTTATTATGTTACGGTATCTACCTATGTCACTATAACCATCTCTCTCTTCTTTAATTGCCTGCCACATAAGCATGTTTGCGAGTCTCAAGTGCATGATACTGCTTATGTTACCCCCATTATGGCCAGCCTTAGTCGCCTGATCACCTCCATCACCAACATAGTCGTCACATTGCCCCACTTTTCAATGGTGCGAACAACCGGTAGGCACTGCTAATAAAAAGGGCAACATGCACATCTTGGTCTATGGAGGTGAAAGCCTCTTGGTCCTTTGCCTCATCGACTCCTGTGTCAACTTTCACCGGTCCCCGGACTCCATGGTCACTCATGAAGGTATTCATCTTCGCCGCCAATTCCCCATAATAATCTCCTTCGAGCATGGGGTACTGGATGGTCATGCCATTGCCACTTGTCATTGAAGTAGACATGTTTGTCTTCAATTTTCCTTCGTCCGTCACGCAACTTGATGATATCGAAGAATCATCCCACTTCACGAGATATTTTGCCAGCAACAGAGAATCCACCACCTCCAATGCAACGCGACTTCACATGTGGATTCCTGGAGCTGCACTAGATTTGGGGGGTTTGGAGAAGCTAGGAGCAGGTAGCAGAAAAGTGTTGGGATTTAGGGTACATACCTCCGCGATGTCGACGAACTGCACGAGTTGTTGCGACTTATGTATGGCAGTGTCGATGTATCCAGGAGTTGGGGAAGAAGCACAACCTGGCGATGGCAGCGCTGTTGAGCAGGGGCGTGGCCGTGGCCGTGTGCGGAGTGCCACTAGCAGAGGAGACATGGTGGTGGTAAGGGGCGGAGGCAGAGTGGCCAAGAGGAGCAACACGTATAGATCAGACAGAGCCGGCTGAGGTGCTCGGGTGACCTCGGAGCGCATTGCGCGGGGAGGGAAGGCGGTTGATTTGGGAGGGATTTGGCAGTTAGGGTTTATTTCAGAAGGAGCATGATGTGGAAAAACGATGCTTCGCGGCGGGACTAGTGATTTTGGTGGGTGGGTTTGGCGGGCCAACGTTTTTATTTCTCTGTGGGCTGATGAACGACAGGGATAATAAATTTTACTGTAGGCTAGTGCGGGACCGATGGGAAAATTTTCCAACACACAAAAAAATTTCAGTTTCTCGTAATGACAGCAAAGCCTCCGCACCTTAATTCTGATATCAGTCGTTAGCTTTCCCATAGTTGAGCACACAATCTCACCAACGCTTATACAAGTTACGTGACCAGAATACGCGCACATGAGCGCAATCATTCAAATTTGGCCGGAGGAGCGAATCAACCTATGGTTGAGATGGTTAGGTCGACAGTGGTATCCCCAACTCACCAGGGTTCAAATCCTGGTGCTCGCATTATTTCTGGATTTATTTCAGGATTTCCGACGATGCGCTTTCAGTGGGAGGAGACGTTCCGGTCGATGATGAAACAGTGGCTTCGTAAATCTCAAGATGATATGCCGGCTCAGTCTCTAAGAGATGCTCAAAGGGGTAGGGTGTGCGTGTATGCATTCATAGGGGTGAGTGTATGCGCGTGTATATAAGCGCTTGTATCTGTAGTGATGCTAAAAAAAATTGGCCGGAGGCACGTATCATGCCTCGTGTTTTCCCCTTACTGTTTTTTTGCTGGGGCTTACAACCGATCCTTGCTGCTGCTATGTACACACGGCTAGGACTACAAAAGCTGGCTCATAGGAGCTTCTTTTTTTTTGAACTTTAGGAGCTTCTTTTTTACATGCTTTGTTTCGGGCACATGACTCGGTGAACTAAACCGACTCAAACGCAAACTAGCACTATGGCGTTACCGCCTTGTAGCTGGTAGATGGCACTCCAGCTCGGCTTCGGTGTGCGGAGCTCCACTAGGACGTGCTCCTCGTTCGCCTTGTCCACTCGCCACCTCATCTCGTCGGTGGCCTGTTTGTAAGACTGGATCTTGCAGACTCATCGGATTTGAAAGAGAACCTCTTGAGCTCTGTTTATTGGAATGCTTAGAGCATCTCCAGTCGTTGGCCCCCAGGCGGCCCGAAAAATCGCCCTTGGGGCCGAACCGGCGCTAAAATCAGCCTGGGGCGATCTGGATCCCAGCCAACGCCCTCAGGGTCGGCCCCAGGCGGCTGTATTTAAATTTTTTTGAACATTTATTTATCTAAAATTCGGCGAAAGGGACAAGTATTCGGCAAAACGTTACATTATCTTGGTGAATTGAAATAGTTTTTTTTACATAGGCAAAAAACATAAAAAAAACAAATAGGCCGCGACTACAGGCCGAAAAACGCGCTGAGAGAGGCGATGTCGTCGTCGTCGTCCTTCTCCTCCTTCACGCGGACGCCACTGCTGGACCCCTGCCCGGGATCGCCCTGGCAGACCGGCAGAGGCGGAGCGTCGTCGCCGCTGTCGTCGTCGAGGACGACGACGCCTCCCTCGTCGTGGGCACGGCTCCGAGCGGCGAACTGCTCCAAGGAGCGGCGCTGGCGCTCCAGCTCCGTCTGTGCCCAGTCTTCGCGCGCCCACTTTAAGGCAACCGCGTCGTCGAGCCCTGGCTCCACCTTCACGTCGGCGAGCCCTGGGTCCATCTTCACGATGGCGAGGCCCGGCTCCATCTTAGGCTTGACGATGCAGGGAGGAGCCGAGGAGGAGGCGTGCCCGCCCTCGTTGATGACGATGCAGGCGCTGCGGCTGTGCCGGCCAAGCGGCGTCTCGGCGGTCTCCGCGGGCTCGGCCTTAACGCCGAGCAACGCAGATGAGCCAGAGGAGTGGATAATGAGCGGGAGGAGGAAGAAGAGGAGTCGGCCTGACTCGGCATCCATTGGCCGCCGCTCCGGGAAGGACCAGGGCGGCAGGGTACGTCAATGGCGGGTCGTTGCCGCCCTCGAGGTGCTCGAAGACGGTGTGGAGATTGCGGCCGGGCGCCCCACCACAGGCGGCGGCCCTCGCTGTTCTTCAACCCCCGCACCACTGGCGCCCCATTGGTGGAGGCCAGCCGTTGCGCGCTGCCGGTGCTGGAAGTACGCCGTCCAAGCCTCGTGGTTGCCGACGTCGTAGTGCCGGAGGGCCCGCTGCTCCTCCTCAGCGACGCCCGCACGCGGGCGACCTCGTCGGCGAAGTAGTCGGGGCGCACGTCGACGTCGGGCAGCGGGGGGATGGGGACACCATCGGCGCTGAGCTTCCACCGCCTTGGCGCGCGGATGTCCGGCTGCGCCGGCGCGTTGGCCTCGAAAAGCAGGTACGCCTCCCACTCGTGGAGCGAGCGGCGGCCGAAGCCATTGGCTGGCGCCCCGTCGCCGGTGAACCTCTCGCCCATCGTCGCGGCTGGGAAATAAGAGAGGGGAGCGTCGGCGGCTTGGAGAGAGCTCGGCGGCGTGGAGAGCGCTCGGTGACTATGGGTGGGGTACGGCCTCAGGCGAGGGGGGAGGCGCTTATATAGCGGCCGGGGGGTTGGGCACCGTGTGTACGTTGGCGGGAGATGGTGCGTCGCCGCGCCCGCGCCGCCCGTGAGGAATCAATGGAAGGCTGACCGGCGGGCAGCCATGGCATTGATTCCCTGCGGGAAACCAAGGCGATGAGGATGACGAGGCACGTGGGTCGCTGACTTGGCGGGCCCACCTTTCTTTCGCATCAAAATTGATTGCATGGGCGCCCCCAGCGCGCCGGGTTTGGCCTGGGTCTGCCGGCGGCAATTTCGGCCCAAATCGGCGAAAAACAGGCTCCTGGGGGCGTGACTGGGCTGATATTTGGGCGTCGGCGCTAAAAAGGCCTAGGGGGCTGTTGGGGGTGCGGCTGGAGATGCTGTTATTTGCATGGGAAGCACGCGGGACTGGAATGGAAGGCATCGGAGGAGCGGTGGCGGCTCATTGGCCGGTCGTCGGTGGCAGCGCGAGGCACATCTTCCTTGGCTTTCTCTGATGCACATGAGGTGTTTGATGGAATGGCAAAGAGAGAAATGAGGAAGCAAGAAAAATAATACCAAGTCAACATCTGTGTAGCAGGTTTTTTTTGCTAACTCAGCCTAAGGCCAACTCCAGCGCGCGACCCCATCCTGTCTGGGTGCGTCCGTTTGGGGTAAAACAGACATAACAGACGGCCCAACGCGCGGACACAAACATACTTTTGTTTGTTTTCTATCCGCTTTTGACCCATCCCCGGCGCAAGTTTGGGCCACTTTTGAGGTGAAGCGGACAACGCACAGACAGCCTGAACGCGCGCACTTGTCCTCCCATGGCCCGCCTGCCGGTGGCAGCGGCCTCCCTTTTTCTACCTCCCCCCATCAAGCGCTCCAGCCACTCTCTCCCCTCGCCGCCGCCATCGCCGTTGCTGTGGTGCAGCTCTGACGCACGCTCGCCCCAACCCTGGTCCCAGCCCTCTTTCCCTCGACGCACCCTGAGCTACCCAACCACGGCCATTTGATTTGCGCTCCCGGCGGTTGGATTTGAAGCGGATCCGACAGGGTTTGAGCTCGCCCGGCTGTGGGAGGCCGCGCCGTGCCATGGACTGGCCAAGCACCTAGCCGGAATGCCCTGGCAAGGCCGCAAGGCCGCATGCAGGTACTGATTCTGCCTCTAGCCGGTCGGATCTACATCGTCGATGGTTCGCCGGCAGATACACAAACGGCCGTCGGTCGGGCTCGATGCTGGCCCAAAGACTCGTCGGCGCACCGTTGCCGCTCATAAAGTGCGACAACTGCCCAAGGAAGGTCTTGCGCCGCGTGTCTATAACGCAGGAACATCCCGGATGGATGTTCATCGAGTGCTAAAACGATGGGGCATATGTGCTACTTTAGCTTCGGTTGTGCTCTCGGATTTGATTAGTTGTACTAACTTAAAATTTTATTGTGTAGAATGGATGCAAGTTTTGGTATTGGGAAGAAGAATACAACGATATGTTGATAGAGCGCAATTTAGTAGATGTTCATGCACGTTTAACTAGAATAGATCTATAGATGAGACTAGTGCACTTGTTGCTAGAATAGAGGCTAGAGATGACACTATTGCGAGGAAGTAACATCTACTTCTTTAGACTCGAAGAAGAAAGAAGCACGCAAGATCGAGCCTCCACAGATCAACAATGAGTGCATCGAGAAGGTGCTAATCCAACTTACGGGAGTAGTTATGGAAGTTGGTTATGTTCTAAAATGTCTTTTTGTGGTTTTTGTTTTCTTTGGTCTTGCTATTCTAGTCAAAATATGATGATATGCTTCCATGTATCAAAATTCAATGATGAAAATAAAAATTTATGCTTCAAAAGAAAAAAAATGAATGCAGACGGGATGTGGCCAAGATGCGTCCGCGCGTTGGGCGCATGGCCACCGCATTCCAGAAAAGGCCCGGATACGAACCCATTGCCCTATCCAAACGGACAGAATCCGGATAAAACAGACGTTTGGATGGGGTCCTGCGCTGGAGTTGGCCTAACAGACCGACCCGACTAATTAGAAACGCCATGACAGAAATAAGCTTCGCCCGCCAGTGCTTTTTGCCACTTTCGGACATTGTGTGTGGTGCGGTTTGTCATGGTTTGTATTGTGCGGTGATTTTTGGCCTATGATGACACTATTGTGGTCATTTATGCATTTAACTCTGAATCAAAATATATTTTTATATAAAATATAATACATATTTCCATAATTAAATTGCAGACCAAAAAATCTGTGTCCGACTAGTCTAATTACAGATAGAAAAAAGAGATGGAACAATGGTCTGCTAACTCATGTAATAACTAGATGTCCCTGGATGTTGCAATACGATCCTCCCGATGAATCTTCCGTGAGAAGTACCTAATTAAAAAATTATCATTATTACTTGCAGGGTTCAGGGCGTCGAAATGCCATGGGCGACCTTGTTGCGCTAATAAGACGTCCTGGTGTGATCTCTGTTTGGGGGGCTGGTGATGACAAATCAACCCTCGTCAAAGAACTGTTCGACGACTTAAGAAAGAATAAGAGTGAAAAAAGATTAAATTCTCAGGGGGCAGGACGTACACATTACGGATGGGTTGATGTGGCCCATCCATTCATTTTGAAAGACTTCTACCTGAGCTTGTTGCGGTCATTCACTAAAAATGTTAGGAAGTACGGCGATACTGAATCCGTCCAGGGGATTCACCAAGAAATAGAATCTGCCGTAGATGATATGGAAAATGTTAAGGATATAGAGGAACGGTTACGTTGGGAGCTTTGTGAACGCAACTGCCTGGTAGTTATCAACAATCTGCGGTCCATGAAGGAGTGGCAGTCGATAAAAAGTACTACACTCGTATCGGAAGGTGATAAAAATCATATCATTGTCATAACAAATGATGGAAGTGTGGCCACAAGTTGTGTAGATCATGAATATCGTGCGCTCAACGTCAACGACGTGGCCCTTCATCCTTCCATGCAGGTAAGCTTTGCTCACTCCAATAAGCACAATTATCCTGTAGTTTCTTTATGCCCTCTGCCAACCATTTTCAATTTCATATCTATTTTTTTAGAGAAAAAACTGCTACTAAATCTCATCTATGCCAGTGTTTGATGTTGCTATTCTCACGCCTCGGGCCTTATACCATCTAAACAGCTTTGGTGTACCATCCGAGAACTTTGTGCTTCCTATTGGCTTGATTTTGCATTAGTCATAGCTTTTGCACATGCTAGTCTTGAATGATCAATACTGTTATATGCTAAAATAGAGCTATAGAACGGAACCTGACAGACAAACTCTGAATTTTGGACAATAGAAGTGAAATTCTCCAGGTATATATATGCATGCACTAAAACTGGTGATGCACACCACCATGTTAGTTTATCATTACTTTCTCCACTGCAGCTAATTTTTTTTTGGCGGAATCACTGCAGCTAATTAAATGACCGAAAATGCTCACAAACAAAAGTAAAAGTAACCCCAATGGACGTGCATGCATCTGGACCAACCGGCCGGACGCTCAAACCGCATCAACTGTTTATTGTGTCTTAATTATTTGACTCCCTTAGCCTCTGGCATAACAATTGCTAACTGTTTATTGTGTCTTACTTAATTACCCGCAGATCCATGGCTATATGGAGGAACTCTTTTGGCGACTACGACATCGTAGAGTGATCTCCGTGTGCGGGGCTGGTGGTGACACATCAACTCTCTTAAAACAAGTGTACGATGGCATGAAGCATCAGCTGTGGGGTTCAAGGAGGTTGAAAAATTTGAGTATTACGGATGGGTGGACGTATCCCATCCATTAAAGGAGGATGAATTATGCCTTCGCTTGTTCAAGGGATTGTTTCCAGATGAAGATGAGGTTGAGGAGCTTGCTAAAAGCTTTCGTAGGGCTCGTGACAAAAGGTGTTTATTCATTGTAAGTGGTCTGCAATCCACTGAAGATTGGGAGTTGATAAAACCATACCTCATGGAGGGGGATAGTGGAAGTCGTATCATCGTGATTACTACTGAAGAAAGTGTGCCCAAACATTTTATAGAACATCTGGAAGCCGACACCGCCCTTCATCCCCTGACAAAGGTATTGTAAGCTTCACTATCAGTGTTGACAGCCAAAACTTGGACATATTGTACTAAAATTGGTTGATTGTCTCTTGCATCATATGTTATGCTCTCGTGCTGTAAGGACCAAAATGCTGTAAGCTAAACTGCACCCGGAATATTCGCAGTCCTCCTAATTAGCTATACATATTCTGGTGCTGGTGATATGAAATTTAACAGCTGTTTCTCTCTCACACACACAGATGGATGCGTCTGACTACTATAGATATGGAGATAACAAGGAGGCTTCTCGAAGTAAGTTTCTGACCAGCAGAAGGGAAGAGACAAAAAAAAGAAGGGGAGAGCCACCATTCAAGGTGTCTCAAAGGGAGGCGTTTGACAAGATCTGGTGTATCCAAGGCAATACAATCACCTCAGTATGGGGTATTGCTGGTGTTGGGAAATCAACTCTCGTCAGATACTGTTACGACTGCATACAGAGGGACACATCTCTTGTTGGAATAATTTTTGCTTGGGTCTATGTGCCTGAACCGTTTGATTTGGTGGAATTTTGTCGGCTGTTACTTCTGGGTTTCCATCGATGTGATCTTGAAGCCATGGAAGCTGCAGCAGTTGGTATTATGGAAGGTCAGGACCCAATTCAAGGGTGTCGTGAAATCCTGCGTCAAGGCCAGCATATAGGCTATCATCTCATCATTATTGATGGTCTGAGGTCGACATATGACTGGGATTTGATCAAAACTGCCATTTTATCCCAGCCTACTACAGATGCGAGAGTAGTTGTCATCACAACCGAAGAAAGCATCGCCAAACATAGTGTCCAGCAGCAGTCAGAGAAAATGATCAATCTTAAATGTCTAAAAGATGACGAGGCCTATGATGTCTTCAAAGAGGTTTGTTTAATTGTTATGGAACACTGCCCTGCTCTATTTCCAGCAATTTTAGATTTCTTTTCTTTTTTCTAGAAACTAGGCATTGATAAAAAGCTACAAACTGGCAGAGTTCGGAGACATAAGATCTTTGGTAATGGGTAGTATCATACCGGAAAAGGGTTTTTGCCCTGTTATATAGATAAAGCAAACTGCCAAGATCCACACAAACCATATATACAACACACACCACATAGGAATACACATAACAAATACAGTGCAAGCAGGTTATGTTGAAGGCAGAGCTCAACAAGCCCTAAGAAAGAAAAAACCATGCACTCGCCGCAACGAGGCTAGAGGACTAATCTGGCTCCGGAGGTGGCGGAGGAAGGGGCGGAGCCAACCGAAGGGCAAGGAATCTGAAGTTGGCTGCAATAGTGTCGATGGCACCCCGCTAATGTACTCGGCTAAGTGGCTTCCAGAACTACAAATAACCACATAATTTGTATGCAACGATGCACTGAAAAGTGGGCTGCAGCAACAAAGTAAGGTTAGAGGCGGCGTTGCTGAAGTCTTCCTTGAGGCCGGCGGTGAGGGTGCTGACATGAGGTCGTCGGAGACTTTGGCACCGATGTCACGAAGTTCATCGGCGAGCATCTTGAGCCGCATGCAATACTCATCGATGGTGGAGTTGTCCTAATGACAGACGAAGAACTCCTGCTGCAACAAAACAAGGCGCTGAAGTTTGTTGTCGGTGAAGAGGGCGTTGATCTTGGTCCACACGACGCAAGCGTCGTCACCCTCGGCGACGACCGTGTGGAAGATGCCCTTGAAGATGGTTTGATAGAACCGATGAGTGTGGCCTCAATGGCGGACCACTCCGGATCGCCCTTCATGAACTCGCCGTCCACGGAGCCATCGATGTGCTCGGTGAGGTAGTACTCGCGGAAGACAAGGTTGAAGTAGGTCTTCGACGCGTAGTAGGAGGAGCTGAAGCCGTCGAGGCGGATGGGAACCCGGGCCTCGATGTTGAGGTCGCAGATGGCGACGGCAGAGGGCTCATGGCCCGCGAACGGGTTGGACGAGCGAGGTGGTGGAGGAGCCCGGGGAATCCATGGGTTGTGGCTAGGGTTAGGGTAGCGGGGCGGGTTAGGGTTTTAGGTGGAGAGAGAGGGAGGCAGCGGCGGCAGAAGGATGTGGCGGCTGCGGCAGGGAGATGTGGCAGCGGCTGCGGGTACAGGTGGGGGTGGCGGCAGGACAGAGGAGCGGCGGCGGCTGTAGTGGGCGCGGTAGGGTGGGGAGCGGAAGCGATGGCGGCACGGGGCGGTAGCGGCGTCAGGAGGAGAGGGGGGACGCGACGGCGGCAAGGTGCGGCGGTTGTGGGGAGCAGTGACGGTGGCGCGCGCGGGAGGGCGCGGCGGCGGCTGCGGCTTGACCTAGGAGAGGATCGATAAGGATGATACCATGTTAGAGAGAGGTATGAAAATGTAACTCACGATGGGATTATTCGGGTGGGTGCAGGTGCACATATATAAAGAGTACAATGTGGGCCTCAACCTCAACTATATAGAGACTAGGAGATGGGCCAGGATATATACATATACATGCAACACATATGTTTCGACACCCTGTATATACCCAGCCAGGCTCAACTCAGCCACAGATACACAAAAGACAAAAATGATGCAACCTACCAAACGCACACTAGTTGAACAAGAAGTATCAAGTCTAAATCTGCATTTTATGAAATTTAAAATCTATTTTTGTGAGCTACAGATTATTGATCCTAAGGTGCTGGCTAATCTAAAGGGAAAGGTGGACCTTACAAAACTTGTGGCAAAATGTGGTGGGCTTCCCAGAGTTGTCTGCTATAGGCAAAGTCCCAGGGTCATTTTTGGAGCATATGAATGATGACTTTATGTTCAAATTGGAGACCGACCCTCAGTTCCATACTTTGAACGGTTTATTATCTTGGATGCATTCCTATTTTGATGCTTGTTCAGATTCGGTAAAGCCATGTATCTTCTACCTTTCTGTCTTCCCTGCAAGCAGCAAAATAAGGCGAGGCCGTTTACTTAGGAGATGGATCGCTGAGGGTTACTCCAGGGACGCACCTGGGTGTACCGCAAGGGAGAATGCGCGGAAGCGCTTTTCTGAGCTTGTTAAATTGAGCATAATCCAGCAAGCAACAAGCAAGGACATTTGTCAAGTCAATGGTTTCTTCCGTGAATACATTGTTTCACGGCCAATGGAGGATAATCTTGTTTTTGCATTGGATGGGCGTTGCAGTCTGAACACGCAACGCACAGGACAACACCTGACTATAATGGCAGACTGGCACAGGGACCAAAATATGTTTGAGAGCATCGACTTCTCACGACTGCGATCTTTGACAGTGTTTGGGCAATGGAGTTCATTCTTTATCTCCGACAAGATGAGGCGGCTTCGAGTGCTGGACCTAGAAGACATGATAGCTCTAACAAATGACGATATTGATCAGATCTTTGTGAACCTGTTGAGCCTCAAGTTCATCTCCCTACGAGGATGCAGGAAGATTAGTCATCTGCCGCATACATTGGGATGTCTGAGGCAGCTACAGACTCTTGATGTAAGATTCACCTCCATAGTCATGTTGCCATCTTCTATAATCAAGCTACAAAAGCTGCAATACATTCGTGCTGGTACCCTTGTATTGCCAGATCAAGATTGGACATCGGCATCATCAGAAGACGCTGATGGGGTCACAGGCCAACCACCAGCAGCACCATCAACAGAACTGGAAGGTCGTGATAGGAGTATACCTGCAGGTCGGCCAATAGCACCAACATCTCCTGAAAATGGCATTGCCGAAAGCCCAGCACAGGCAGCAAGATCAGCAGAAGCTCAGCACATGCCAATGCAACCAAAGGTGGGATTTGCGTCCAACTTGTCATGTAGTTCAGCACATCGGTTTCCCAAGTTTCCACGTGTCGCTACATGGAGCATGTCTTGGTCGGAAAGGGAGAAAGGGGCCCAACATCATACTGGTGGTGTTGAGGTTCCCGTGGGGATTGAAAAACTTTCGGCCTTGCATACTGTTGGTGTGGTGAATGTCAATGCATCAGGTGGGGTGGCCTTTCTGAAGCAGCTGGCAAGGCTAACCCAATTGCTCAAGCTCAGAGTGTGCGGCATCAATAACAAAAACTGGGAGCTGCTGTGTTCTGCCCTCTCGGATCATGTCCATCTGGAATCCTTGTCAGTGCGATTCAATGAGGATTGCCTCGACGATAGCTTCAAGCCACCAATGACCCTGAAGAGCCTTAAGCTGTACGGGCCTGTGAAGAGATTGCCAGACACTATCAAGGTTCTTGTCAATCTCAAAAAGTTGGATCTTGAGATGACTATTACAAGGCCAGAAGATATGCAATTATTCTCGGAAGACAAATTGCCACATAATGGTATCCTAAATCGCCTCTGCATGAAGGTGCAAGGAAACCAGAAGTTAGTTTTCAGCTCGCAGGAAACCAGAAGGTACTATGATCGTTTCAAACCTCGCGTCCTCAAGTTCGATTGCAGCTCCAAGTTAGAGGTTACATTGAAATATCCATGCATACTCAATTATGTTGAGGTGCTGATAATCCAGTGCTCTGAAGCTTCATTTTTCCGTGTTTCCGGGAGCTATGGGTTAATATATATGTCCTATCTCAAGACAGTCTGGCTTAAGGGATCCTACAGCGAGGAACAACGTGTGCACCTGAAGGAACTTGTTGATGGACATTATAAGAAGCCAGTCTTGAAGCTGGAGCCACTGCAATAGTACATGCTTTCTTGCCTGCCTTCCATCTATCGTTTTTGTATCTTGCCTTGTATGCACTTTGACATGTATCTTTCTTTCCGCGTTGCCGGCATGAGATAAGCTAGATTCATAGCTTGAACCAGCAGCAACCCGCACATGTATGACGGGCTCTGTTGTAATAAAAAGGTTCCTTTTCTTTGTGAACTGTGACAAAAAAATTGTTTCTATGTTGGCTGTGTCAGCGAGCGTGTATATCCTGGAATCACTACAAGAGATGACTACTCCTGTTACTAGACCAAATGTTTCTATGAGCCAATGTTGTAGCCAGAGGATAACTAACCAGGTAGCGGCAGAGTTGACACTAGGTCATCAGTCAAACAAGCCGTTCCGCCGTTCGCGGTTCCGTAAAATCGCATGCCCAGAGACCTCATGATTCATTCCTTAATCAATCATCTGACATGATTTGCATGCTGTGTACGTACACTGCATACGGTCACGTGGCTGCCCTCAACTCATTCTCTGCAGCTATCTTGGCAACCAAACACCACCGGCCTTCCAATACTAGTAAATGTAAATCAAACTACGACCCAGATATTCCATCCCTACGGTTTTCACTTTTCGTGGAGAGATACGCTGACCACAGATTTAGCTCGCCGAAATAGCACCAAAATTTCTTTCTCAAATTATTTGCGGTAGCTCTGTCCCGCGGGGGAAGAGGAAACCAGAGCAATTCTCCTAGACTGAACCCATACATAACCTGCATGCGAAGTTGAAGAGGCCTTTTACGGTAAGGACAAAGAAATATCAGCCATCCAATCAGTAGATCTGATGGTCCAACGTGATCAATACTTGTCCAGCGAAGGAGTAGTATTTTTTCTCCGAAGGGTAAAATGGGCAGAGGGAAAAAACGCCTCCCGCAAAGACCATATTGCAGTTGTACACGGCGAGGTGCAGAATGCCATCGAGCTGTACACGAGTTAGAGCATTACTAGTAGAATCCTCAAACCCTCAAATCCTTAAAGCAGTTTTAAGGGTTGAGAAGTGCCACTTTTTAACACTTTTGAAAAACAGGGGCAAATACTAGAACCCTCAAACCCAACCCTTAAACTGCTTTAAGGATTGGATTTGAGGGTTCTAGTCTTTGCCTCAACCCCAACCTTTAAATCTATCATTTGACATCTCACAATTTATGACAACAAGAATACAACCAACTTCCAAACAAACTACCAAATGACAATCATTGATGCATGGTTTAATAGTTTACATCACAAAATCATCATCTTGCTCCTCTCATCGGCACCACCACCAAAAAGTTGCACCTTGGCGCCATCTCCTAGACCACATGCGGGCTCCATCAAGCATCTCCATGGGCACCGGTGGAGTCGTACACATCGCCATCGCCACAACTACTCATCGGAGTGTCACCTCGAAAAGTAGAGCACGCAACACGGAACATCCTCTTCCTCTCCGCGATGTCCTCCTTATAGTCCTTCCACCATTGCAATTGGTCTTGATCCATGTCCTTCTTGGACATCATCATGTGCTCTTTCTCTTCCACCATGAGTTCTTTCCATACCTTTGCCTCTTTGAGCTTGATCATCCTCTCCTCCAACTCGGCCTTGCGCTTTGCTTCTTCACGCTTTGCTTCAACTTGTGCAAGCTTGACCTCTTTCTTCTTCTCGGTGATAAGAAGCTTCGTCTCCAATGTCTTCGTTGTCAATTCCTCTCTTGCCTTCATCATGTGGTCTATCTTCTCCCTTAGGATTGACGCCTCTTCTTCCATCTTCACCCTTAGCTTGCCCTTCTTGGTTCCCTCGGGCTTGCCCAAGTTCCTCTCCTCCTCATCTTCACTATCATCCATCCTAAGCATTGTCGACTTCTTGGGTGCGGTCTCTTGATCCCTCAACTTCCACTTGTCAAAGGTTTGAAGAATTGTCCAAGCATGCTTAAATGGGAATGGCTTGCCCTTGGAAGCGGCCATCTCCTTGTACCTCATGCCGGCAATTGTCTCCTATCAACCACACATAAATCACATAAGAACCCACCAATAGCATAGTACACACACATGATCAAAATAGTGAAGAAATATGTACTCACATAGTCACTCTCCACGGTTCCACTAGGTGGTGCATCCCTCACTTGGTCCATGGCCGCACTCCAACGAGCACAAGCGGGCTTCATCAACTCCCACCAGCCTTGAAGCGACCGGTAAGTGCGAGAGATGAACCCACTATTCTTCGGCTTGATCCTACAATAGGTGTCCTCGATCCTTTGCCAATACCGTTTACTGGTTTGACCGGTGCCGGTGGTTGCATCCATTCCCACAGCTGCCCAAGCACGAACCAAGAGGATATCTTCCGCCTCGGTGTAGTTTGTGGACCGCGCGTGTGGGCGGGAAGCGGCGGTGAATGCCTCCTCCCCTATCTCGGCCACCTCCTCCTCGTCATCACCTTCATCCTCCTCATCTTCCTCTAAGTCATCACCAACCCTAAAGGGTTCGAGAGGCGGAGCCCCGAGGTCCACCTCTGCGTTTTGGAGGAGGTCCATGAACGAGGATGGGGTTGCCATTTTCTCAAACACCTCATGCGCGGCGGGAGGAGGTTCGGCCACGGCGACGAAAGGAGGTTCGGCGACGGAGGCGGGTGGGGGCGTGGGCTTCTTCCGCACCGCGGGCTTCTTCCGCGGCATCTTCACGGCCGGGGCGACCTTGGATGGCGCCTTAGGCCGGCTCTTCTTGGTGGCCGGGGCGGGAGCCGGGGAGGCGGCGGGGGCCGGCGCCGGGGCGGTGACGGTGGCCGGGGCGGGAGCCGGGGAGGCGGCAGGAGGAGGTGCGAGGCCCGCCCGCCGCCGCTTGGCCCCGACGTGGGTCGCCGCCACCACGTCGGCCACGGTCGGGTGGGCGGGGGCGGGGGCGGGCGAGGCGGGCGCGGCGGGCGGGGGCGCGGCGGCGGCGGGGCCCTCCATGGCCGGCTCGGCAGGAGGCGGCGGGAGGAGGGGGCCGGGAGGAGGAGGAAGTTTCCTCCCGCGCGAGAGAGGAGGAGGAGTGCGGGTTGGGGGGAGATTTTCCTCTCAACCCCTACTTCTACAGGTTGCAAACTGGTTTGAGGGTTGGACCTCTAAATTTTTTTACGGGTTTGAGGGTTTAGAGGTTCTAGTCTACGGTGTTTTTTCGGCGAAAACTGTAAAAAACGGTTATTTTTAGGGGTTCGAGGGTTTGAGGGCTCTACTAGACTTGCTCTTACGCCCGCTTAGCGGGGGGTGGGAGCGGCCGCTTCTGCATATCAACCGCGCGCACTGTCGGACTGTCGGTTGCGAGGATCGCGCCGCCCGCACTATCGCTTGGGCGCCCCTATATCTCCCCTTCAGCAGCTTCTGACTCGCTGAGATGTCCGGCCACGCGGATAGCAGGCCAGAACCTCCTTTTCTATTTATTTTTACATTTTTTTCGTTGTTTGCTTTATTTTTGTAATTTTTTATACTTTAAAATATTATATATATATATATATGTATATATCAAAAATATATTTACAAAAAATATCTAAAAACTATTCAACAAATATTTGAAACAATATTGAAAAAGTATTTAAATTTTTGAAAAATGTAGAAAAAGCATTTGAAATTTTTTGTATTTGCGGTAGCTCTGTCGCCGGGGGGAAGAGGAAAACAGAGCAATTCTCCTAGACTGAACCCATACATAACCTGCATGCAAAGTCGAAACAGCTTAGCAAAAAACACCATATTGCAGTTGTGCACGGCGAGGTGCAGAATGCGATGGAGCTGTACACGGAGGACGCACTGCTGTTACGCCCGCTTAGCCGGAGGTTGGAGCGGCGGGTTCTGCATAGCAAACCGCGCGCACTGTCTGACTATCGGTTCCAAGGGTCGTGGCGCCCGCACTCTCGCTGGCGCGTTTGCACCTTGTATGGTGGCGCCGACCGAGCGGAGCTGAGTACCACGTTTGCATTTTCCGCTTGAATTATGCCCTAAAGGAAATAGATGTAATAATTTCGCTCGTTGCCTCAAGGTAGCTCGAAACGGGTCAGGCCACTAAATGTAGCTCCAAATTTTATTAGGTTTAGTCAATTGTACGCATAAAATGACATTTATATACAATACTTTCCATTGTATTTTATAGCTGGTTTTTAATTAATATTTTATGTTTTTTAATAATTAAAATACACATATTCCTAAAACCTAAATGTACTTGTTTTTTATAAAGTTCATCTACAATTTAAAAAATGTCAACAAGATGTAAAAATTGTGTTAGTGTAACTTGAAAAACATCTATAGCATTAAAAAAGCGTGACATATTTGAAAAATGTTATACACTGTTAAAAAAGGTTCATGATTTCAAAAAACCTATTTCAAACCATTCATAAAATGTAAGTTACAATTTTTAAAAGTAATCATGTATTTTATAAATATTTAACATGTATAAGCAAATGTTTTACATGAATGAAAAACTAGACATCAAAACATATATTTGAAAAAAATGTGTTTAAAAATGTTTCATATGTATATTAAAAAATAGGCATCAAAACTTATATTTTAAAATAATTTAATCATGTAGATTGAGAATGTTAAGTTTGCATAAAAAAATTCTAGATGTATACGGAAAATATACAATGTGTAAGAACACTGAGATATATGTTGAAAAAATTATAAATAAAATGCCAAAAAGATAAACAAACAAAACTGAATAAAAAATAAAAAGGAAAAGGAAATACAGAAAAAAAACCAAGGAAAACCAACTCAAACAGTAAAAAGACTGATAAAGAACTACAGGAAAAAAACTCGCCGCAACTACCGCAGTGGGTCGCCCTAGTAGTGGTGCATTGTAGATAAGCCCTATTACTACTCGCAGCGGCCGAGAAATAGTATTTGTGTAAATTTCCCCCTAGAATTGTATGTTCTCATTAAGATAGAAGAGGGTGGGGAATGTCACTTATGGCTACGCAACCACCTCTTTCAGCATTGCTTCCAATGCGCTGCCATGGCATATCAAAACTGTCACCATGACCAATGGAGCGGGTCTACCTATCGAAGCACTAAACCCTAAGCACCCACTCGCCCTCTAAACATACATCTGGTTGGAGATCTTAGAATACGGAAAGACGGAGACGGCCAGGTTTTCACTAGGGCAATTGGTGCCCAAAAATGTAAGGGAGGCATTGGCAGCAATCGGCGCAAGAAGAGTCACGTACATTCTTTGTGTGTAGAGTCTGACACTAGGGCAATGAAACAAGAGACAAAATCATGGGTTTTATATAGATTTTGAATCGTGTGCGATGTCCCAATCCGTAGTATTGTGCCATGGCTTACCAAAAGTCAACGAGCAATGGAGCAGGCAGTCGCTCACCCTTCGGGACATACCTCGTGGTCGCCGGCACTCACGGTCAATGATCTCGTCTAATAAGCTGACCCGTTCATCTGGCTAGAGATCGTAGGGTACAATTTTTTTGCTAGGACAATCGTGATGTCCAAGAAAATAAGGGAGACACGTTGGTGGTTCACGTACATTGTTTATCTCAGATTAGGGCAATGAAACAGGTGACAAAATGACGAATTATAACAAACACCCTACACGACACAACATTACTCCGATAGAGGATGATGGAGTACCCACCTCCCTAGGCTCCTCGCGGGCGAGCAGAGGCTCCTGGCCGTCCGTTGGCCAGTGGCGTGCCGCTGGAGTCACTTGGGGCAACGGCGAGCCGTCCGATCTGCCCACATGGCTCATGCCCCGGCGACCCAGCTGGGGGGTCCATGATGGCGTGGGTGGACCTCGTGCATCTCCTCCAATGAACGTACTTACGCACAATCTACTCGTATTATCCTTCAAGAGGCTGAGTTGGCCGATCGGATATTCACATTGACAGACTGACCACAGACATCTCGTTAATCAACATGACGTCGCCTTCATTAAAAGAATATTCTGTCTTTATGAGACATCAAATTGGCAAACCTGTAGTTTGGTCTCTGGTGGGCTGGGGGCAGCACTACAATCCTAACCATCCAATCACATGTTGGTTTTTCTAGATTGGACTATTTGAAATGTACATGTTGGATGCTCAAATCATTTGTAAGTGTCGTTTGTATTAACTAATGGACTATCTTTGTGCATCTCCAATGTACCAAAGACATTGGTCTTAAGAAAAATAAAAATAGCATTAAGATCCACCCTCGAGCCTTATTAGAAGGGATCTTAACAGCAAAATATAAAGAACAGGCTACGGTGCTAAGAATAAGCAATAAGGAAAGAAAAAAGATTTCTCACTTCTCTCACATGGTTTGACGGGTTAAACTAGAAGAGAAAAAACTGACATGTGGCTCCACAATAAGAAAGATAGGCTATTAAGCATCTGAGGAATTCTAATTTGCTATAGCACATTTGGTGGAGACCAGCTTTAAGAATGACTTAAGAATTATCCGATGTTTGGTTAGAAAATGGCTTTTTTAGAAAGCAATGGTGCCAACCCATTTTTGGAGGAAAAAAACATAACTTTTGCATCATTTTTGGAGAAAAAAAACATATTTGTGGCTAACCAGCTGTAGGAAAGTGGTGGAGACCAGCTTATGAATGACTTAAGAATTATCCGATGTTTGGTTAGAAAATGGCTTTTTTAGAAAGCTATGGTGCCAACCCATTTTTAGAAAAAAAAACCATAACTTTTGCATTATTGTAATGCACACAGCCATAGTTGTATTGTGGCTAACCCGCCGTAGGAAAGTATTTCTGGACTATGTGACGTGAGTAGAGTTTTATTGG
>LT934114.1:783792454-783834576 GCA_900231445.1 Triticum turgidum subsp. durum
CATGGAACTTGCATGTGACGGTCAATTTGGTGCATAAACTTGCAAAATACGTGTTTCTGGTCGTCGAACTTGTGCTGACGTGTAAATACGGTCATATTTCCGTACACGGGTGTATTCATTGACTACATGGCATGCCAGGTGGCCACGGCCCATTGTCAGCTCCGTGCACGTGATTTTCTTTACAGAAACACCCTTAAGTTTTTTTTAACTTCGTACAAAAGCCTCCGGCAGAGGCAATGTTAGAACAGTCTCCTGGTGGGTCCCACCCATCATAGTGCGTTGTAAATTAATTGTGCTGGAAAACTGGGTCCGAGGGAGTTCGAACCGGCCACTAACTGTAATAGCGCTAGCGTTCCAATCACACCACCTGATCTTGCTTGTTCTTTATTTATCCTTTAGGCTAAAGGTACATACATATTTAAAACTATATTTTTCTTTTCTCACCATTATCAAATTTAAATTGTTAAGATTCAAACAAAATTTGCGCAGATTTGTCTGAAACAAAATTACGTACATTCATTCTGCACTATATTTTCTTTTTCTATATTTTATAATTTTAAATTGTTAGAATTCATGCAAAAATTTAGTTGATTTCTATGGAAAATTTACGTACATTCATTCTGGCCAATAGATTCTTTTATCTAGTTTTTCAAATTTAAAATTTTCGAATTCAAACAAAATTCAGTTGATTTGTTCAAAAGAAATTTACGTACATTCATTATGAACTATATTATCTTTTATATAGATTATTCATTTTTTTTAAATAGTGATTTTTCCAAAAATTTATGTACATTCATTCTAACATATATTTTCTTCTATCCAGATTTTCAAATTTAAAATTATTCTAATTCAGACAAAAAGTTCAGTGATCTATCCAAAAGAATTTATGTACGTTCATTCTGCAGTACATTTTATTTTATATAGATTTTTAAATTTAAAATTATTCAAATTCGAAAAAAAATAGTTGATTTGTTCAAAAATGGACACTCTGTCTACATTATATTTTTTTTATCTAGATTTACTAATTCAAAAATTCATATTCAAACGGAAATTTGGTTGATTTGTCCATAAAACTGTCCATTCATTCTGCATTATATTTTATTTTATCTAGATATTTAATTTTAAATTATTGAAAATTAAACAAAAATCTAGTCGATCTGTCCGAAAAACTATCTAGAATATAAGTTGTTTTCTTAAATAGAAAAGAAAGAAAGAAAAATACATATTATGAATTGTGTTTATATCTTTACGTGTCATTGTGATCGGATGATTCGAACCAGGGCTTCCACTTTTTTGCGAAACGTTTTCCGGTTTTGATTTCTATTTGATTTCCTACGGTCCTTTTATATAAAGCTAATTGTGCACGTTAAACGTGAAAAGTTAGTTTTGCCGATTAGCTAGCATATGCATGCGAATTGCAGCACGTAATGTTGTCGAATCCCAACCCTCACTGCTCCAGCCTTTTTCATTTCATTTTAGGATCTTCTGCGTAAAAAAATGAAATGCAATAGTGCTTTTTGGAAAAAGATGCACGCGGATTACCCACCTCCTCAGCCAACAGCGGGCCCTTGCCACGTTGGCATGCCCCTCATGCACGGGATACGGCCGGATATGGTAGAAAGCACCGTATTTGCACGTCTGCGCAACTTTGATGAGCAAAAACATGTATTTTGCAAGTTATTGCACCAAACTGACCGTCACGGGCAAGTTATATGACTCCTGGTGTATTTATCTCTTTTTTCTCTGAATTAACTAGAGTTTTATTGCCAAAAGTTGAAATAATTCTAAATTTTTCTCAAAATTGACTAGAGTTTTATTGCGAGAGGTCATTAGATTATGTGAAACTGAGTGTAACCCCCCACAAAAAAAAACTCTACATTTTCCTGAGAATAAAGTAGAGTTTTATTGCGAGAAAAAGTAGAATTAACTCTACATTTTGCATAGGCATGTCCCTAACATGGACGGTCAATCCACCGATGAGCAGACATGGAAATTACAGGATGAACTAATCCTTGGAGCAGATGTGGCAATAGCAAGCCCCATCCAAGGGCGCAAGCGAGCCATCATTCATGCAGGCGGCGGACTCGAGCCTGATGCAGTCCGGGCACACGTACTCCTGCAGATGCTTCTGGCAATTGGCCATGCAATCTTCTTGCTTGCAAAAGTGCTTCGGAAGGACGTTGTCATATTTACACCACGCATCCGCACCTGCATTCATGCAAAATATACTTAGTGTGAATTTATATAGTATAGCACATGATCGACCATGCATATGCAGATGCACGCACCGGATGCGATCATGATCAAGGCGATGACGAAGAGCAGCAGCACTTTAGACCTCCTCATCTGATCTGGTCTAGATCTGATCAGCTAGGTAAGAAGATGTGGTTGATCGATTGATCTGATCGATGGGCAGATGGTTGGTGATGGATGATGGTGGTGCCAAAGACATGTAATCAGTAGCCTTTTATAGATGACGCAATCGGCATCAATTAACGTGGATTAGAGTCACATTAAGTTGTTGCCAAATATATTTTAGAGGATGTTTACTGTGGATTAAAGTCACATTAAGTTCTTCCCAAATATATTTTGTGAAGGAATTAAGCGCATCGATTTGTTTCCTTGTATTTCTCCACTATCTGAAACCCCCCAATTACACACTCTGGTTCAGTGCGTTACATCATCTGCAACTAAGTCCAGGCGAGAGATTAGGTGGACTGAATCGCTAGGTGGACCGCTTCTACATGTCATGATGCCTGCGTTTGTTTTCTCTGGCAACTAATAATCTGGCGCTAATATTGTGGAATTTATGAGCAATTACACCTCTTATTTTAGGAATAAATCCCTATTTTCCCGTAGTAAATAATGTTTCATATATATTTCAATTTGTTGCAAAGTACTCTACCCCCTATATTTTTTGGTATGCTTCCATAACAAAAATCGTGTTTATGGCCATTGAAGAATTGGCTTCCTGGGAAAATATTACTCCAAGTGCGGTCTGCCAAATGCTAGTCCTTTTTCCTCTCGGGTAGGCGACAAGAAATCCTTGCCGCCCCAAGGAGAGTCCATCTGCCGCCTTTCTCCAGCAGCTTCCCTCCAACGGTGATCTCAGTAGTCGGTGATGATGGGGGGGGGGGGGTCGCCTTGTCAACGTGTGTGGATAGGGTAGCTCTAGGTAAGACCCGTTGGCTTAGGTTTCTGTCATTCGTCATCTTTGCTTCGGCAATGGCAATCAGTCCTATGCTTGGAGGAATTTGGAAACCCATATGTTCAAGCTGTAATGGTGTGGCGGCGGCGACATCCTTGTGGTGGACTTGTGTCCTAGGGCTTCGCCGTTGCGATGGCGTTTACTACAACGCCGGCTTGGAGCTTGGGTGGTAGTTCATAAGCGGCTTCAGATTGTGGTTAGCATCAGCATCATCTGGAATATGTTGAATCGTGCCCTGTTTTCGTAGTTCGTGGCAGACATGTATGGTTTTCTCCTCCGGCGTCTTTGTCCTAACCGGGTGCTAGATCTAGTTTTTCATGGCATGTCCAATGTGTTTCCCCGGTCCGATTCATTCAATGGCAATGGCACCGCCTTTGGTGAGCCACCTTCGAGGACCGCGAAGCTGCCTATTAGTGATGGAGCCGCGTCAAGCTCGGATGATGAGGTGATCCATCATTTTTTTTCTTTGGTGACTAGTAGTGTAGGAGGCAGGTGACAGGCAATTGTGTCAAACTCAAGGATTCTTCGGTCTTGATTATAGTTTTCTTTCTTGGCTGATGTTTCTTTTTTGCAAAGGCTATCGTTCTGTTGTCTTTTCAGTCATGTCAGGTCGATGTTTTCATGGCTTGTACTATTATCTTTCTGATATAAATGCGACATGTGTTTCCATGCAAAAAAGGAAGAAGAGAAAACTGATAACCGAATGATAGAAAGGTTCATTAAAACACAGAAACTCAAAACATAGGAATAGGATAAATGCCAAAATTGAGATGCCATGTACCCAGGATTACTACATGAATTAAAACCACGAAGAGAATAAAACATGAGGTATGGCCTCATGTTTGGTTCCCTCCAAAGTTTATTAAATTGAGATATTCCAATCCGTAGGAACCATAGGAATTTCATGAGGATTCTTGGATGGCAATTCTTATGTTCTGAACATTACCAAAGGAATATTTCCTACAAGAATCCTAGTTCTCCAAAATTTCTATATGTTTCTTTTGTTCTAGACACGGCCAAAGTAATTATCACTTGAAACTTCCAGCTATGCAACCTCTTTGAGCATTGCTTTGAATAAGCTGCCATGACGTATTGTAAGTGTCACCATGCAACCTCTTTGAGCATTGCTTTGAGCATGTCGCCCTAACAAAGCACTCGATCTCCCTCTGGAAATAAATCTGGCTGGAGATCCTGAAATACAGAAAGACGTAGACGGACGGGTTTTTGCTAGAGCGTTGGTGCCCAAGAAAAAGAAGTCATACTGGTGCTCACCAAGGCGAGGACCATCACGCATTCACGCACATTGTTTGTCCGTGAAGTCGGAGACTAGGGCAATGAAACAAAGGCGCTGCTACACATCCACCAGCAGATCTACTGAAATTATCTGCCGCTTGGACAGCCTGTTAGAATAAAACCGAGGCATATCATCGATCATCCGAGGACCAAGAAATCACACGAGCACGACACCGAGATTTGTTAACGAGGTTCACCGATATGGCTACATCCCTGGGGAATGATTACGGGCGCTCCTCCCCGTGACACCGTCACAATACCGCACCGGTCGCCCTAGACGCCGGCACATGCCATTGGTTTCCCTTGCGTTCCTGTGCTATTATGTTGGCATAGGTTACATTGTGTGTCTACCCTCGCTATATGTGAGAGGCCTATGATACAAGTGTCCTACTAGGACACGATTCTATATCCTATCTAAACACAATACAACTACAAGTCCAACTGTAACCTACCTTCTACACTATATTCGACACAACTCTAACAAACTCCACCTTGGCGAATATTCTCCACCACCTTGAATTCGTCCATGTGTCAAACTTCCATCAACATTGGACTTGAGCCTATCCCATGAGCACCACTGCTATTCCAAAGACTCCATGTGACTCCACCTGCAACTTGTAGTCCCTCCTTTTATTGACCACAGTCAACGCTCGAGAAAAATTAAGTTTCTCGCTACTCTAGCTTGTGCTCCCAACTTCCATAGTATCAGTCCAACGCCATCACACACTGATCACTGACCTGCGTGAAAATGAACAACTCACATATTGGGTGTCACACATAAGAGTTACCTGAACTCAACATCACCGCTCTTCCTTGACGGCTTGTCTGAAACTTAAAAAAATTTCACCATTGCTTGTAGTCACAGTTGTCTTACCATATGTATGACCACCAGAGCCCTGGCCCGTCTTCATGTCCCGTGCATACCGCACGCCTCGCTGCTATTACCGCATTGAGCCTCTGCTGTCCCAGCCGAGTCTTAAGGGCCGCGAACCCACACCACTCAACCCCACTGCAGAGTACCATCGATCATCACCGACCGATGACGAGTTTCACACTTCCATCAGACCACTGTGCTCCAGTCCAAACTACACGCCTCTCGCTTTTTTCCCGCTGAACAGGCTTCGATTCCCCGGATCCTTACACCGTAGCCCCCCAATCCAGCTCCACCTTCAACATGACTCCATGGTAGATGATCAGTCCACCTCGCATCCCGTCGACTTCAAGCTCCGTGTGTACACCACCTTGAATAAACCCCGCGTCATAGTCTTGTCGAAGCCGCACAAGCCCTCGGGCATTTGCCACGTGTTCCCACGCCCAAAAGTTGGTCACCATCAGCATCAAGCTCCTATGTCGTCGTCGCCGATCCCATCACCGTCTTTTGTATCAACCGACTCACGTCGATCCGTCAGACTGTCTAGTCCAACCCAGCCGATCTCGTTCGACTCTACGACACACCGGAGGCTCCCATACCATCTTCCGTGAATTCCCATCCATAACATGATACTTCCATCGCAACTGACATGATTTCCCGCAACGCCTTCAAGCATCCATGTTGTGCCAACAAATCTTTCACCCTTGTCTGCCATAATCCAAAGCTTCCAGTTTCGTTGAACTTCTCCACTTCAAACCTGGTACCTGATGGCGTCATGGTTCTCTGTACGGCTGACCCTACGAAAAATTATCCGAGCTTTGCACGCGATGCCCCAAGTACTGGCGTACACATACCAGAACCAGATTGGTCCATGTACTACTAGCCTTTGCTTCACGTGAACTTGCCTCCTTGGCTTCAACTTCTTATGCTAGCTAATTGCTTTGCCAATGTCCCAGCTAGTATATATCGCTAGATAGATTTCCTTTCTGCCGATTGATCTACTTCGCCTCTGTCTCGTCGCACGTCTCTTCTACGGCTGCCTGCACCAGCCTTTCAAGCGAGCATGCAAAACTCCGTTCATGAGACGACTTTCTTCCGGGACCCGGTCCCGTTTTGGTCTCCAAACAAATCTCCTGAGTCGATCGGACCTGCACCGCAACCCTGCCATGTAGCACGCTGCCACACGCACCAGCTAGCCCCACTGGGCCAGCCCACACCGTGCATCGCTTGCCTTGGCTTCAGCCGCGCCGCCTGTACGCTCACCCGATTAAGGATGGCAATGGATATGGTATGGGGCGGGTAGAGCAATACCATACTCATACCCATGTAGTTAATGGGTACAAAATTGTATCCATACCTGTACCCATGGGTATGAAATTTTACTCGTACCCATACCCGATGGGTACCCATACCCATTAGGTACCCGATGGGTAGATCAAATAGTACACAAGTTATTCATAATTTTATATTCATACATAACACATTTGATTAAATAACATTTATCTAAACTCAATAACAAATAGCTGAGTACAAGACAATCTCAATTCAAATTGACAATTGGTGAAAACATTAAAATAGGTTCACAAACTCATCAAATAACTTCTGAGACGTAACATTTCAGTATAAATGGATAGGGTATGGGTATACTCATGGGTACGAGGCAATACCCATGCCCTACCCATAACTTAACGGGTAGGGTATGGGTACAATTTTATATCCATGGGTAGTACCCATACCCTGCCCATGCGGGTACGGTACCTGCGGGTACCCGTACCCATGGGTAAAATTGCCATCCTTACACCCGATGGATCAACATGATCAATCGCCGCACGTCTGCCGCCGCCGATGCTTTCGCCTCATATCCGCATCTCGTTCTAATTACTGCTCGAAGATCACAGTACGACCAATCCTGCCTCGATGGTAACTCGCCGATGATATCCATCCCGTATTACGATCGCTTACCGCAGATTTATGTCGATGCATCTTCTTCCTCTAGATCGACAATTCATCGCCTCCGAACAACCTAGCTCATGATACCATTTGTTAGAATAAAACCGAGGCATACTGTCGATCATTCGAGGACCAAGAAATCACACGAGAACGGCACCGAGATTTGTTAACGACGTTCAACGATATGGCTACATCCCCGGGGCATGACTATGGGCGCTCCTCCCCGTGACACCGTCACAATACCACACCGGTCGCCCTGGACGCCGGCACATGCCGTTGGTTTCCCTTGCCTTCCTGTGCTATTATGTTGCATAGGTTACATCGTGTGTCTACCCTTAGTATATATGAGAGGCCTATGATACAAGTGTCCTACTAGGAGACGACTCTATATCATATCTAAACACAATACAACTACAAGTCCAACTGTAAACTACCTTGTACACTATATTTGACACAACTCTAACACAGTCGTTGGATCCCTAAGCTTTTAGCTGTCCGTTCTAGTGTGCGCGTCCCTCATGCGCCCCTCATTATTACCGTAGGATACGCGTTGTTGCAGAAACAAGACAACAAACTTGGCCCGACCCCGACAGAGCTGCGCACAGCGCGCCGCCGCCGCCAACTCGCCCTCGAAATTAGCCCGTCGCCGGCGCGCAGGGGCTCAATTGAACTCTATGCAACACCATGGCATACCATATCATGCGCCAGAAGCTTGGATCAGACGCAAATCGAGCTCACCGAGAGGCCTTGCTTGGAAAATAAGTGCGGCCTTTACTCCAGCATGACGGCGACGAGCTCCCACGCCAGGCATTCCTTTGACGATTTCTCTACTGAAACTATGTTTTTGAAACATGTGTCGTGTTGCAAAGCTTGGCCTTGTACACTCTAACATCGTGCGCTCCTTCAACAATTTCTAGAACCGGAGATATGTGTTTGAACCAAGACCCATGTTGCAGTAGAAAAAAATCTTCGCTACCGAACATTTTTTTTTTAAAACAAGACCTCTGTTGCAGAAACTTTCTAAAACTAGACCCTGTTGCTGAAAAAAAACTTTACCATCGAATCATTTTTTTAGTTCCTGAAACAAGATCTCTATTGCAGAAACCTTCTGAAACAATACAATTGTTGCAAAAAATATGCTGCACTGGACTTGTGGCCAGCGTGAGCGCTCGATCAAGATTGATCCGACGGCTACGCAACCGGCGGACGCCACACGTGCATCCATCGGCTGAAGGATGGCGGTTTCCATGAAACAAGGGGCAAACCAGAAATTTTATAGATTTCTAATCGTATGTGATGTCCCAATCTGCACCAGTGTGCCTAGATTAGTGCGATGAAAAAGGCGACAAAATGACGAATCGTAGCAAACACCATAAACGATTCAAAATTGGATGAAAGAAATACAATTAATCATGTCATGTGTTTACAGCACGTGGACATTATAAAATTGCTAGAACGATTATGTGTTGTCGTACGTATACTATGCTAGTACTCTTTGTGAGTTTCCGAGGGGCAGATGGCCTCGAAAACCGGCAGCCTGGGCCGACTCCTGCGGTCATAGAGCACACTGTCCGCCTTGATCGACTGCTGAGGCGTGAGCTGCCATGGCTCCGACTCTGGGCTCGGCGCCGCCGTCGACTGCAAGGCATCCGACTCACCTCCAGCCCTCAGCAGCGTGTAAAAGAGACCGGGCGCCGCCATCCGCAACTGGCCGTCGAAGAAGCCGTGGTAGTCCGGGGCCACCCCGTTCCCCGAGACCGGCGGCGACCAAGGGCCGTTCCCCGAGACCGGCGGCGACCAAGGAGACGGGTAGATGGGCGTGCCGCTGTAGCCGTAACCATGTCCGCCGCCGGCGTCCATCGTGATGATTTGGGGCGCCGGCGGGGAATAGTAGGAGCTGCGGTCGTATGGAGGCACGAAGATGGGCGGCGAGGACGGAGGGGTGAGGAAGACCTTGTAGTCGTCGTCCATGGCCTGCTGCTGCACGCACATACGGAGTCGAGTCGAAAGCAAAAGGGTCAACAATGGAAGGGAGAAGCTAGCGCCTGCACGTACGTAGATTATATGCGTCGCGAGGATGTAGATTATGTGCGTCGTGAGGATCCACGGAGGCGAGTAGAGTATATATAACCCAACACGAGGCAAACGTAGATAGCCGTTGGTGTGTACGTACGGTTTAAATTAAACTTCCGTGCAGATATAGAGTTTGTGTCAGAGTTCGGTCACAATACGTACGTCCTACTCTCGGCCGGTCTGCAACAAGGACACGTTCGATGGTCCTGCGTTACGAACCGGTTGATATATAAGAGATGTTTTTTTTCCGGCGGCCTTTAGCCTAGGATGGGCATATTTGGCGAACGACTCGCCATAGAATATGGCATTTGTTCGAGTAATGCTACACGTACGAACGAGTTACAAGGTTTTACAAAGAGGGTTAATTTGATTAGTTAACAGGTGGGGAGGCGGCCCACCCCCTGAAAATCAGGGGGGTGCAAGTTTGTGATTGGTTAGTAGATGGAAAAAAATTTAGTCAGCATGTAATTACGTGTAACTCTTTGTATATTTAGCATTATTGCATTTGTTCTATGTTCGTCAACCAGTTTTAAGTGCATTTTGAAGAATCTGGGTGCCTTTTCTGCAAAACATTCATGGCATTTGTTTTATTTTGTGTGCAAAAAATCCGTCCAAACTGCTTCCTAGGTTGAAGATGTGTGTGTGCGTTCATAAGAGTGAGTGTATGTGCGTATATATGAAGACTTGCATCGGTACCGTGTTAAAAAAACCTAGAACGCAAGGAGATTAGGGAAAGCCTTCCTTTCCTCGATCTTCACTGGTTAGCCCGTGGATTCGCCTCTCCTCCGCCTGCCGCTCCGGCGGCCGATGGCGGGGAGGGGATTTCTGGTGACTTGTCTCCGGCTAGTAGATAGGTAGGGTTTTAGTTCAGGCAAGGGCGGCGTTTGGACGAATGGCGGCGCCTCTTCTTCGAGCCGTCAAGTTCGTTCGATGGGACGGATTATACGGAGCTCCGACGTAGATTCCTGCTAGATCCTTGGGGTGGCGAGGTTAGAGTTTCTCGCCGTGCGTACGCAACGGCGATATATGATGTCAAATTCTTCCGATTGATTTAAGGATTCAACGGCGACGATTGCGGTTCCCGAACGCTGGTCCTTAGGGGCACGTGCACGAAGACTTCACAGCTGTAATCGACAAGGTCAGGCCGGCTCCGGTATGGGAGCGGCGTCGGCGGCTCGCTTTTGATGGCGGCAATGTTCGTTCGGTGGTTCATGGACCTCGATGTAATTATTATTATGTTTGATGTGTTTTGTATTTCAGGTGAATCTTTATAATTGATCTGATCATTTCGCCCAAAAAAAGCTACAGCATTCGCTTGCATCTGTACTTCCGGTGATTTTTTGTTTATATTTCTAAAGGAAAAATAAAATACACATATTCCAAAAAACTAAATGTACTTGTATTTTTTATAAAGTTCATCTAAACTTTGAAACATGTTAACAAGGTGTAAATTTTGTGTTAGTGTAACTTTAAAATTATATATAGCATTAAAAAAATCGTTACATCTAAAAAAAGTGTAGTTGTTTCAATAAAAAGATACGTGATAGATTTGAAAAATATTATACAATATTAAAAAGGTTCATGAGTTCAAAAAAATTCAAACTATTAATAAAAAATGTACAATGGTCATGAAAAAATAGACATCAAAACTTATTAAAAAAATAATCATGTATATTAAAGTAATAAAGCGCTCCTTTTCGAAAATAGTAATGATGCTGAACAACATCGAGAAAAGGAAAAACGAGAGGTTACAAAGTACTACATGCAATTAATCACATCCAATCCAAGGTTACAAGCATTTGCTTGACCTAATCTATGTTGATCGCCAAAATGACACAATAAGCTACCCATAAAGTATACTATAGACTTTGTGTGGGCCAGATGGCCTGGAACACCGGCAGCCTGGGCCGCCTCCTGGGGCCGTAGATCCGCTTGTCCACCGCGATCGACTGCTCGGGCGTCAGCTGCCATGGCTCCTTTTGCGAGCTTGCCGTCTGTAGCGGCTGCGCGCAAAGCAGACCGGGCGACGCCTGGAGTTGCAGCCTGCTGCCGTCGAAGTATCCACCGAGGCCGGCCGCCTGAGCTACCCCGTTCGCGAACAGCCGGCCGCCTGAGCTACCCCGTTCGACCAAGGAGAAGGAGAAGCAGCCGGAGTTACTTCCCCGTTTCCAAAGGCTAGGGTCATCCAAGGAAAAGAAGAGGAGAACAGCGACGTGTGGTCATAGCCGCCGGCGCCAACAGGACCAGCCGACGCTGCAAAGATCAGCGGCGACGTGGGACGAGTGTAGAAGCTGCCAGCGCCGGGCCGCCGGCTCCCACATAGGGAAAAACAGGCGGCGACTGCGCAGGGGATGGGTAGATCTTATAGTCGTCCTCGTCCATGTCGTCGGAATAGTCAGCCGCCGGTCGAGCGAATATATAACGGCAGGGCAGGCACACGAGGTAGAGCGATCGATTTACGTACGTATGTTTAAACAGAAGATATTGCTCTTCTTCCCCGGGAGAGAATCTATCTCGAAGATTTAGTTTGTTTCAGATTCCGAATGGATGTATGATTATGTTTGTTTTATTCTTGATATATATGGTGCTATGAATTTTTTTTTTTGCAAAAATATCAAATCTATTATAAAACTTACCGAAAGTACAAAGCACCTCAAACATAATAAAAATTACATCGAGATCCATGGACAATCGAACGACCATTGCCACCGCCAGCACAAGCCGTCGACGCGCCTCTGTGGCCCCTCCCATACCGGAGCCGACTTTAACCTTGTAGATGACAGCCGGGAAATCCTCCTACGCGTGTCCCTAAGGACCAACGTTCGGGACTCGCAGTCGTCGCCATTGAGTCCTTGAATCGATATGAAGATTTGGACACTGAATCTCGCCATTGTGTACCCACGATGAGAAACACTAACATCGCCGCTCTAAGGAGCTAGCAGGAATCAACGCTGGAGTTCCGTCTAATCCGTCCCGGGGAACAAAATTGAGGAGGATAGGAGCCCTGAAGACCGACTCGAAGAAAAAGCGCTGTCATCCGTCTGAAAGCTGTCCTTGTGAGAATTAAAACCCTACCTATCTAAGCCGAGGCACCAGGAATACCCTCCCCGCCACCGACCGCCGGAGCGATAGGCGGGGGGAAGGTGAATCCACGGATTCGCCGACGAAGATTGAAGTGAGGAACTCTTTCCCTAGTCACCTTGCGAGAAGGGAGAAAAAGCTGCAAGGTACTCCAAAGCTGACATGATAGTGAAAAGATATATACTTGGGTAGAGGATCCGACAACGAAGATGCATATGGCTGATGGTTGACTGTATGCTTCTTGACGAGGCGTCTGGAGGATGAGGTGGAGCCGGAGCTGAGTTGGGCGGACAGCCTCCTTGGGGGAAACGGCGTCGGCTACGACACCTTAGACCGGAACGGGCCAGCGTGCCCGCGGCATGACTCACGTGGGAACAGGAGCTCTAGCTCTCGCCCCCGCCCCGGTGTCGCTGATTCCGCCCTTGCCGCTGTACGCTCCCACGGCCGGAGAGGCGGATGCCAAGAGCAGAAGGGCGGCGGCGGGCACTCCGGCCAGTGGTTTCCCGTGCATTGTGCTGTACCGTGTATATGCTGGTCGCGCGCTGGGCAATCTTTGTTGCCCAAGGTGGTATATACGCATGGTTCGAGTAGCTAGCTAGTGCGCTCAATGATTTCGACCGGATAACCAACCATAATAACACTAACACATCCACCTACTTACGCATTGTGATTGTGGGAGTCCCTACCAGTTCCATTTGAACATCGACCTGTACTACCAGCAAAGCTAGGTACAAGATGGCGTTCAAGAAAAGAAAAAAAACCACCTACTAGAGATATTACGTTTCAAGAAAAGAAATAGTACTCCCTCCGCTCCGGAAATACTTGTCATCAAAATAAATAGAAAAGAATGTATCTATACATAATTTAGTTCAGGGCTTTTTCGGTACTTGAATAATGAGTAATAAACATGCCCATGCGTTGCAACGGCAGGTTTTTCTTATCACGGGCCCCTAACTCAACAAGCATGTCTCAAGAACAAACAATAGCAAACAAATAATAAAGGTATGTTCATCTATCCACTCTTGGCTGAGGACATAATGATTTTGACACGACGTCACTATTAATTGACATAGATTGTGGACACAGAAACAATGGAGACGTTTTGTTTACTTTTAGAAATACAAATAGTCAAATTGATGGCATGGGCATGATCAAACAAATTTTAATCTGATGCAAGGCACATCTCCACTAATGTATATCTGAAACAACAGTCAATATCACAAATTAGTTAGCATGCCAATGGATCAAGAGCTAATACTACTCGAGTAAACCATATTGTAAACAATTTGTCCCTAATTTTGTTTTTCTCAATTATCATCTCGATGAACTATTCTATTCCACCGACTACACCAGTATAACACTAAAGCCATAACTTAGTTCTTATAGCATGTAAAATAACTAAGAATGGTACTCGTAATAAAAACTAAGAACGATCGCCACACTGAGTGCAGATTAGCATTTCTCTTAAGCACAATTACACATTCCCCAACCGATGTTGCCCCATAGGCAAGTAAGTCAAGCTTCAGGCAAGCCGAGCCTGTCCACTGAGCTGTGCAATTAGATTTAAGGAAACAGGTACCAAGTTTGAACACAAATTACACCAATTAAATTTTCATGTATAGTCTCTGAGCTGTCCAACATTGATAGTTCCACTGAAGTGAAGGACAAAAGAAAACTCACACCAGATTTGTAATCCAGAGCATCTAGGAACATGCAGTGTCCCTTCTGAATAATGATTAGATCACCGAAAAAGGGACACTAAGGACCAATAAATATGTTGATCTCATCCTTTAGGGCAGATCGCGCAGGGGGAGAGGACAAAATGTGACGCCTTATAACGAAAAAATGCCAAGTGTGCGTGAGCTAAAAATACTTGTACTGGTCTCTGGGCCAATTGACGCGACGGGTCATCTAGTATTCTCTAAATAACAATTTCCTAACAACATGCAGATGGCATGTGCCCGCTCCATGTTGGTTTAATCGAACACCATTCATTGCCCGAGCCCGAGTCATGTTCCTATGATCCACCACTACCCATAATTGCTAGTTCAACACGAGGGCACGATTATAAGCTCATGTATGGGGATCATGAGCTCCTACTACCTGAAAAAATAGCATGAGAATAGGTGGTCACGAAAATACTGGTGTTTTGATGTTGCTTGGGATGTAAGCCAACATGTTGTCCGAGATGTTGTTTGATATCACATATATGAATTGTAATTTCCGTTGTGGTATAATAAAGGTAAAAAAACGTGTATGGATCTAACTATTTTTTTAGAAATATAGTACAAACAGAAACGTTCACATACACACAAATATACACATCGTATGAACATATACACGCACACCCTACTCATCTCTGCACCTCCGAGGGTATGAGCCGGCAAGTCGGGTCTTCAAATTTACGAAGTCATCACATGCGTCTCTTTATCGACGGGACGTCACCCCCACTGAAATAATATTCCCCCTTTTGAGATACCAAATTAATCGGCAAACCTGTAGTTTGATCTCTCGTGGGCCGGTGATACCACTACCATCCTAGCCAAACAGAGATTGATTCTCCAGACCTGACACTTTGAAATATATGTGTTATATGCCTCAAGTCAATTGTAAGTGTCGTTTGTATTAACTAGTGGTCTATCGCTGGGCATCTCCAATGTACGAAAAACATGGGTCTAGAAGCCTAATTCAGAGTCTACCCTCTATAAAGAAGCACCGGTGCTTAAAGAAATACTGGTTTATTTCTCTAAGCATCTCCCCCAAGCATTGTGCATTGTACAACGTGTTATGAAAAAAGGTAGCAGTAAGGACCCTCGAGCATTATGAGAAGGAATATTTTTTTGTGAGTTTATGAGAAGGAACCTTAACAGAAAAATCTAAAGAGCAGGCCAGAGTGCTAAGAATAAGCAATAAGGAAAAAAAAATCATTTCTCTCACATAGTTTTAGGGGTTAAACTAGAAGAGAAAAGACTGACACGTGGCTCCACAATAAGACACACAGGGTTTTAATCATTTGAGGAATTCTGATTTTCTATAGCACATTTACTAGGGACTAGCTTATGAGCGACTTGAATTTTCCGATGTTTGTTTAGGCAATGGCTTTTTAGAAAGCAATTGTTCCCAACCCATTTTTTCAGAACAAAAAGAGTTTGTAACCCATAGTTGTGGCCAACCAGCCGTGTGAAGGTATTTTTGGACTATGTGATGTGAAATGGTGTAAAGCGACTTGGTAAACTAGTTGTCTTAGTTGTGGCTGTGAGGTTAAATCACTGAAATGCCCCTAAAAGGTTAGGCCGAAAAGCTGGGAGATTGTCTACATACTGTTAATTGATAAGGACCTCATTAAAGACTGGTTAATCTATAATTATTCATGTTATAACAAACATTGCATAACAATTTTTTTTTGACAAAACTGATGATTTGATTGTCCGCACCAAACAAGATTTCACACTGTGCAAGGTAAAGAAATTCAAGCAGTATTTTTTCCTTGAGTGCACAAATGAATTTCTAATTAATTAATTAATAATCCAGCTACATTCATCACGAAATGTTTATACAGCAAGCAGCAACTACTCTTCTTTGAGCAAACTGAAGGAACATTGATTAATGAATCATCAACATTGAGCTCTTTGTATATATAGCAATCACTTGTGCTCTGTACATATGAAAAAGAGCAAACTTACCATCCTTGTATATGTGCAAAACAAAATACAGAGCAACAGAGAACTTTCAGTGGCAAATAACCAGGGACTGAGCCAAGATCTAAGGTTAGAAGGGGCCAAATTAATAAAACTCTTTTTAAGAGGGACCAAACCATGCACTACTGGAAAAAAATATCAATTTCAAAGATTATCAAGAGGATAAGCAAGCACTTTTATATCGTAGATCGTGGGGAGTCATAACTCCTGACAGACCCCCTTGTCTTCCCCATTGTCAGTAACCGAACTACTACTTTTCTGCCTGAGGTCACTCCTAAGCATATTTCAGAAAGAAAGAAAGCATATTTTAGGTTTGGATAAACATAGATGCAGCCAACACAAATTGCAGGCCTCAACTTTAGTTATCATATTTTCTCAATCTTCAAGCGTACTTACACAACTCTACATTTTGCGCAGAATTGACTAGAGTTTTATTGCGAGAGGTCATTAGATTATGTGAAACTGATTGTAACCCCCCACAAAAAAGACTCTACATTTTGCTCAGAATAAACAAGAGTTTTATTGCGAGAAGAAGTAGAATTAACTCTACATTTTGCATAGGCATGTCCCTAACATGGACGGTCAATCTGCGGATTAGCAGACATGGAAATTAACAGGATGGACTAATCCTTGGAGCAGATGTGGCAATAGCAAGCCCCGTCCAACGGCGCAAGCGAGCCATCATTCATGCAGGCGGCGGACTCGAGCCTGATGCAGTCCGGGCACACGTACTCCTGCAGATGCTTCTGGCAATTGGCTGTGCACCCTTCTTGCTTGCAAAAGTGCTTCGGAAGGATGGCGTCATATTTACACCACGCATCCGCACCTGCATACATGCAAAATATACTTAGTGTGAAATTGTGAATTCATATAGTATAGCACATGATCGACCATGCATATGCAGATGCACGCACCGGATGAGATCATGATCAAGGCGATGGCGAAGAGCAGCAGCACTTTAGACCTCCTCATCTAATCTGGTCTAGATTTGATCAGCTAGGTAAGAAGATGTGGTTGATCGATCGATCTAATCGATGGGCAGATGGTTGGTGATGGATGATATGGTGGTGCCAGAGACATGTAATTGGTAGCATTTTATAGAGGACGCAATCGGCATCAATTAACGTGGATTAAAGTCACATTAAGTTGTTGCCAAATATATTTTAGAGGATGTTTACTGTGGGTTAAAGTTACATTAAGTTCTTCCCAAATATATTTTGGGAAGGAATTAAGCGCATCAATTTGTTTCCTTGTATTTCTCCATTGTCTGAAACCCCGGTTCAGTTACACCCTCTTGTTCAGTGCGTTACATCATCTGCTACTAAGTCCAGGCGAGAGATTATGTGGACTGAATCGCTAATTTGGTGGACCGCTTCTGCATGTCACGATGCCTGCGTTTGTTTTCTCGTGCAACTAATAATCCGACGCTAATATTGTGAGATTTATGAGCAATTACACCTGCTATTTTAGGAAATATTCCGTATTTTCCCATAGTAAATAATGTTTCATATGAATTTCAATTTGCTGCAAAGTACTCTACCCCCTATTGTTTTTGGTATGCTTCCATAACAATAAAATCGTGTTTATGACCATTGAAGAATTGGCTTCCGGGGAAAATATTACTCCAAGTGCGCTCTGCCGAATGAGTCATTTTTCCTCTCGGCCGGGCGACAAGAAATCCTTGTTGCCGCAAGGAGAGTCCATCTGCCGCCTTTCTCCAGCAGCTTCTCTCCAACGGCGATCTCGGTTGTCAGTGATGAATGGGGTCATCGGATCTATGTGTGTGGATCGGGTACCTTTAGGTTACGCCCCGGTAGCTTTGGTTTTCGGTCATTTGTAGTCTTGGCTTCAGTGGCGGCGCCGAATAAAGAAGTTTCACATCTTTCCTCAACAAGGTGATTGGTCCTATGCTTGAAGATGAATTTGGAAACTTGTCTGTTCAAACTGGAATGGCGCTGCGCTGGCGACATCCTCGTTGTCGACTTGTGCTCTCGGGCTTCGCCGTTGCGACAACGGTTTCTACAGCGCCGGCTTGGAGCTTGGGAGGTTGGCCAGGAGCAAATGTAGATTGTGGTTAGCATCAGCATCATCTGGAAGATGTTGAATCCTGTGTTGTTTCCATCGTTCATGGCTAAGTATAGTTTCCCCCTCCGACGTATTAGTCCTAACCGGGTGCTAGATCTAGTGTTTCATGGCGTGTCCAGGTGATCCATCATTTTCTTTTCTTTGGTGGTTGTTGTGGTGGTGTCGGAGGCAGGTGAAGGGTAATGGTGTCAAACTAAAGGGATTCTTCATTCTTGATTGTAATTTTCTTTCTTGACTGGTGTTTATTTTTTGCAAAGTCTACCATTCTGTTGTCTTTCAGTCATGTCAGGTCGGTGTTTTCGTGGTTTGTACTATCATCCTTATGATATAAATGCGACATGTGTTCCCATGCAAAAAAAAAGAATATTGATCACCAAGTGACAGAAAGGTCCACTTAAAACACAGAAACTCAAAAACACAGGAATAGAAGAAAAAGATGCCAAAATTGAGATGCCACGTAGCCTGGGTTACTACAGGAATTAAAACCACAAGGGAACCCAAAATTGTGGTTTGTTTGTCATGAGAGAAAAGCACAGAAATTGTAGCCACTAAGAAAATAAAACATGAGGTATGACTTCATGTTTGGTTCCCTCCAAAATTTATTACATTGAAATACTCCAGTTCATAGAAACCATAGGAATTTGAAAGGTTTCTTTGATGGCAATTCTTTTGTTCTGAACATTACCAAAGGAATATTTCCTACAAGAATCCTAGTTCTTCAAATTTTCTATAGGTTTCTTTTGTTCTAGACACAGCCAAAGTAATTATCACTTCAAACTTCCAGCTATGCAACCTCTTTGATTAGCCGTCATGGCGTATCATAAGTATCACTATGAGCAATGGAGCAGCCCCCCCTAACAAAGCACTTGCTCTCCCTCTGGAAATACATACGGCTGGAGATACCGAAATACAGAAAGACGTAGGATGTGTTTGGCGCGTGTAGCAGTTGGGGCTGGCTTAGCTTACCCTGTCTCAAGAGAGCTTGGGTGAGGAAATGCAGGTTGTAATGCATCATATGCGCATTATTTGGTTGCCCGCATCTAGTTTTCTCTTATTAGGAGATAGCTTAACACGGTGTTCCCGCAATATCTGAACTCACACATAAGCACGTTGTTTGGTTGCACACATGGCACGAGGTGTGCTAACCGTGTACCCTATGTGGTGAGGTCACCTTACACATGATCACATCTAGCACGCCAATGCCAGAGTGGCGACGAACTGCACAATGATGATGAAGTTCTTCACTGCAAGGCGTGGCGCCAGCTTGGCAACTGCAATGTTGCCAACTTCAACCATGCCAGCTCTATGCTTTTGCACGTAGTTGTCGTCAGCTCCTTCAGCCTCCTGCCTTGTCTTAAACCATCTATGGTCGCTATTGCTGTAAGATGCCACTTGTTCACTGCAAGCTTCCCATGAACTGTAAACCCCTGGTGCCCTCCCGACGAACACCACATACCATTTTTCCTAGCAGTGCACAAGAGCAGCAGTTGAAGCAGCAAGAAAAAGAACAATCAAGAAGCAAGCGAAGAAGCGGAAATAGTAAGCATGCATGACAATATGACATAGCAAGTTCTAACCTAGCACTAGTTTGGTGTCATCCTACCATCACCCACATCCAAAAGAGGGTGTCATCCTACCACCGCAAGTTCGTGATCACCCTGAGGATCACCGTGAGGGGTTAGTATATACCACCTCACCAAAATATGCAGACCATCAGATTGTTTTCAGGCCCTAGCTACACAAAATATATGTCGTCATCGTCATCGTCATCCTTCTCGCCATCGCCATTGCCATCATCGTCGAGGATCATGCACGTGGTAACCAGCACCAAGCTCTAGTAGTAGTGCCCAACCAGCTCCTGAGCCACATCACCATGTGGGCGTCTGCCATGGCAACAAACCCAACACCCTGAGCCTTGTTGTCTAGCAGGTGGCTGAGAGCTGCCATGAGAGCCTCATCGCTGAAGACACCTTGCTCCATGATGGCGCAATATAGGCCAGGGTGGATGTTGACGGCCTTTCTCACCCTAATGGAGGTTGCCACCTCCTTCACTACCTCAGTCATGCTGCCGAAGACACTGATCTCCTCCTCCATCAGGCCGCCCCTCTCCCTCTTCCTATCGAGCACAGGGACATGCTCAAATAGCTTGTCAGGGCCATCAAGGACCGCCCCTGCGTCCGAGCTGGCTGGGAACTCCGGCATGGCAGAACCGAGAGGCTCACTGGAGCCCATGGCATGTGCTTCCTGGTTGCCAGGCCGAAGAAGAAGATGTGTTGCATCTAATTCTAGTTGTGGATGGGTGTGTTGAGGAACTCAACATCCTAGGTTGTCCTAAGATAGAAGCAGAAGGGTTGTTAGTTGCTACAAGGCAATGATAGTGTGCAAAACCAGAGGACAGTGAGCTAACTGCAACATGACTGGTGTAGTGCTCTACCTTGAGAACGATAGAGCAAGTGTTATGATCTCAGGAGGCGCCTTAAGGTCTCTAAGCTTGGACACTTGGATCCATTGAGCTCTCCACTTCCTCAGGTGGCTGTACACCTGGGTGGCAGTCACCTCCTAGGCACAGAACTCGAACACCTGCTTCGCAACGGGGTTCAAGTGCACCTTCTTGAAGCCCTTGTCAGTTGTAACCCCACTAGATATGATCTCTCACATCTTGTTCAGCATGAATGTGAACATGAACGACTGCCACTTCATGTTGTTCCCCCTACCATCCTTCTTGGCCTTCAGTGCAGAGGCAAAAGAATTGGCAGTTGGCTCAACGAGCACAACATGCACAAAGCAAGAAGGTGAAACCTCGAACACCTCTGAATCAGTATGCATGTTTTGATCGACGAGGGGTTGTGAGTCCTCGACATAGGTTGCCTCAAACTGGTTGTCCGGCAGGACAAGGGCCTGACTAAGATCTTGCGTCTGCATGGCCATGTCCTACGATCATATCACGCATAGCATAACACACACAGTACTACAACATAGGAAGTTGCCGGTCCATGAAAGTAGGAGCATACATGCCAACTAGATATGAATCCATCACCAATAGCTACCACAACATCAAAACTAGCTATGAATCCGTTGTGTTCATCACAAATAGCTACTCTAGCATGCTACAAATCCTACACAACTAGCTACGAATCAATAGTGTTCATCATTATCATATTACTCAACCTACACAGATCCAGCACAAATAGATACCACTACAACTAAATCTAGCATCTGCCCAAGGATCAATGCACGAATCAACCATACGGGAAGGGGGGGGGGTGGTCAGAGAAGTTGAGGACAGGAGTCGCCGCCACCGTCGACTGCCGGCCGGTGAAGGAGCTCCGCTTACCTGGTCGTCGGTGCCGCTGCGCGCCGACGGGAAAGTTCAAAAGGGGGGAGAAGGGTGATGGGGCTTTGGACGATGAGAGCGTGGCGGCTAAATAGGGCAGCAGAATCCGCGGGAGGTAGGCCGAAATCCTCCAGCTGATTTTTCGGAGACGCGCGCGATCTCGCGCCATCTCTCTACTCGCACGAGCTACGCGCCGGGTTCCCCTCCCCTGCCTCACACGAGTTTGGCTCTGGAGAAACTGCCGATCTGAGCGTAGCTCGCGGGCCTGGCTGTGAGCGCTTTAAAGTTCGTGCCATGCATGCCGAACAGTGAATGCAGCCCAACCAAACAGCATGTTTCAATCCCGCGCAGGCCTGGTTGGCCCAAATTAAATGCGGGCAACCAAACGCGCTCGTAGATGCATGGGTTTTAGCTAGGGAAGTTGGTGCCCAAGAAAAAGAAGAGAGTCACATTGGTGGTCACCAAGGCGAGGACCATCACATACATTGTTTGTCTGTGGAGTCGAGACTAGGGCAATGAAACAAGGGACAAACCATAAATTTTATAGATTTCTAATAGTGTGTGATGTCCCAATCTGGACTAGTGTGCCAGTGCCATGGCCTATCAAAAGTGTCACTAAGCATTAGAGGATGCATTCGCTCGCCGTTCGGGGCATACCTCGTGGCCACCGGCGCTGACGGCTAAATGCTCTCGTCGTAATAAGCCGGGCCGGTCATCTGGAAAGATATCCCGGAATACTTTTTCTTTTCTCCAACAGTCGTGATGTCCAAGAAAAGAAGGGAGGCACATCGGTGGTCACCAAGGTGAGCATGTTCACGTACATTGTTTGTCTCAGATTAGTGCGAAGAAAAAGGCGACAAAATGACAAATCGTAGCAAACACCACATAAACGATTAAAAATTGGATGAAAGAAATACAATTAATCGTGTCCTATGTTTATAGCACGTGGACATTATAAAATTGCTAGAACAATTCTGTGTCGTCGTCGAGGTACGTTGAGTTCCTTGATTGGGCATACAATCGAGAATGAGCTATGTACGTATACTATGCTACTTCTCTTTGTGAGTTTCCGAGGGGCAGATGGCTGTTGGCAAATTCTAGCCTATCTCCCTCACCTCGCCTTGATCTCTCTCTCCCTCTTTCTCTGATGAACAACAAGAACAGGAAGAACAGGGAGGTTTTATTGCTGCGTAAAACTTGCAGCTTTTCTGGTCTTCTTCGACACCTTTTATTTCTGAAACCAACAAGGAAGACGGGGTCGTGGCCCCCTGCATTGCGCCACCACCGATCGTGGTGCTCGTGCCATCCCACGAGCGATCAGGAGGGAGCGCAGGACTCGATCAAAACGCTAACAGAAACAAGCTAATCTCGCTGTCTGAAACTACCTGACGAAACTGGTGAAAACTGAAGAAAAAGCAAAACGACACTAGCCTAAAACTTTCAGACTTGGGGTTTATCCAACAATCACCCCCTAAACCCTAGTCTGCCTACATTATTTTCTTCATCCCAATCTTTTCTCGCAGCTGAATGAATCTAATCCGTCCCAAAGGCTTCGTCAAGATGTCAGCCAGCTGATCTTCAGTTGTGATGTAATCAACTTCCATCTTCCCTTCCTCCACGCACTCTCTGATGAAGTGGTAGCGCAAGTCGATGTGCTTGCTTCGGTCGTGCAGGATGGGGTTTTTGCAGAGTGCAATGGCGGACTTGTTGTCCACCAGGAGCGTGGGTACCTGCATCTTGTCGCCGGTGATCTCCGCAAGTAACCTGGACGCGGATTGTATGTCAAAAAAATAAAGGTTGCTAGCTTTCCCTCCAATGGAAGGGCTCCTGCACTGGGATTTTGCACCAGGCTTGGCCCTGGCAGATCAGGTGAGACGCAGGTTTGGATCCACGGTTCACTTTCCCCCCCTCTCGGGACGCCAAGGAATTCTTTCTGGTTGTCTCGTTCTCCTCAGCCTCCTTCTGCCTTTCAGTGGATTCGGTTGGTATTGCCCTTCAATGTTGCATTGGTTGTATTAGCTCTGGTTTCAAGGTGGTACAATTGTCCTCTAGGTCATTTCGGTTCTCTGTGGCCAATAATAAAGTGGGGCACTTCATCTATGGTCTCAAGGATCGAATTTGGCCTGACTTTGTATGCCATTTTCATCTTTTCAATGGACGGTTCTCCCAGTTCTCTACTGATCACCATTGGCATGCTGATGAAGAGCTTTCTGATCCTTCCTCTAGGAGGACAGTGGCCATCAAATCAAATTTGGGTTTCCTGCACAAGCATGATCCTTTGGACAAGTCATCTGATCAGGAGCTCAGCAAGTTTCATATTGCTCCTATTACTCATATGCATTTCTCTAATGCTAATTCTGACGAGGCCTCTACTTCTTCCATGCCTTCGGATAGCACTCGGATGAACAGCATGATGGTGGCTGCACCGACAGTTCAAATTTCGCCCCCAATCAGGGTGCTAATTCTGGTGCGACCAACAAGGCTAATCAGCATTTACTACCAGCAGTTACTACGGCCCATTCACTACCGGAATATTATTTGAACCAGGAAAAATTACAGGAATCGCAATTGCCTAACTACCTCATTTTGGGAGGCTTTAAATGCTTGATTGACACTCCTTATCCCTCCCCTCCGCAGTGTTTCTTAAGTTCGGCCTACAAATATGCTCCTGAGCATTCTCAATGGCCTCCGGTCCTCACGAATAAACACAAGGCGGATTTGGCCCAAGCCCAATATACTTGGGAGGAAATTACCACACTTGCATCCAACTGGGCCGTATTATGTGCTAAATGCCTCCAATGGGGTCACCAAAAAACTTCCTGCCCAGCGCGACTCATTTGCATTCAATGCTCGGCTCCTGGCCATAAGGCATTTGTTTGCCCACAAAAAATGGCAAGTAAAATCAAATCAATTACCCCTGTTCATTCCCCAAGCCCAAATGGATCTATTGCACCTACCATTCCTATGCATCAATCTTTCCATCCAAAGAAAAAACGCCCGACCGTCCGATGTGAGAGTTGCGGCCATTATGGACACGTGTCATCATCTTGCCTGGCGTGCCGCAGAGCAAAAAGATGGCAGTGGATTCCTAAACGTCGCACAGTTTCCTTTCCTACCCCTCACGGTCCTCCTTCCGCCTCGGCTTCGCCACCATCCCAGCCTATCACTGACACTCCACCACCCTCCTCCACCGTCGCGCTCCAAGCTGCAACAATGGCGAACTACCCCTTGAACCCCATCCCCTTCCCGCCTCTGGGATGGGCGGTCGAGCCCGGTCCGGCTAACCGGGTGGTTCGCAGTGGCATGGTGGTCTCACCAATCGCGCCGCTCAATCACGACTTCCTCGCCATTGCGGAGGCCAGCCACTTTGTTCCTCTACACCGTCGTCAGGCCATCCGAGATGCAGTTGAAGGTATGCTACATGAATCCCAGTTGTTCACCACTGAGGCTAGCGATCATCCCTTTGGCATATGCATCTTTGGATTTGTGGATTCCTTTATGAGAGATACGGCAGTAGCGACTCCTTTAGAGCTTGAAGATGAAGATCTCCTCATCACCTTCGTCCCACACAATGCTGCTTTGAATAGACGCACCACCACCTTTGGCCCGCAAGTTTGGTTGCTGTACTTTGGATTTCCTTATGATTATCAGACAGAGTTTTACATCAACAAATCTGTTGGGGTTTTTGGTGGTCTGATCTCATGGTATAACCCACGACAATACCGCAGGTATGTCATGCTACAGGTCCAGCTGATTCACATGAGATTGATTCCCAAGAGCTTCGTCGTCCGTCAACTTGGTGGAGCTTGCGATTGTTGGACTATTCAAGTCACCATACTACGCAGCAGTGACTGGAATGCGCATTTACCTAAAATCCCACCTGCTGGAGAAGAGCCGCCACCCCCCAATGGCGACCCACATCCCTAGTTCGGCCCTGAGATGACTGCAGAGCAGCTCTACCAGCAGCAAGTGCATAACTGGTTCGCGCAGAACGGGGCTCCACCTGCTATGGGACAGCCAGGCAATCCTCAAAGCGACTCAGACTCTGATACTGTTGAAGTCCAGATTGATGCAGGTTGGGGTGAATGGCCGGCTTCTCCTGCCCCGCAGCAGCAATTACCACCCTACCTCATGAACTTTCAGGCATGGCTGGCGGCGCAGGGTCTGACTGTACAAGACGGTATTGTTCCTGAGAACAACATCTCCGACAATGCTGCCCAAGCCTGGAACGACTCTATCACGACGTCAGATGATTCCAGCACCAACCTCCAGGATCAAGCATTGGTTGTTTTTGAAAATAATGACACACTTGTTCCTTTCAATGTCATGGATACTGCACAGGAACACATTGCTGAAACCATTACCCTCTCTGTTCAAGTGCACAACACTGGGATTCAGTTTAGCAAGTCTGCACAAGGTAATGAAGTGATGAATTTTTTGCTAGCCAATCCTGCCCCTCGTAGGCAGCTCAATAATTTCCTCTATGCTGCCATCCGTCCAATTTTGGCATCATTTGGTCCTTGGAGTACTGGTTATGGCATCCGGAACAGAGATGAACAACTACAAGTGCAAATCTCAATTACTTCAGAGGGCATGGGTCTTCTTCAACTGCCAAGTATCAACCTTGGACCACGTTCCTCTGGACAAACCACTGCTGCCATCCAGGAGTTCGCTGAGACACAGACTGACTTATCTGAGGATGTTCTGAACACTGACAGGTCTACCGCTGCAAATCAGAGTCATGAGATTCAGTCTTCTGAAGTTCAATTTGCTGCGCCTCTGAATAATGACGTCCACAGCAGTCAGATTCAACACTTGGTTGATGTTTCGGACAATCTCCCCGCTGGGCTTGATGATGCTCTGACTGGTGGTTCCTCTTCACATGTTGTTCAAGTTGCTCTCCCCACCCTGACGGCTCCACCCATGACTGAAGGAAGAATTCACGTCTCGCCATCCAGGAATTCAGTGCCAGCCAGCATCACTCCACCTTCGCTTCTCAATGTCCTGGAACCGGATACCGTTGATACGCCTTGCTCTAAGGATTCTGGGTCATCGATGCAAGCCCTCTCTGATAGCACTTCTTCAGACTCCACGTCTCTTCTTGCTGACCAGACTCGCAAAGATAAAAAGAAGAAACCTATTTCTATTGATGAATCCACTCTGCGTCGCAGTACCCGCTCCAATAAGTACGATGGCTTCAAAGCCCCGTCAATGGCAGACGGCCGATCCACCAGAAGCAAGGTCAAAGCAAGACAAGTGCCCGAAGCACCCAACCACAGCTCCACTACCTCTACTGCGTCTGCCTCTACGCCTCCGCCGACACCTGTTCCTGTGCTTCAGATGATCGGCACAGTCAGATGTGGCGTTCCTGCGGCTGAACTCTCCAAAGATATCCTTATGGCTGATCAGGAGAGCTCGACCTCGTCCTCTTCTTAAGCATCAGCCTCATGCCCCCCAGGCTGCAGTGGAATGTTCTGGTCTGGAACATTCGAGGAATAAATTCAGACGATAAGTTACTAGCTATTAGAAATGCTATCGAGACCTGTGGTTGTGATGTAATCTGTCTGCAAGAGACCAAGCGCATGCATTTTGATTTGGCTTTCCTTAAAACCTTTTGTCCTAAACGCTTCAACCAATTTGCTTATGTTCCCTCCCGGGGGGCTTCTGGGGGAATTATTACTATTTGGAATGGCTCTGTGTTTAATGGTTCAGCCTGTTATTCTGAAAATCATGCTCTTGGAGTTTCTCTGACTTCTAAAGCTTCTGGCAATGTTTGGTCTCTATATAATATTTATGGACCTTGCCAAGGCAATGATCGGGTTCTTTTCACTGATTGGTTGTATGATCTGGATATACCTGACTCTGATGATTGGTTGCTAGTGGGTGACTTCAACTTTATACGATCATCTGCAAATAGAAATAAGCCGGTGACCCAAATGACATTCTAATGTTCAATGACATTATCCGGACGCAAGCTCTTATTGAAATACCTCTCAAAGGTCGATCATACACCTGGAGTAACATGCAGGACGATCCGTTACTCGAGCAGCTGGATTGGTTTCTCTCATCTTGCCATTGGACTCAATCTTTCCCCAACACATTAGTTTCAACCCTGGGGAAACCAATCTCAGATCACACACCATGTGTAGTACATATTGAAACAACTATCCCCAAAAGCAAGATTTTTCGATTCAAGAACTACTGGACTAACCACTCAAACTTCCTTCAAGTCGTGGCCACATCTTGGAACAAATCATGCCATGCCAAAAATGTTGCGGCCACCATCTGCAAAAAATTGAAGAACCTTCGCTATGATTTGAAAGCCTGGAGCAAAAACATATCCAAGCTTTCGATTCTCATCCAGAATTGCAACCAGGCCCTCCTTGAACTCGATGGACTTGAAGATCAACGACCACTTTCCTTACCTGAGGCTAATTTCAGACATATCATTAAAACCCACCTTCTGAAGCTCTTATGTTTTTAGAACGAGTATTGGAGGAAGCGGTGCACGATCAGGTACATCAAGTTTGGCACTGAAAACACAAAACTTTTTCATGCACTCGCCACTGAACGTTACAGGAAGAACTACATCGCCACACTGAAAACACCGGATGGAACAACTGTCAGTGACCACACGTCCAAGGAGGCGATTCTATTTAACACCTACAAGCAACGTTTGGGTGAATCATCCCCACCAGAAATGAAATTTGATCTACCCAATATCATCAAGAGAATTGAGGGACTTGAGGTTTTATCTTCACCGTTTACACATCAAGAAATCGATGAGGTAGTCAGAACCATGCCCAATGACAGAGCTCCAGGACCTGACGGCTTCAATGGGCAGTTTTTGAAATCTTGCTGGCACATCATAAAACATGATTTCTACAAACTGTGTGAAGAACTCTATTCTGGTAACCTTGACCTCACCAGCACTAACTCTGGTTTCATCACCCTCATCCCTAAAATCAACTCCCCCGAGACTGCTAATGACTTCAGACCGATCACACTCCTTAACTCTTATCTGAAGATCATAACAAAGATCTTAGCCAATCAACTGCAGAAAATTGTGCTAAAAATCGTGCACAGAAACCAATATGGCTTTCTTCGCACACGCACCATCCAGGATTGTCTCGCTTGGGCTTTCGGGTACATATATCAGTGCAAGCAATCCGGAGACCCAATCATTCTGCTCAAGCTCGATTTCGCTAAAGCGTTCGACACCATAGAACACCCTGTCATGATTGCTATCATGAAGCAAATGGGATTCGATGACCGATGGCTCAACTGGATCAAGAGGATTTTTGAGTCAGGTACTTCTTCCGTACTTCTGAATGGTGTCCCGGGCCGACAATTTCATTGCAGACGTGGCGTTTGTCAGGGAGACCCACTTTCTCCCCTAATTTTCGTCCTTGCTGCCGACCTCCTACAAGCTGCAATTAATGATGCGTACAGACAGCGCAAGATCCACCTCCCAATCCCTTACAATCAACCAACTGATTATCCTGTGGTCCAATATGCCGACAACACCATTTTGCTGATGCCGGCATGTCCAGACCAAGCCAAAATTATGAAGCAACTGCTACTGGACTATGCTGCTTCCATCGGTCTGAAGATAAATTTCCAAAAATCGTTGCTCATACCGCTCAATGTTCAGGAGGACATGGTTGAACAACTAGCTCATTTGTGGGGATGCTCTACGGGTAAAATGCCCTTCACCTACCTTGGCTTGCCAATGGGCACCACCAAGCCAACCATGGTGGATCGGATGCCAATGGTCGAAAGAACTGAACAAAAACTATCCTCCTCCTTGTGTATGCTGGATCATGGTTCTAAACTGACTCTCCCAATTCGCTCATAACATCCATGCTGATATACCCAATGTGCACACTTAGGTTCCCTCCAGAATTGATTGAACACCTTGACAAGATCCGAAGGCGTTGCTTGTGGCGCAAGAAAACTGACCAGGGGGGAAAATCAACCTCCCTTGCTGCATGGGACCTAGTCTGCCACCCCAAAAATCGCGGAGGCCTAGGGATTCTTGATATCAAAATCCAAAACACAGCTCTCCTCCTAAAGTTTCTGCACAGCTTCTACAACAAGCATGACATCCCTTGGGTCCATCTGATCTGGAATACATACTACAACAACAAAGTGCCCCATGCCACGGATGCTTGCGGTTCTTTCTGGTGGAGAGAAGTCATGAACTTAAGTGACATTTATAGAGGGATCTCTACGGTGCAAATTGGCACAAGCAACACCGCGCTGTTCTGGAAAGATCTCTGGAGCGACCAACTGAACGATGAAGCTTTCCCCCGGGCTTTCTCATTCACCAAACTTGAGGATGCTTCTGTCGCTGACTTTATGGCGATAACCAATATCCACACTGGCTTTCACCTTCCTCTGACACACCTGGCTCGGCAAGAACTCCAACAACTTCAAGCCCGAACTGCAGACACAACCCTGGACGGGGGCAAACCTGACGAGTGGACCTACTCCTGGGGAGGCAAATACACATCGGCCAGATACTATAAATTCTATTTCAAGAATGTTTCCGCCGATCCTGCCTTTGCTTGGATTTGGAACTCTAAATGCAGGTCCAAAATCAAAGTTTTTGCTTGGCTACTCCTAGCTGAGAGAGTCAACACGAGAAACATGCTGAAAAGGAGGCACTACAACGTTGGAACCAATGACAACTGTGCTATTTTTAGTTGCAACGTCGAAGAGACCGTGGAGCACCTTTTCTTCAACTGCCCATTTAGCCAAACATGCTGGAATGCAATTAATATTTCTTGGCCAGACAATGGGAACAGATTGCAGCTTCTCCGAGGAGGGAGACAACGTTGGCCCTCACCATTATTCATGGAAATCTTCATGTTATCAGCCTGGGGCATCTGGAAAGAACACAATGGCATCATCTTCAGAGGTATCCCCCCCACATTTAGCTCTTGGAGGGCTAGACTACAAAAGGACCTGGAATTATTATGCCATAGGGTCAAGTCCCCCCTTGTAGACTTCATCTCTGCCTTCCTTGTAACACACTTGTAACCCCCTTCACCGTATCCTCCCCTCTCGGGGTGCTAACACACCTTCAAACTTGTACTGACCCACCTTGTAATCATGTAAAACTGATACTTTTACAATAGTGATATAATATATGTGGCAGTAGGATCCTTTCCTACTGTCTTTGACCCTTCAAACAAAAAGTAACCTGGACGCCCACACCCCCTGACAGGCGGCAGTGGTGGCCGGTATGAACTCCGCCTCGCAAGATGACAGAGCCACTACTTTCTGCTTCTGCGACAGCCATATGACAGGGCTTTCTCCGATGAAAAACAGCGCCCCGGACGTGCTCTTGCGATCGTCGATGTCGCCGGCCATGTCGCTGTCGCTGTAGCCGAAGAGACTGGCTCCTCCAGCTCCTCACCGGGGAAAGTGGCAGCCTAGGCTGCGTGTTCCCGCGACATATCTAATGATGTGCTTCACCGCCGTCAGGTGTTCGACAGTAGGTGCCTCCATGAATCTGCTCACATATCCGACAGCATAGGTGATGTCTGGCCTTGTGTGTGTGAGGTAGCGCAGCGTCCCCACCAAGCTTCTGTACTCTGTTGCGTCGGTCGGAGCCACCGTGCTGCCCTTGCTCAACTTCAGGCGTGCTTCCATGGGAGTTGGACTTGGGTTGCAACCCGTCAGCCCAGCCCTCTCCACGATCTTGTCAGCGTACGCGCTCTGAGCGATGATCACCCCGCCAGTTTCCTGGCATACCTCGATGCCAAGGTAGTAGGAGAGCAACCCGAGATAGCTCATCTTGAACGTACCCTTCATCTCCGTCTTGAAGCTGTCGATCTCCCGTGTGTCGGCTCTGGTGATCACCAGGTCGTCCACGTACACCCCCAGAAGAAGGAGCTCGTGGCCTGACCCACGTGAGTAGACGGCGTGCTCGGAGTTGCAGCGACGGAAACCCATGGTGATGAGGGTCGCGTTGAGCTTGGCGTTCCAAGCTCTCGGGGCCTGATGCAGGTCGTAGACAGCCTTCCGCAGTCGAAGCACCTTGTGCTCCTGGCCGGCGGCAATGAATCCTGGTGGCTGCTGGACGTACACCTCCTCCGCCAGGTCGCCGTTGAGGAACGTCGATTTTACGTCCATGTGATGGATCGCCCACCCCTCGTGCGTGGCGAGTGCGAGCAGAACGCGCACTGACTCCAGTCGAGCCACTGGAGCGAAAACTTCGTCGAAGTTGATCCCCTGCCATTGTGCGAAACCTTTCGCGACGAGCCGGGCCTTGTGCCTGACGATGTTCCGGCGGCGTCCCTCTTCACGCGGAAAACCCATTTGACGCCGATGGCGTAGTGGCCGGCGGGAAGATCCGCCAGCTCCCACGTTCGATTTTCCTCGATGGACCCCATCTCCTCAAGCATCGCCCGTCGCCAGCTAGGATCATGCTCTGCTTCTCTGAATGTGTTCGGTTCTTCAGCAGAGGCGATCAGCAGCTCCTCAGAATGCTGCTCTGGGCTTCCAGGCTCGTCGAAGAGATCGGCGACGCGGCGGAAGCGATGTGTAACACGGGTGAGGTCGTGCGCATCGAGCACGGGGGTCCCCGAGGGTGGAGAGATGAACTCCACGCCCACTGGAGTGGTGATAGCTGAAGGAGTGATTTCTGCAGAGGAGGCCGCCTGACTGCTTTCGGCCATCGAGGGCGTGCGCGCCACCGTGGCCGCGGACCCGACTGCTGACTGGGCATCAGTGTCAGTTGGGGCCTGCGACGTCGACGGCATTTGCGGCTCCGGTCTCTCCTCGCCGCCGTTGTGAGCAATCTGCACTTTGTAGACAGGGTACTGAAAAGTGAAGAACTCACTCTACTCCGTCTGAGCTCCATGGGCGGTGTCCGCCCAGTTCCAGCGAGCGGCCTCGTCGAAGACTGCATCCCTGGTGACATGGACACGCTTGGATGATGGGTTGTATGCTCGATAAGCCTTGCCTCCTTCCTCGTACCCAACAAACACCATCGGTGTGGACTGATCGTCGAGCTTGCTCTGGTGCGGCTTCACTGTCTTCACGTGCACCACACAGCCAAACGTGCGGAGGAAGTGCACTGCTGGCCGCTCGTCGTGCCAAGCCTCATATGGCGTCATGCCAATCACTAAGCGCATCGGCGATCTGTTCAGTACGAACATGGCGGTGGTGACGGCCTCCCCCCAGAACTCCTCGGGCATGGCCGTGGCCTTCATCATGCTCCTAGCCATGGCCACCACGGTTTGGTTGCGCTGCTCCACAACGTCGTTCTGCTGCGGCGAGTACGGCACTGTGAGCTGCCGCTGTACGCCGGGCTCCGCACAGTAGTCGGTGAAGTCGACGGACGTGAACTCGCCGCCGCGGTCCGTCCGCAGGGCACACAGCTTGCGCCCTGTCTCCGTCTCCACCCGCGCCTGAAATCGCGCGACCGCGCCTGCTGCCTCGTCCTTGGACCTGAGCACAGTCACCCACATGTACGTTGACATGTCGTCGACGAGGAGGAGGAAGTAGCGGCGCCCCCCCAGTGGTTGCGGGCGTGATTGGTCCACACAGCTCGCCATGGACCAGCTCCAGAGCGTCCTGAGCTCTGAAGTTTGCCTCCGCGGGAAAAGGGTTTCACCTCTACTTGCCGGCGAGGCACCCGTCGCACACCTGGTCGACGTGGTCGATGGCGGGCATGCCTCAGACCAGCCCTTGCTGAGCTAGCTTGCGGAGAGCTTGGAAGTTGAGGTGGCCGAACCTGGCATGCCACTTCCACGCCTCGTCCGTGGCGCATCGTGCTGCCAGACAGACAGGGCGTGCGAGCTGGAGTGTGTACGGGTACAGGCGATTGCCTGCCCGCCGTACTCTTGCGATGATGCGCCGCTGCGGGTCGGAGAGGGTGAAGACGCCATGCTCGATCTCCGATTTGCACCCGACCCGATCCAGCTGCCCCACACTGATGATATTGCTCCGGAGGCGCGGGATGTAGTACACCCCGCTCAGCACGCGGTGCCCGCCGGAGTGGTCGGTGAAGAGCACGCTCCCGCGTCCCTTGATGTCGACAACTGATCCATCGCCAAACTTGACTGTGCCGGAAACGCGTCGGTACAGCTCGCTAAAGGAGCCCTCCTCGCCGGATATGTGATTGCTGGCGCCCGTGTCCAGAAACCACACGCCAGTGTGCTCGTCCGTGGCCAGGCCGAGGTGCGCTTCGATGCGCTCTTCATGAAACTCGACGCGATCGCCGTTGTCGCCGACGTCCACGGACAGCTCGCACACCTGCGCCATGAGGAGGTGTGTCGGGTCGGCGTCGTCACCGCCATCCCCTTGCGCGAGGAGAGCCTTGGCGTCCTCATCGCGCTTCTTTCTGCGACAGTCGCGCTTCCAGTGCCCCGGGATGTTGCAGTAGTGGCACCGGTCGCGATCGTCGCCATTGCCTGCATTGCCCCTTGCGGAGCTGGCGCCTCGCCCGCGTCCGCCGCCGCCGCCGCGACCGCGGCCATGACCTCTCTGGCGTCGGCCCTGCGATGAGCCATACCCAGAGCCGCCGGCGTTCTGATCGTCGGTCTTGAGGCGGGCGTTCCACTGCTCCTCTGTCATGAGAAGCCGCCCCATCCCGTCTGTGGCCTGCTGCAGCTCGTGGCGCTCCTCCGCCGCCTTGAGCCGTCCGGTGAGTTCCTCGACGAGGAGTGTGTCGAGATCTATCAGAGTCTCGATCGACAGAGCGATCTGTGAGAACTGCTTGGGCACTACCGACAGGAATTTACGCACAATTCTTTTCTCAGGGATTGTCTCACCTAGTTGCGCCATTTGTGCCACCATCGTCGTGAGACGCATAGCGAACTCATCGACGGATTCGCCGTCGGCGAACTTGATGTCGCCGTACTGCCTGGCCAGGGTCGCGAGCTTTGCCTCCCGCACCCGCGCCACTCCGAGCCGCATCGTCTTCAGGGACTCCCAGGCCTCCTTTGCCATGGCCTTGGCTGCCTGGGTAGGCCCCATCTCCGGTGGCACCCCCCGAAGGATTGCCTCGGGCGCCAGGCAATCCTCGCTCCGCTCGGCCATGCCCGTCTGGACGGCGTCCCAGAGGTGTCGCCCCTCCATCATGACCTGCATCAGCACGGCCCAGTCGGTGTAGTTCGTCCGTGTCAGCTGCGGCCACGCCGCGCCGCCGGTGTCGCGAGCCATCCGCGCCATGGACCTCTCAGCCACGACAAGCTCGTTGCCGTCGGAGACCCGTGCCCGCGGAGTTTGCGGCGACTTGCTACCACTGGAGTCGTCTGTGCCTGCCATGCCCAGGATCTGAACACAGCTCTGATGCCAATTGTTGGTAAATTCTAGCCTATCTCCCTCACCTCGCCTCGATCTCTCTCTCTTTCTCTGATGAACAACGAGAACAGGAAGAACTGGGAGGTTTTGTTGCTGCGTAAAACTTGCAGCTTTTCTGGTCTTCTTCGACTCCTTTTATTTCTGAAACCAACAAGGAATACGGGGTCGTGGCCCCCTGCATTGCGCCACCACCGATCGTGGTGCTCGTGCCATCCCACGAGCGATCAGGAGGGAGCGCAGGACTCAATCAAAACACTAACAGAAACGAGCTAATCTCGCTGTCTGAAACTACCTGACGAAACTGACGAAAACTGAAGAAAAAGCAAAACGACACTAGCCTAAAACTTTCAGACTTGGGGTTTATCCAATAATGGCCTCGAAGACCGGCAGCCTAGGTCGACTCCTGGGGCCATAGAGCATACTGTCCGCCTTGATCGACTGCTGGGGCGGGAGCTGCCATGGCTCCGACTCTGGGCTCGGCGCTGCCGTCGGCTGCAAGGCACCGGACTCACCTCCAACCCTCGGCTGCGCGTAAAAGAGACCGGGGGCCGCAGGCCGCAACTGGCCGTCGAAGAAGCCGTGGTAGTCCGGGGCCACCCCGTTCCCCGAGACCGGCGGCGACCAAGGAGACGGGTAGATGGGCGTGCCACTGTAGCTGTAGCCATGTCCGCCACTGGCGTCCATCGTGATGATCTGAGGCGCCGGCGGGGAATAGTAGGAGCTGCGGTCGTATGGAGGCACGAAGAAGGGCGGCGAGGCCGGAGGGGTGAGGAAGATCTTGTAGTCGTCGTCCATGGCCTGCTGCTGCAAGCACGTAGGCGATGTATCGGAAGCAACGGGAGCAACAAAGGAAGGGACCAACAACGGAAGACTAACCTAGCCGGTCGTGTGTTCAACGACGGAGGCGAGTATATATAAGCCCCGGCCGGAGGTGCACCTTGATTAAGGTAGATCGCCGGAGGTGTTCGGTTTAAACTTTCTGCAGATCTCTAGGTAGATTTTTTAAAATTTTAAATCTCTATATAGTAGTAGATTTTATGTCCAGTTCGGTTTGCGTACGTACAGTACTACTTATACGTGTCTAATTGTTACGTGCTTGGTCCAAGGACACGTTCGCAATTCATATAGAGATGGCTCCAAATTCATATAGAGATGGTTGAAACATGAACGAACACCCCACCCACCCGTGATATCCAACAACGTTATTTACAACTAGGTAATGCCACGCCAGTCGGTAAGGTGCAATCTATAAGGCACACTTATATCGTATAAAGGTTTAGTATTCGTCCGCGGTGCGGTCAGAACGCGTTTTCTCCCGTAAATCGGAGACAAACGTAGGGGAGGTTTACTGGAGTCCGCACCGGTCCTCAAGCCCGCTTCTGATCGCCTTGGCTCACCAAAAACCCCTCCCCCCTCCCGCGCTTTTTCAGTCAGCGCCGCTTCACAGCATCAGTGCCCGCATTCATACCTGGCCAGAGCGGACGCGAGAGCTCACTGGCGCCGGCATTGAAGCGGCACGCCGGCTGAGAGAAGCGCTGCCCGCACCACTTACTTGTGTAGGTGACTGCCGCGTGTTCAAACAACATGACGGCCGCTCGCTTGTCCGTCTACCACCTGCATTGATGGCACGCGATTACCGAGACATCTTCTACAGCGCCACCCGTCCGTTACTTTCCAGTCCAGCGGTGCTATAAAAATCGCTGCCCGGCCATAGCAACAGTCATCCTCTCTGCAGCACTCCCCGCCATGGATCTCTCCGCCGCCAGAGCTCTCTGGTACAGGCTGATGTCGGAGCAGGAGAAGGAGATGGCCGCCATTCCTGCCGACTGGCAGGCCAGCAAGCAGCCGAAGGATGCCTCCTCCGACGACATGCAAATAGAGGACGCGTCCTCCGACGAGCCAGCGCCACCCTCTTCTTCCTCCACGACACCCTCCTCCTCCGCTCCACCCTCGCCGGTGCATTGCACCATGACTATCAGTGTGTGGCACGGGAGGAGCATCTGCAGGCAAAGGAGCAGGTCACTGCCGACACGGCGGCCGCGTCGGACGTGGACCTGGCGAGCAGGAGGTGCTTCTCGAGTCCTACCGTTCTGCCCGCGAGGTCCGCCTCGCCCGCTGGCAGTACCGTTAGTGGGTGGAGGAGGTGGCGACCATCGGCAAGGACCGCGAGGCGGATGACGCGTTGTTCGTCGAGATTGACGGCCGTGCCCTGGAGCCACGACCATGAAGAAGCCAACATGTCCGCGGGCGTCACCTCCAGCGAGGAAGAGTAGTGCGTGGTAGGTCGCCGTCGCTCGTGTCCCAGGAGAAGGCCACCACTCCTCCCCTCCCGTCGATGCCAAGCTTGGTGGGCTGACCATCTTTGGCCGACTAGATGCTTGGCGGCGATGTGGAGGCGGACAGCTTCACTTCCCGGGCATCCGAAGGCGGAGATTACGGACTGGGCTGGAGAGCCCCTAGGTGTAGCTGGAAAAGGCAAAGCTTCAGTTCTCTTGATTCATGGTCGGACACGGGGAACGAACGCCGGCGACCATTTAGACCTAGCCGGAAATGTAATGAAATCCGTCATATATACATGGGATCCGTCAAGTTTATATGAAATCCAGCCGTGTTTACATGAAATCCGGTCGTGTTTGATCAAATTCCGTCCGGTTAGTCTGAGTTGTCGTTTAAATGTATGCAGCGAGCGTTGGCTGTCGTCCTCCCACATCCGTGTCCGCGGACTGGGGCCCCCTATCCGTGGATGGATGCAGGAGAAAATTTGCGAGTTGTCGTTGGAGATGTGCTAAAAAAAGTAAAGCTACATCTACAATAGGTTACTTACATAACTTTTACAGGCACGCTGATGTGAAGGATAGGGGATAAAGGGGCCCACCCCAATTGAATTTAGGGGGCAGGGGAGAGGATTAGTTTTGAAAGTTTACGTAAAACGTTCATAGATACTTTTTCTTAAACATTAGTACAGACGCAAGTGCTTATACATACGCTCATACACTCACCCCTATGAACGCGCACACGCATACCCTATCCCTATGAGCACCTCCGAGATACTGAGCTGGCATGTCATCTTGAAATTTACAAAGTCACCGTAGGAGCCTCGTCATCGACGGGAATGGCTCCTCCCACTGAAAGTGCATCGTCGAAAATCCTGAAATAAATCCGGAAATAATGCAAGCACCAGGACTAGAACTCTGGTGGGCTGGGAATAATACGTTCATAGATACTTTATAGGTAGTATTATTGCCACTAAGGTAAGCCGCACGCTCAACCACAAGCACGGCGCAAAATTGTGCAATGTATATTGCCTCCATGTTAGCCCCATAGAAAATAAATCCAAATATATCACATTCAGCTATGTCCTCAGCCGCTATTTTTTTCACGAAAATGATCTGATCTATTATAAAAGTTAACCGGAAGTATAAAGCATCACAAACATCATAAAAATTACATCAAGATTATGTGACCATCGAGCGACCATTATTGCCACCAAAACGGGCCGTCAATGTGTCGCAGTCACCATTCCCCTATCAGAGCCGGCTTGGCCTTGTCGATGACAGTCGGAAAGTCTTCGTGCATGTGCCCCAATTGACCAGCGCCCTGCAGCCACAATCGTCACCATTGAACCCTTGCATAAATTTAAAGCATCCCACACCAAATCTTTCCACATGATGAGAAACCCTAGATTCACCGCCCCAAGGAGACAACATGAACTTACGGTGGAGATCCATCCACTATGTCCAAATAGACAAACTCAAGGAGGATCTGAGCTCGGAAGACAAAATCGAAGAAGCGCCGTCATCCGCCCCAGCGTCGCATCTGCGATGACTAAAAAAACCTAACCTAAACTACTAACGGAGTGAGGGCGTCGGGATTCCCCTCCTCGCCACCAGCCGCCGGAGCGACAAGCAGAGGGGAGGCGAATCCGCAGGAGAAGAGTTTGCCCTAGTTACCCGAGGTCAGGGGAGGAAACTGAGAGGAGGTTGTGGCTCCGCCTTGCAACTAAGCTTCACAATATTTATGAGTTGTTTAATCAGTGGAGGCAGCCTCCAACGCTAGAGGCAATGGTAAAGTTCTTAGACACATTTTCCATCGGCTAACCGGCTTGAACTGGCCCTTTTTTCCTTTCGGTTTATTCACGAGACCTTTTACAGTACATCAACTCAATTTGGGCCGTTCATTTCTATGGTTTGAAGGGTCCAGATGAATCAATACTACGCCTGGTTTTGGGTAGTATATTTACTGATTAAAGGCATTTTGGGTACTTCAATGCTTATCGACAAAGGAAGCTGACGGCCTTAGATTCGTTCCCCAAGCTGAAATGTGCCCCGACACATCGATGTAGAAAAGCTAACCTCGCTCGTAAACTCGCCGCGGGCCGGATACACAATCACCTCACTCACGCGAGACGTTTGTTGATGGTCACAAGCACATATCGTCCCTGTGATTTTCTTTATTGCATCAACTCACAATGTGATTACAAGCTGGCCGGTGGCGGCGAGCAGAGCTCCGCGGGGGCAGGATCGAAGATGGGCACTCGATGTTTTCCGTCACATTTCTGCCATGCCGTCGGGTGGCGCCGCGTCGCACGAGCAAGGCGGGTGGACGAAGACGACGTCGAGCCGCGACTCCCACCAGTCAAGCGCCAGCGCCGACGTGTAAGCAGTCCACCAGCTCGCCGTTCTCCCCCACCTGGCTACAGAGGCCCGTCCGTCCGGGAATACTAATCTCCTCCTGCTGAATCGTGAGTGAATGCAACGGCTGCATGTGTGTAGACCTGAAATCGAACTCGATGAACACGAGCTTGGCGGCAGGGCGGGAGGAGAGCCGAGGAGACGCAGTGGGGGCTAGCGACGACCATGAAATAGGAGGAGGCGAGGTCGTGGGGCATCCTAATATGAAATCACCAAGCTGCCCTCAATCTAAATTCAGCGTTGAACCATATTAACCGTTGGATCTGGTTAATACTACCCCTTAAATTCGGTAGTATGATGTACTGGAAAAAATCTCATAATTTGCATCCTTTTACTCAGGCAGGCTCAACTGGGACTTGTATGTGAAGTGTCAAAAAATGATTCAGGTAACCAAACGCGTCCAAACACGTGATGTTGTTCGGTTGGTAGTCGAGCCACGTGTTGAGCTCGACGTAGGCGGGATGAGAGTGGGGCATCGGGCTCGCACTGGAAACTAGCGTAGGCGGCGAAGTAGGGCTGGAGTGAGTGTTGTGGGCGAGGACTAGATTTTTTTTTGAGGGGTAAAGCCAAATTTATTACTCCCTCCGTCCGAGAATACTTGTCCAAAGAATGGATGTATCAAGATGTATTTTAGTTCTAGATACATTCATTTGTATTCATTTTTATGACAAGTATTTCCGGACGGAGGGAGTACTCAAAATCGACAGATAGTGGGATACGGTTTGGGTCGTGTGGTTGGCCATACCAGACATGGCGTCCCGGACCTCCACGAAGAGAAAACTTGGCTAGACTATGTGCTTCATAATTTGCAGCACGACTCTCGAAAACAAAATTACAGTTTAAAAGGGCAGAAGTAAGATTGATCTCCTCAATAATTGCACCATATCTCCCTCGGTTTCCTCTTGCTATGTCAGAGACCACCTGCTTGGAGTCACATGCAATAACGAAATTCTGGATGTTTAGGTCTTGCGCTAGGGCAAGTCCCTCCCTGCATGCCATCGACTCCAACGTTGCTGGGTCGTCAACTCCTTCGATTACCAAAGCCGAGCTTCCCATATAGGTGCCATTCATGTCACGGCAGATTGCGAAGATACACGTCGACGCGGGCGTCTTAAAGGGAAGAGGAGGCTCGGGCGAGGACTAGATACCCCGCTGCGTGCCATGACGCGTTCATCTCGAGTCCACGATCTGAGGTGAAAAGCCTTGGCCCATGTTCACAGAGCTCCTAGCTAGTCCCAAAACGTGAGAGAGAAAGAGCGTTGGAACTTGGAACCACGTGATGAACCCAGCTATGCATTCGCAGAGCAAAAAAAAAGTCCAGCCATGCATCTTTGGGTGATGAATGTGGTAGTCGTGTGGAAAATTGCACAAATATGCAACGTGGACACTCAAGGAGCACGCACTCAAATAGAATCAGGAGGGGCAAGAAACCTGTACAGGTCTAATACAACCATACCACAACAAGGCCATAGCTATGACAAACAAGCTATGGCCTTGTTGTGTCCTCGACATAGCAACAAAAAAGGGGTGCTTCATAATCTCCGAGGGAGAGGTGCCATGGTGTGTACCTCCCTCTATGCGGACGACACAGCCGTGTTTGTAGCTCCGATTAAAAGTGATGTGGACAACCTTGTGACTATTCTGATAGGCCATGGGGATGTCACCGGTCTGTGCACCAATTTCCATAAGGGCTCGATGGTTCCGATTCGGTGCGGTAACCTTGACTTGGGGCAAATCACCCAAGGGCTGCCGGCTGTTAGGGCCTCCTTCCCGCTGCGATATTTGGGCCTACCACTCTCTGTGTGGAAGCTAAAGATCGTTGACTTGCAATTCCTTCTGGACAAGGTGGCAAGCAGATTGACAACATATGAGGGCCAGAACATCACCACCATTGGGCGCGCGACTCTTGTCAAGTCGGTGCTCGCTTCCCAAGTGATCTACTTCATCACGCCGCTTGTCATGCTTGAGAGGGCCTTCTTGTGGTCTGGGTCAGATAAGACAACCGGGGCAAAATGCAAGGTCAACTGAGACATTGTCAGTCGGCCGCTTGCTTATGGTGGGCTTGGGATCCTCAACACCAATAAGTTCGCGCGGGCTTTGAGACTGCGGTGGCCCTGGTATGAATGGAAGGAGCCAACAAAATTGTGGGTTGGGAGAGGTAACCCGTATGATGAGGAAGATCTCAACTTCTTCTATGCACTAGTGCAGAACCGGCCTTTAGTACCGGTTCGTAATGGCCTTTAGTGCCGGTTTGCCAACCGGCACTAAAGAGTGGGGACTAAAGCCCCCCCCCCTTTAGTACCGGTTCCTCATGAACCGGCGCTAAAGTGACACCACGTGGCACGAGCCAGACCCGTGTGCGCGTAGGACATTAGTACCGGTTGGTAACACCAACCGGTACTAAATGTTTGAGATTTTTTTCTTTATTTTCCATTCCATTTTTTTTGTTTGCTGGTATTTCACGATACTACAAATTGTACACGTTATGCATATATATAAATAGATTTTCTCGTACGTA
>LT934114.1:783837836-783863668 GCA_900231445.1 Triticum turgidum subsp. durum
GGCAGGGTGCGGCGGGGTGACTCGCCGGCGATGGGAGGAAGGCCACCGGCAGGGTGGGGCGGGGTGGCTCGCCGGCGAGGGGATGGAGGTGGTGAGGTGGTGCATTGGTGGGGATTGGGGAATGGATGTGTTTCGATGGTGGGGGAGGGGGCACGAGGAGACGGGAAGTGGGGGTGGGCGGGTGGGCTTCGGCCGGGGTAATTTTTTTTTCGTCGGTAGGTGGCTGTGGTCGGGGTGTTAGCAGAATAAGACGTTTCGGTGTGCAGAATAAGACTCTAGAGGGTGTTATCATAATAGACCCACCCTATATATATCATCGAATGTCTCACAACCAACACCATTAATTATTCACACATACACATGTATATACATATACAATTTCTCATACATATGTTGCCTTGGTGCCTCTGGAGCACGATGATAAGTGGTTCATGGAGGCGGTAGCGGGTAATAGTATTCTCCTTTGGGATCTATGACCTGGTCGAGCAAAAATCCGTCTATTTCCTCTTGAAGTGCTAGTATGCGGTCCGATGGTAGGAGCTTATCCCGCACCTCTCTGAACTGTTAAGAAGGATCAATATGCATGTGTGTTAGTTGTGTGACTAGATATCGATAATGGTGTGAATAGTGTTCTGACAAATGTACTCAGTCATGTCTATCAGATCTGCTCCTTTCGAACGTCATCATGCGAATGTTCTCGCAAACGTAGAATGCACAAAGATTATTCCCCGACGCCTGCTTCAGGGCCTTTATAAGAATGGAATTGAATCAGATAATGATTAATCAATTATGATAATTAATTAATGATATTGAAACAAGAATTAAAGAGATGGTAGCTATGTAGTACTACTTAATTACTTACCTTTGGTCGATGCCAAAACAACTTTTGTTTCCAGTCGCCTGGAGTCACCTTGATGAACTTTGCCCATGCCCTGCCCGCCGGCAAAAAAAAATTAATAAAGGGGTTATTAAATAGTTCGTATCAGGAAATGACAAACTAATAATAGGCCGAGATATATATAGTTAATAATGATTGAAATTACCTGTTGACTATCCCCTTCACGATGGTGAAGTCTTTATCTTCTTTAGTTAGTGAGTCCAGTAATTCAACTTTTCCTTCTTCAACTTTAATGTCTATCAAGACCCAGTGCCAACCGCATGCGCACACATTTGCATGTCTTAATTAAGCGGGCATGTGCATAAAATTAATCAACTACCGTAAACCGTATACACTTAATTATTAACATCTAGCTAGCTAGTAAGCAAAAATAGAATTTGTAGTACAAGACAGTGTGACTCACGAGAAGTTGTAAGGAAGTAGTATATCTTCATTGCTATTGAGGCGCTTTAAGAACTCTAGCATGCTTTCCTCTACACCTGCTTGATAAAATGGAAGCTTCCATATGTCCTCATTAATGGTATTTGGGTCAATGAACACAATGCCATAGCGTCGAGACTTTTTCATTTCATACATCTTCATCCTGCATATAATACCACAGAAAAGAATATAGTGAGGATAATTACATGTAATGATTGATCAAAATTATCACTACATAACTAGTTTGAGACTTAAATTAGAGAAAGAAATCACTTACAGACAATAGCAACTGATGATAGACTTGTCGAGTGCGTCTTGATTGTATAACTGAAATAGTTCTGGATACTCAATGGCCAGAGCTTTCTCATGGTAATAATGCTCCTCCTTGACATTCACCATGAGGGAAACTCGATTGGAAATCTTGGTAATGTTCATGTACCATTGATGCAATTCATACATTCTCGTTGGGAGGTCCTTGACCTTGTCTGGATGGACCAAAGGTTGGCCCTGGATATATTTCCATTTTATTTCCGATTCTCTAAGCGGAGACATGGGCTCGATTTCGAGGAGTTGTCCAACAGAGATCTTGAGCATTTCAGCCTGCATTATATGCTCCTCCGTTATTACCACATCGCCCTGCTGGGGAACGCTAACGGTTTGCCCACAATAATATTTGCGCGCGTACTCCTCACCAAGCGGCGCGCCCCTCCAGGTAGCACCTCCCAGTGCCAGCCCGGCAGAGCCCAGTCCCGGACATGGGTCCTCTGAAGCATGACGTCGTCACGAACGGGTCAACGGCGAGGATGCGGGCCGGGCATATCGTCGAGAACAAATACTATATGCCCGCAAAAAGTAACATTAATCTAACATTCTATATGCAAATTCTAACAATTTAACATTAATCTAATTCATCTAACTAAAACTAATTCTATAATTTCTACATTTCTGATTATATAACTAACATTTCTAATATTTCTATAACTAAAAAACAGAAAAATTGCTAACATTTTTATAAATATTTCTATAAGTAAAAACAGGAAACAATTATAACATTTCTAATATTTCTATAACTAAAAAACAGGAAAAATTTATAACATTTCTATATAACTAACATTTCTATAAAAAATTCTATAACTACAAAACAAAATAATTTCTAACATTTCTATAACTAAAAAACAGAAAAAAAAAATCTATAATGTGTGTATGTGTGTGTGTGTGTGAACATGGCGGCCGGGGTGAGCTCACCGGCGAGGCGACGACGGGGCGACAGGACAGGGCGGCGACGACGGGACGAGGCGGCGACGACGGGACGGGCCGGCGACGACGGGGCGGGGCGCGGCGACGGGGCGGCCGGGGCGTGTGGACGGGGACGGGGACGGCCGAGGCGGTGACGTCGACGGGGGCGGCGACGAGGGGCGGGGACGGCCGGGGTCGGCGACGAGGGGCGGGGGCGGCGACGTCGACGGAGACGGCGTCGATCGGGGCAGGGCGGCACGACGGAGGGAAGAAGCAGAGAGGGAAAGTGATTTTTTTCAACTATTGTATATATAGCTAGGATGGACCTTTAGTACCGGTTGGTGCCACGACCCGGTACTAAAGGTCTGTTTTGGCCAGGCCAAGCGGCGGGAAGTGCCCCCCTTTAGTACCGGGTGGTGGCTCCAACCGGTACTAAAGACCCCCCCACGTTAGTACCGGTTGGTGCCACGATCCGGTACTAAAGGGGTTCGCTGGCACAGTGCGGTGCGGCAAGTTTAGTCCCACCTCGCTAGTCGAAGGGCTACCACACTGATTTATAAGCCCAAGTGTGGTAGCTCTCTCGAGCTCCTCTCCTAAGCAGGCCTACTAGGCCTACCTGTTCATTGCTGCCCTGTGGGCCTACTGGGCCTTTGCGGGCCTGCATCCTGGCCCAACAGAAGGTTGTGTTTCTAGTCGTATGCAGGACGCTTTGGCCCAGTAGGCGGGCTTTTTTATTTTCTTAATTTTTGTTTGCTTTTTTCTGTTTTATTTATTTTGAGTTGTTTTTTGCTGTATTTAGAGTTTCTTTCTGAATATTTTTGCTTTAAGTACAAAAAATTACAAAATTTCTGTTAGTGCCGGTAGTTTTCAAATTTGAATAGTTTAAACTTTGAATTATTTAAAATTTGTGTGAATCACTAGTTTGTGAATAACTTAACTTTGAAAAAAGATTTTTCAGTGATTCTTTTTTCTTATGTTTAATATTATTGTGTTTTATCATTATATTCAACTTGGTAATGCTTAGGTTATTTAAAAATGAAATGCCTTTGTAACAGATGAGTTTTCATCCGAAACCCTGATACTTTGAAAGAGATAGTAAATGCATGAAAGAATTTGTTTGCACATAAAATTTCTTCGCGTTTCAAATGCCAAAACACATAACTACCCTAACTATTACAGAGATTCCCTCCTGGGTGTGAAACACAAAAGAAAGTGATGATAGTGAAGCCGATCACATCCCGGATCTTTGGGTGTGAAACTTTTTCTTTGCGTGTGTCCCTTTGCACCGTAGCCATGGAAAATCTTCATCATTTAACTGGATGCTCGAGTAAATATTCACTGCGAATGGAGCAATTTCATCAAACTTTTCATAATCTTCTGACATGTCTATCTTGTCATCCACTTCCACGATGTTTCTTTTCCCTGAAAGAACTATGTGGCGCTCTGGCTCGTCGTATGATCCATTCGCTTCCTTATCTTTTCTTTTTCTCGGCCTGGTATACATGTCTTTCACATAAAAAACCTGCGCCACATCATTGGCTAGGACGAATGGTTCTTCTGCATATGCAAGATTGTTGAGATCCACTGTTGTCATTCCGTACTGTGGGTCTTCCGTTACCCCGCCTCGTGTCATATTGACCCATTTGCACCGAAACAAAGGGACCTTCAAACCACCTGCATAGTTAAGTTCCCATATGTCCTCTATGTAACCCTGATGTATGCCGTCTTTTCCGTGCATATGTTGCTGGTCCTCCCGTGCCTCTGGTGTATCTTTTGTCTTCCCATACACGCCCAAGAAGCCAAGCAGGGTCACGCAAAGATTCTTTGTCACGTGCATCACGTCGATTGCGGAGCGGACCTCTAAGTCTTTCCAATAGGGCAGGTCCCAAAATATAGATTTCTTCTTCCACATGGGCGCGCGTCCGTCAGCGTCCTTCGGAACAGGTTGTCCGCCAGGACCCTTTCCAAAGATTACCTTCAAATCCTTGACCATATCATGCACATCAGCACCAGTACGGTGGCGAGGCTTCGTCCGGTGATCCGCCTTACCTTTGAAATGCTTGCATTTCTTTCTTACGGGATGCCTGCTCGGAAGAAATCGACAATGTCTCAAGTACACATTCTTCCTACAACTCTCCAAATATATACTGTCAGTATCATCCAAACAGTGCGTGCATCTGCGGTATCCCTTGTTTGTCTGTCCTGAAAGGTTACTGAGAGCAGGCCAATCATTGATGGTCACGAACAGCAACACCTTTAGGTCAAATTCTTCCTGTCCGTGCTCATCCCACGCACGTACACCTGTTCCCTGGATGAGCACTGGCATCATAATGAACTTCCGCTTCATGCACAACCAAGGAGGAAGGTTATACAAACATAGAGTCACAGGCCACGTGCTATGGTTGCTGCTCTGCTACCCAAAAGGATTAATGCCATCTGCGCTTAGACCAAACCATACGTTCCTTGGGTCACCTGCAAACTCCTCCCAGTACTTTCTCTCGATTTCTCCACTGCGAACCGTCAGCGGGTACTCTCAACTTTCCGTCTTTCTTACGGTCTTCTGCGTGCCACCGCATCGCCTTCGCATGCTCTTTGTTTTGGAACAAACGTTTCAACCGTGGTATTATAGGAGCATACCACATCACCTTGGCATGAATCTTCTTCCTGGGGCGCTCGCCCTCGACATCAACAGGGTCATCGCGACTGATCTTATAACGCAATGCACCACATACCGGGAAAGCGTTCAAATCCTCGTACTCACCGCGGTAGAGGATGCAGTCATTAGGGCATGCATGTATCTTTTGCACCTCTAACCCTAGAGGGCAGACAACCTTCTTTGCTTCATACGTACTCTCGGGCAATTCGTTGTCCTTTGGAAGCATATTCTTTATCATTACCAGCAACTTTCCAAATCCCTTGTCAGATACACCATTCTCTGCCTTCCATTGTAGCAATTCAAGTGTGGTGCCCAACTTTTTTTTGTCAACTTCGCAATTCGGGTACAACAATTTCTTGTGATCCTCTAACATGCGCTGCAACTTCGTCCTCTCTAGATCACTTGCGCAGTTTCTCTTTGCATCGGCAATGGCCCGACCTAGATCATCAGCGGGCTCATCTGATGCCTCTTCTTCAGCTTCTTTCTGCATTGCCGGCTCAGCTTCTTCCCCCATTGTTGTATCATCGTATTCAGGGAACCCATGGCCAGGATAGCCGTCGTCGTCCTCTTCTTCTTCATTGTCTTTCATCATAACCCCTATTTCTCCGTGCTTGGTCCAAACATTATAGTGGGGCATGAAACCGGACTCAAATAGGTGGACGTGAATGGTTCTTGACGTAGAGTAACTGTGACCATTCTTACAGCCAGCACATGGACAAGGCATAAAACCATCCGCCCGCTTGTTTGCCTCAGCGGCAAGCAGAAAAGTATGCACACCATTAATGAACTCGGGAGAGCATCTGTCATCGTACATCCATTGTCGGCTCATCTTCATTACACAACACCGAATAGACCAAATTAATACAAGTTCATACATAAAGTTCATATACAATACTTAATTAAATGCAACATACATATAACTCTCTAGCTAAAGAATTTAAATGCAACAACAAATGCGATGAAGATCGCAACTAAGGTAACAATTGATCCAACAGCATAATGATACCAAGCCACACTATCAATGGCATATCTTCTAATCTTTCTAATCTTCAACCTCATTTTCTCCATATTGATCTTGTGATCATCGACGACATCGGCAACATGCAACTCCAATTCCATCTTCTCCCCCTCAATTCTTTTCAACTTTTCTTTCAAATACTCATTTTCTCTTTCAACTAAATTTAACCTCTCGACAATAGGGTCGGTTGGAATTTCCAGTTCACATACCTCCTAGATAAAAATATCTATGTCAACTTAATGGGCATAATTTGTCATAAACACGAAATGCAACAACTAGTTTTAAAAGAGAATATACCACATCCGAATCATAACAAGGACGAGGGCCGACGGGGACGGATATCATAACCATGGCACTATGTATAACAAACAACGTACGGGTAAGACAATTATACGAGTAACTATATATCCAAATCACACAAACATCAATTTGGTAATGTAAAACATTCATGAACAAGAGCCTCACCACAAGGTGGTGCGGGCGGCGGGACGGTGCGGGCGATCGACGGTGGTTACGACGGAGATTTAGAAGGCACTAAGTAAACCACACCTACATATACAAACTAAGTGTTATTTTTGACCTCTAATTGCATATTAATCAAATACTAGCAAATATAATTCCTCCCAAATTAATCACTATACAAAGCATTGCAAGAGCTAATCTAGCAATGAGAGTTGAAAGGACAAAATTGCTAACCTTTGTGATCATTTGAATGGATGGGGGCCTTCAAATCTTGACAAATTTTGGGCAAAATTTGTGAGGAGCTCGAGGAAGAGAGGGGAAGAACAGAGGAAGTGAGGGGAAATGGGAAGAACAGAGTGGCTGGGGTGGACGAAGGGTTTATGTACGTCGACCATTAGTACCGGTTCATGGCACGAACCGGTACTAAAGGTGCTGGACGGGCCCCAGACTGACAACATCCTGCCACCACTCTCTTTAGTACCGGTTCGTGCCACGAACCGATGCTAAAGGTTCGCCACGAATCGGTACTAATGAGAGCGGTCGGCTAGCCGTTGGAACCGGCACTAATGGACACATTAGTGCCGGCTCAAAATCAAACCGGCACTAATGTGTCTCAGATTTGCCCCTTTTTCTACTAGTGATGCTAGCACCACAATCAAGGTCGGGAATGGGGCGAAGACACCCTTCTGGGAATCCCCTTGGCTTCTTGGGTGCAAGCCCAAGTACATTGCTCCTCTCATCTACGAGTCTTCATTGCGGAAACATTGGAAGGTACCGGAGGCCCTCAAGGAAAACGCGTGGATCCTCAAAATCAGGCCAGCTGCGGTTGTTTCCACCGAACATGTAACACAATTCTTCACCCTTTGGATGCTTCTGCATGAGGTGCATCTTGATGAGCTTGCTGAGGACGACATAGTATGGAAACACTCAGACTCTGGGCATTACTCTGCGGCCTCTGCTTACAGGGCACAATTTTTGGGTTTGGTCCTCTTCCCCATGGACCAAATGGTTTGGAAGCCTTGGGCCCCACCGAAGGTCAAGTTCTTTTCTTGGCTCGCACTGCAAGATAGAATTTGGACCGCCGATAGACTGGCTAAGCGGGGTTGGCCAAATTATGGCCCTTGCCCCTTGTGCAGGGGAGTGCAAAAATGTGGAACACATCTATTCTTGAGATGCCACTTCACGTTGAGGCTTTGGAATCTGGTTATTCAGAAATTTCTCATACACGACATGGACATGTCGGCGTGGAGCTCCTTCGACTCAGTCAAGACACGGTGGGCGAGCATGAGCGCCGTGGGCACCACCAACCGAAAAGTGAAGGCCTCGATCACCATGCTTGTGTCGTGGGTCATTTGAAATGAGAAAAACGCGAGAGTGTTCCGGCATAAGAGCACGCCTCCACCAACTCTACTCAACACCATCATCGACGAGGCAAACCTTTGGATCACCGCCGGGGCAAAGAAGTTAGGGTCTTTTCTATTGCGAGAATAATTGTCATGCCGTATTCTAGGTGTGTGTTGTAACAAACTCTTCTCTCCTTATTTAATATATGAGGCAAATCTTTTACCTCCATTTCAAAAAAAAAAAAAACAAGGCCATATGCTACGTGGAACTCAAGGAGCAAGCATTCAAACAGAATCAGGAGTGGCAAGAAATCTGTACAACCATACCACAATAATGCACTGTCGCACTATGCACTCCTTGCCGGCCTGACACGTTGACGCAATAAAATCAGCGTCTTATATTTTGATATGGAAGGAGTACATCGCAAACACAGCGGCTGCAGACCAAGCAACACAGTGGTTAGTGCAACCAGAACAGAACCAAGTAATAGTCGCCCTGACACGGTGGAAAGTAGGAGCATCAGTTTTCCCCTTGACGGCTGGAACCTGCATATGGCTGAAGTTCCCACTTCGGTCCAATCCTAGATAGAAAGTCCTCTCTGCACTTGCTTCAATAAGAATCAAATTCCTGTAAATGAGAGAAATACAAGCTTTTAAATTATAGCGGATCTCAAAGCACTTGAAGGGTGCCGAGTTGGGTGACCCCATCGTCAGAAGACAGCAGAGCCGCATTATATATATGTATATACACAAACACACACACTAGCAACTGGGCCCGTGCATTGCAACGGCTTAAAAATACTCTTGAGATGTAATGGTTAAGAAACAATGAAATGACGAAATTGTTTTAAGAATAATACCCTAGAATACAACTTTGTTTAGAACTGTAGCAGTTGCGAAAGCACTTACCAGCTCTTGTCGAAATTTCTGGTTATACCAAGACATTTTCTCCTTGGTTAGTTTGAAGATTAAGGAGGTTACTTAGAAGGAATAATTATCAACGGTGATGCATTTTTATCCGAACATAAAACTCGAAAATCATTTGAGATACAAACAGACAACTAAGAAACCATGTGTTTTAGCTTTGGTTTCAGAGAACTTTGACAAAGGCAAAACATACGTATTGTATCAACTATATACCATCATGACCACATGATTTTGTTCACGTATGTGCGAGAATTCACTATACAGTTCAAGAAGTGAAAATTAGTTTCCAAGAAATAGGTAAGCCATGTAAATTGCAAATCCATCTTGTCCGGATAAATCATAAATCCTAGAGGTACTAAATTTAGGAAAGTAGAAATTACAGTGCATCATATGCTATTTGCACTCATCTTTTGTTTACAAATATTATGGAGTTGGCAGCAAAAGGTGTCGTGCGTTGCAACTGGATAATTAAATAGTGCCTATTGTAGCCAGTCCGGAAAATTTAAGAATGTGTGGTATTGCTTTGTTTATTACATTATTACAGATATGCCCGTGCGTTGCAACGAAAAAACATTAATAGATTATGCAGATGTGGTAAAGATAAAAAAAGTCTGAAAGATATGTCAGGACGAGACTAGGACTTTTAAAATATGATTTCATAAAGTACATCTGAATCATGTGTTGTATGAGATAAGAGACTTTTAAAATGTCATTTCAAAAGCTGAAAATGTGGTGGTCTCTGTTATGAAGTGAGCCTATATTCCATCGGGCCAACAAGCCAGCACATATACATGAAGGGAAATAAGCAAAGAAGCCCCTATACAATATGATAACTACACACACAGCACAACCCTGTTCTAACACCCCCCCTCAAACTCAAGGGGGATCTTGGACACCGAGTTTGGACAGGAAAAAGCTGTGTTGGGACCGTGTCTGAGCTTTCGTCAGAAAATCAGCAAGCTGAAGCTCCGAGGGCACATACTGAGGGGCCACAATTCTGTCTTGCACCTGAGAATGAGTGTAGGAGGCATCAACACCGATGTGCTTGGTGAGCTCATGCTTAACAGGATCACGGGCAATGCTGAGTGCCCCAGTGCTGTCGGAGAGCAGAGGGGTCGGTGTAGTAGTGGAAACACCAAAATCCTGAAGAAGCCATCGTAGCCAAGTAATTTCTGCAGTCACGGACGCCATAGCTCGCAGCTCAGCCTCAGCACTGGAGCGAGATACATCATTCTGCTTCTTGGTCTTCCAGGCAATCAGGGAGGAGCCAAGAAAAACACAATAGGCAGAGAGAGAGCGGCGATCAGTGGGATCGCTGGCCCAGGTAGCATCACAGTAGGCCTGAAGCTGAAGAGAGCTGGAGCGAGGGAAGAATAAGCGACGAGTCACGGTACCATGAAGGTAACGAAGAACACGAAGAAGGTGACTGTAGTGAAGTTGAGTGGGAGCAGAGACAAACTGTAGAATGTGCACAGCATAAGAAATGTCAGGACGAGTGATGCCTAGATAGACAAGGCTCCCAACAAGATGGCGGTAGCGTGTGGGATCTGCAAGGGGTTCACCCTCACCAGGACGAAGATGGAGACCAAACTCCATAGGAGTGTCAACCGTGCGCTGATCAGTGAGGCAGGCACGAGTGAGAAGATCTTGGATGTACTTCTCTTGAGAGAGATAAATACCCTCAGGGGAAGAAATGATCTCAAGTCCAAGAAAGTAGCGAAGAGAACCCAAATCAGTCATCAAGAATTGCTCATGTAGACGTTTCTTCACAAAATCAATGAATTGGTGGTCAGCCCCTGTGATAATCATGTCATCAACATAGAGTAGTAAAAGGGTGCGACCGCGAGGAGAAGTGTGAATAAACAGAGCAGGATCATGAACACTAGCAGAGAACCCGATCCTTGTGATGACGGCGGAGAAACGCTCAAACCAGGTACGAGGAGCTTGTTTCAGCCCGTAAAGAGCGCGCCGAAGGCGACAGACAGTGGCATCAGAGACAGTATAGCCAGGAGGCGGCTGCATATAGACCACTTCCCGCAGCTCACCATTCAAGAAGGCATTCTTGACATCTAATTGAGAGATGGACCACTGCCGAACAGCAGCAACAGCCAAAAGAGTGCGAACAGTGGTCATGTGAGCAACAGGAGCAGAAGTCTCATCATAGTCACGACCATACTCCTGCTGGAAGCCACGCGCAACAAGACGAGCTTTGTAGCGCACGAGAGAACCATCTGAATGTGTCTTAACCTTGTAGACCCATTTGCAAGTGATGGGTCTAACGCCTGTAGGCAGGGGTACAAGGTCCCAAGTGCCTGTGCGCTCAAGAGCATGAATTTCCTCTGCCATAGCATGCTGCCATTCAGAATAAGCAGCAGCCTCACGATATGTAGACGGCTCAACAAGAGTGGTAGCAGCAGCAACATAGTACGCAGGAGGCTGGAGAGTGTGGCGATCACGCAAATTATACCGAGGAGCAGGAGGGGTAGGTGGTTCTGAAGGAATGGGACCCAACAGGGAAGGAGTGGAAGTGGAAGTGGGCGCATCCGAGGGAGAAGGGTGCCGAGCACGACGGGAGTAGACAAAAGGAAGCGGAGAGAGAGGGGAAGTGGAAGGTGGCGCATCAGAGGGAGAAGGGTGTTGAGCACAACGGGAGTAGGTAAAAGGAAAAGGAGAGAGAGTGGATGGCTCAACCCGAGTAGGAGAGTCAGGAATAGAAACCTCATCCTGTGTAAGCTGAAGCTCATGAGTAGACACGGGTGAAAGGCTAGGAGTGGACCTACCAGGTGACGATAAAGGGGAAGAATCAGGTAGAGTCAAAAAAGAGAGAGGCTCGACTAACGACTCGGTTGTGGCAGTAGAAGAATGACGAGGATAGAAGGAGCCAGACTCATCAAAAGTGACATCTTTGGAGATTCTCAGTCTTCGAGCAATAGGGTCCCAGCAACGGTAACCTCTGTGCTCCAAACTGTAGCCAAGGAAAACACATTCAACAGATTGAGCAGTCAATTTGGTGCGTTCATGAGGGTGGAGAAGAACAAAACAGGCACAACCAAACAGGCGTAGACCACTATAATCAGCTGGACCATCACCTAGATGATCAACTGGTATCCCTCCCTGAAGAGCAACAGCAGGCTGAATATTAATGAGATAAACAGCGGTAGAGACAGCCTCAGCCCAAAAGTGCGGGGGAACAGCAGAAGATAAAAGAAGAGCCCGAGCAGTCTCAAGGACGTGACGATGTTCGCGTTCAGCCACCCCATTTTGAGCGTGTGCACCAGGACAGGAATACTGAGGAAGGGTACCCTGTTCAGCAAGGAAACCACGAAGCGCATGAGATAAGTACTCGCCAGCCGAATCAGCACGAAAAACTCGAACAGAGGAATCATACTGTGTGCGAACCATGGTAGCAAACGACTTGTAAATTTGAAGCACTTGACTACGAGATGACATAAAGTAGATCCAAGTGTGGCGAGAAAAATCATCAATGAAAATTATATAATATTTGTGACCCCCTTTCGAAACAAAGGGGGCAGGACCCCATACATCAGAGTGAACAAGTTCAAAAGGTCGTTGAGAAACAGAATTACTAGAGGGATATGGAAGTTGTATCTACTTGCCAAGCTTACAACCCATACAAGTTAGTGAACTATCACCAGATACAGACCCTAGAACACCACTCCTAACCAAAGAAGACAAGCGGGAGCCACAGATGTGACCCAATTGATGATGCCACTGAGCGAAGGATGTGGTGGAGGTGGCAGCTGAAGCAAAAGGGGTGGTGATGTCCGACTGGCTAGAGGACGCAGCGGAAGGAAGGCGCAGCCAATCGAGCTCCCAAAGGCGCTGAGAGTCATGGCGCCGAGGACCGATCCCAACCAGAGTCCCCGTACGACGATCCTGAACACAACAAGAGTCAGAATCCAGAATAACACGACAACCCAAGTCAGTAAGTTGACCAGCAGATAGAAGTCGCATAGTCAGCTTAGGAACATGAGAAACGGCAGGGACATGAAAAGAAGACGTGGAAAGAGTCCCTCTTGCGGCAACAGAAAGAGAAGTGCCATCTGCAGTCTGAACTGTAAGAGGAGAAGGCACGGAATTGACAGCACAAAGATGATCTCTGTGTGGTGTCATGTGGAAGGAGGCCCCAGAATCAAGAATCCAGGGCAAAGATGTACCTGACGAAGAGTGCGGTGGTGGACCAGACGTCTGACCAGCAGAACCAGCAGCACCTGAGGATGGTGCAGAAGCAGTAAGGCGGCGCAGCAAGGTGAGCATCTCCTGGTGAACCTTCTCAAGGGAGCCCTCACGAAAATTAGAGGAGCCTCCCGAGTCCTTTTGAGGACGGCCACCACGGCGACCCTATTTTCTCCTCTTGATGCACTCCGTGATCATGTGACCATCCTGCTTGCAGTAGTTGCAGAAAGCACTAGTGGAGGTTGCTGCCACCTGTGTAGAAGAGGGCACACCAGGCAGCGGTGGTGGAACGCGGGCAGCCAGGACTGCTGAAGAGGATGGCAATAAGCCCGTGCTCCATAGGCGCACCTCCTCATATCGCACCTCAGCAAGGGCCTCCAGAGTAGAGAGCCGAGGATGGCGTGCCAATAGCTGAGCACGACTCTGCTCGAACTCCGGCCGGAGGCGAGTGAGGAAGTCGTAGAGGCGACGAACCTCCAGCTTAGCTTGTTGCCGCACACAACACTGACATCTGCGACAAACATCAGCTCCCAGAGAGTCCAATTGGCGCCACACCGCCGACATCTCCTTGTAGAAATCATCCACAGTAGCATCTCCCTGTTGTAGTTGTTGCTCTTGACGAACAACAGAGAGATACATGGCATCCCCTGTAGACTCATAGCGATGGCGAAGGTGCTCCCACATCTGATATGCAGTGGTAAGGGCCACCACATCCATGGTGAGATCAACATCCATGCTGTTCACCAAGATAGAAGAGGCTCGAGCATCATCATTTGTCCATTGCTTGTATAAGTGGAATTGATTCTGATACTCTTCAGTGGCCTCTTCAAAAGCATCTAGCATCTCACGTTGCTTGGTTTCATCGGCATCAACAGGGAAGGCCAACTCAGCTAGAGGAGTGGGCAGCAGGGGACAAGGCAGAGCACCAGAGAGGTGCTCCCAGACCAGCTGGCCCCTCATGTGCAGCTTCATGTGCTGCACCCAGTCCCTGTAGTTCTGTCCGTTGAAGATAACAGGACATCGTGGGACTGGGACAGCACCGGTGGTGGTGGAGGGCGCCATTGCAGCAGAGCAGCAACAGCAGCTCGTTGAAGACCAGCAGCAGCAGGAGGCACAGCTTGATGGCAGCAGCAGACCAGGAGGAGAAGAGCAGCAGCAGCCGCACTTTGAAGAGCAGCAGCAGCAGCTCGTTGAAGAAGAGCAGCAGCAGCAGCTCGTTGAAGAAGAGCAGCAGCAGCAGCAGAGAAGAGGAGCAGCAGCAGCAGCAGCTCGTTGAAGAGCAGCAGCAGCAGGTTGAGGCGGCGGCGCCGGCCGGGAAGGACGGCGGCAGCAGCGGCCTGGAACGGCGGCGGCCTGGACCAGCAGGCGGCAGCAGCTACCAGGAAGAAGAGGGGAGAGGCTCGATGAAGAGAGGAGCGGCGGCCGGCGGCGGCCGGCGGCGGCCGCGGCGGCGGCGGCGACCAGAGGCGGCGGCGGCGGCTGGGGAACCTAACCCTAGCTCTTATACCATGTTATGAAGTGAGCCTATATTTCATCGGGCCAACAGGCCAGCACATATACATGAAGGGAAATAAGCAAAGAAGCCCCTATACAATATGATAACTACACACACAGCACAACCCTGTTCTAACAGTCTCATCACAACTTGATTTCCTAAGGTGCCACAATGAAATATTTTTTGGCTGTGCAAATTGCATTCATTGATGGATCCTGCCTGAGCTAGACTAATGAATGACGTGTCTCACCTTGACCTAGGGTCGCGGCGTTTATGATGACCAGTAAAGTGTGGTACCAGAACAAATATAGATGTGTATGGAGACAAATTAGACATTTAGCCATTTTCATATAGTCTACAAAAACTAACCTATAGAAAGCCGTGCCAAATTTTTTGGGCTTACCACTATACAGAACAAAGAAACATTTTTGACACGACACACCATGTACTAAATAAAATCATAAAATGACTTCTACATATCCAAAAAAAACTCTATGTAAGCGGGTTGGTTTTGTTTGTTATTTACGTATCTGTTTGATTTTTGTGAACAATTTCTAAAATTTACATTTTTTCAAATTCATGAATATGTTTTGAATATGCAAACATTTTTGTAAAATCATCAGTATTTTTTATGCGCAAACATTTTTCTTAATCATGATTTTCTTTATAATATGCGAACAGTTTTTAAAAATAAAGAACATTTTATGATTTTCCAAACATGTTTTGCACTCATGAACATTTTATGATTTCTGAAAAATTCCAAAACCCTCAACTTTATGGAATTTGTAATTTTGATAACCCCAAGTTAATTTAAACAAGAAGAAACAGAAACAGAAATAAAATAAAAGGTTTCGCGGCCGCACATAAAGGTGGGGTGCAGGAGGCACGCTGTTAAAATAAATGTAGTGGCTGGGATCAAACCAGGGTGTTCTGCTTGGAATATGGAGGCTCCAGCCACCGCGTTACTTCTTTGCTTTTGATACAAGGGTATCATCGTATAAGAACCAAGCCTTACGAAGAAGATTTTGAAAAAAAATTGAATCGTTTTTTGCCACTTACGGGTGGTATGGTGGGTAATTTTTATCAAGTTTGGAGGGTAATTTAAATGACACTGAACGGGTAGAAACGATATGTGCTTTATTAGTAGGTAAAGATATATGAATATAGGTGTTTTTTCATGTAAGGAATATATCATATGAGTTACATGCTTTCAATTTTCTGAGAGAATAGAAACATAATGTACTCCATACTAGCATTGGGAAAAGAAAAAGGAGTAGTCATAAAAAGAATATAAGATTGATAAACAAGATAGCGTGGCCGGACAGGACAAGTACCGTTTTTATTATGTGAGCGAGCTTCATCTTGTTTTCCTCCGATTCGCACCACTCCTTCAAATAACGGCATCCGCCAATCTGAAGTTTTTGGAGCTTGGTGAGTTGTTGTATGCCCTCCGGCAAAGACCACATGCCTTCACAATCTCGGATCCAAATGTCCTCGAGACCGGTTAAGTCCATGACCCAATGCGGCAATGATGAGATGTTGCATGCGATTATCTCCAGACTCCTTACAGAGGACATATGTAGGATGATGTCAGGGGAGACGGTCAGGTCAGGACAAGCCCTGATCTCTAAGTTCTTGAGGCCAGAGAGGTGGCAAAGCAGTCTCCACTGCTGCATGGGCAGCTCACTGTATCTGAGTATCAGAGTAGTTGTAGTAGTTAATACTGAAGAAGAAGAACTAGATGAGGAGGAAGCACCGGTGCTTGACGTTGTACACTCTCCCCATGATGACAGCACATTATCACTCCTCCTTATATCCAACCTGCCAACTTCTCTAGGAAGAAGTGGCCCAATCCTCAACTTGGGGCAATCATATATGCTCAATTTAGAAATATACGCAGTTGACATGCCACTGGAGTCTGACATACTCAACTCTTCTAGACGTTCCATATCAGTTAGTGTCACGAACTATTGGGTTGGCTGACCCATGTTGGCAAGTTGACGCCATTATAACCCCTTATCATCAAGTGGTGTAAACTTTTCGGTGGCACTAGTTTCTCCAACAACACTTTATCATCCACAAACCTCTCAGCACCTTCACTCCACGACAAGCATAATGTTTTGAGACTGTTTTTTTCCATCAACTTTATACTCTGAGCCTCTTCTGCGGACTTCACATTTTCAAGCCAGACTATATGCAGCTTCTCAGGATTGGTGTCCTTTAAGCAGACAAGATTGCTGCTCGATTCACCGTCTCGAATGCGCACCTTAAAAAGTGGTAATGATAGGAATCCGGTACTAGGATGAGGTACAGGTTGTTCAACAAGATCATGGCAGCTCTCTAAATTTAGGGTCTTCAAACTATCGATTCTACCCATACTTTCTGGTATCTTCTGAATCTTTATGCAGTACGAGAGGTCCAGTGTGCGCAGCTTTTTCAGGTTACAAAAACTTTCAGGTGGGGAAGTAATACGATAATTAGAAGACAAGTCCAGATGCTCCAGATTGGAAAGGGCACTGAGACGGTCCATCAAACCGTCATTCTCACCTTCTCGCATACAACCACAACTTGACAAATCAAGATGCACCAATTTTTTTAGCTTCCCAAATGATTCTGGCAGCTCTTTAATTCTGTCACAGCCTGACAAATCAAGATATTGCAGGTCCATGAGGCTCCGCATAAACTTGGATATATTTTTCCAAAGCAGAGCATTTTGACAAATCAAGATGCACCAATTTTTTTAGCATCCCAAATGATTCAGGCAGTTCTTTAATTTCCACACAGCCTGACAAATCAAGATATTGTAGGTCCGTCAGGCTCTACTTAAACTTCAATATATTTTCCAAAGCAGAGCATTTTGACAAATCAAGATGCACCATTTTTTTAGCCTCCCAAATGATTCTGGCCGTTCTTTAATTCGCTGGCAGCCTCACAAATCAAGATACACGAAACCCTCCATGTCTCCGATTAACTCTGGCAGTGCAGATAGAGAAGATTCTCGAAGACTGAGATAAAGTAATTTTGACAGCCTAGTGATACTACCCGGAATAACTTCATGTTGTACTCTTGGAGCATTAAGATACCTCAACTGCTTGAGTCGGCCAATTGAATCTACCAATTCATGAATGAAGCACCCGCTCAAGTCTAAGACACGCAGGGATTTAGCAGAGGCAAATGCAGCATTATGAAATCGAATTTTAGCCGAGTCCATAAAACGGAGTGCCCGTATCCTCCTTGACTCCAATAGCTTGCTACAATCATTGAGCAGTGCATAGTGGCAGCGGTTTCCCCCAATGTTGCCATCATTGCCAGTGAGAAGAATTTCGTCGTCTATCACCGACCTTGCTAGATCATGCATCAAGTCGTGCATGGTGAACGCTGTAACATCGGCATGGCCATAGCGGAATCTTGCAATCTGAAACAAAAGCCATTGGCAGTGTCAGATTTTTATATTTCAACCGTTTGATGCACTAACAAATTTAGCAGCGACAAGTAGCATACTGGACAAAATTAAGCTACGCAATTATGTGGTTCAACCGATTTGATTTTTTTTTTTGTAAAGGAGGATAATCCCTGCCTTTGCATATGCAACCATATATATTATGAAACATGTAAAATCTAGGGTCCGAACACCATGGACCCAAAAATAAAGCGAACGTAAAACCCGTGGTTGCATGTCTCGCGACAGTAAATCCACCAGATAGTAACAAACCCTATGTTACAGGATGACATCAATATGAAAAATACACAACTCCTAAGGTTCTCCTTGAAGAAGGAATTGTCGCACATGCGCCGATGATGGTGAGTCCAACACAAGGTTGAACTATGGATTCCCATCCCTGAAGCCCAGCTTCAATCCACCACCTTAGGACACAACGCAGGCGCGTGTCAACATAGCCTGACCAGAGATCTTCTGTGTCCACCAGAGTGTGTAAGGTCGTCGTCGAAGCCGTATGTACCATCATCCCTTATCCGGCTACCTCTGGAGAAGACAGTCATCTCATACCGCCCGCCTCCTGCCACTGTCACACCACCTTCGATCCAGCAGCAACAAGCTAGACATGAGACCTCTGCCAGAGCCACCGTGCAGCACATGCTGGTAGTAGGCATGACTTGACGTCCCCGCATGAGAATTCGTGCATAGCTTCCATCGACGACGCATCCGTCGGAGGCTTCACCTGCCAGTGATAGGCATTGTCCGACGACTTCCAAAGAGGCACATGTGTCATCTGCAAAGCCACATCGAGCCTGATATGTTGATGTAGGGGACATCCCCACACCGCCACCAGCTTAGAAAGGATGTCACCACCTCGAGATCGAGACACGAGTTGCCCACACAACCACTGAGTCAACCACCCTAAGAAACGGGGCCGCCACCCCGATTCTGGGTGCTACAAGGAGAACCCACCGCCACGCCGGCTCCTGTTGTCGCCCATACAACGGCAATGGCTGCCACAACCAGGGCTAGAATTCAAGCCGAGTCGAGCCAGCTCGGCTTGACTCGCTAAACCTCATTTCAGTAACGAGCTAGCTCGACTCGACTCATTGCTACAATGAGCTCAAATCCAAGATTGGCTCGACCCGTATAGTTCACGAGCTAGGTCGTTTTCCTTGTTAAGCTCATTATAGGTATGAACATAAAGCCTTGGGCATGTACGATCTTCAAATACTCCCTCCGTTCCTAAATATAAGTCTTTTTAGAGATTTTACTAGAGACTACATACGGAGCAAAATGAGTGAATCTACACTCTAAAATATGTCTATATGCATCCGTAAGTAGTTGTAGTGGAATCTCTAAAAAGACTTATATTAAGGAACGGAGGGAGTACAATTTAAGTAGCTTAACTAACAATTGTCAGAACCATCAACATGTCAGCAAGTCAGTAACGTACATGACCATAGTAATCAACAAATCAGTAACATGTTCATGACCACAATTCCATATACAATGGTACATGACCACACTAATCAGCAAGTTAGTATCATGTAAATGACCCGAGAGGTGGATTTACGTGGCATTGCCGCAGTAGCGAATTCACAATTCAGACAGAGGAGACAAGAGGGGAATCGACAGACTGGTCTCTCGCTATTTCGCTGGGATGGAAGGAGAGAAAACATGGCGTGTGTCTCCTAGGAAGTTGTGCCTAGTGTCATGCGGATGGGCCCTATGTTGTGCCTATGCGACTGACTGGGGATGCAAGGTGGTGCTGGGTCGCTAATTTTTATACCAAGCCGAATGAGTTACACGATTGCTCATAAACTCGGTTCGTTTAACTTTGTCTATAAACGATCTTAAAATAAAGCTTGGCTCGACTCGTTATTCTTCGAGTTTGAGTCGATTTGAGCTGAGTCGCGAGCTACTCGTTTAGCTTGCGACCTTTTTTTCCGGCACTAGCCACGACCATCAGATCCGGGCACTAGGTCATGAACCTTGCACGCAACCCCATGTCCAGACGCACTTGACCTTCCATCACTATGATGAGAAGGCCGCCATCAGATCCGCCACCCGAGGCCGCAGCATCGCCAGCAGGCCATGTCGGGTAGGGATACCGCCATCTTCGGCCCAGCCACGATGTAGTAGTCCCAGCCCACTCTGCCCGCGGGTCAAATCTGGCCACCGCAAAGCTGCTGCAGTTGATCCCCCGAGCACACACCACCCAATTTCGCCAGACGCACACCCGCCACGCCGCCGTCGCAGCCTTGCTCCGCAAAGCAACCCCGGCCCATGCCGAGCCCACCACACGAGAGGACGATGGATCCCCGCTGCAGCCGCCGGCTTCCGGGCTTTACCCGGTCGCGTCCTCCGGCGGTGGCAAGGGAGGAGGAGGGCAGAGAAGATAAGGCCTCGCTGGTGGCTAGGTTTTCCCTCCTGTCACTGGCTCGATTAGATTGCCCTTTCCCTTATAGAAAGGAAAGAAGATAAAATGTCGTTGTATAAAAGTGCATCTTTGAACATTATTTTTGCGCTTGGGAGTAGAAAACACTATGTCTTGCGTGCGTCTCAAGTGATAGATGTGCATGGTTCAATAAAATACGTCAATGTACTTTTTTATTTAGTCTATATATAAAAACTTATTGTACTAATCAATGATCCTAGTTGATGTAAGCACAAATGCCCCGCAGCCCATTATGCAAAATAGCGATGTTTAGCTTGGCTTTTCATGCAATAAAACTTAAAATATGACTCTTACATATATAAGATTTAATAATGTAGCAACGTTGGACATTACTTTTTTCCCTCCGACCATGACTTCTATAAGATTCTTTTTTTCTTTTACTAACATACAAAAATAAAGTAGTAAAAAATAATCAAGGATGACCTCCGGTGCACTTTTATGTGTGGGTATATGATTATATGGGGTGTGTAATGGTGTGTGCACGAGCAACTGAAATTTTCTAACAAGTTACATGGATTAGTTGAGTATGTTGTAAAATCCATTAACCACTGAAAGATTGGATAAACATGTGCACCACATATACAAGCATCGTATGAATTCCTATCCAATTACCTTTGAATGTTCAAGGAAGGAAAGCTTCAAAAGCTGAGTAATGTACATCTCGCCAAGCTCCCAAGCAGTAAATGTTGGTGTGGGCCCAATAAAAGAAAGAGAAATCCACTGGTGGATTAGATCACTTTTAGAAATCTTGTATCCTTTTGGAAAGATTGCCCAATAGCCAAAGCAGAGCTTCAAATACCGAGGCATAGAAGTATAGCTTAACCTTAAGGATGCAAGCACCCGTGTTGCAGCTTTATCTTTCGGATCTGAAGAAGAAGCAGATTCTTTCCAGATATCACTGTCTCTCACTTTCTTCCACTGATTATAGGTCATCGTTTCCAAAATTCGTCCAATTGATTGAGCCGCTACAGACACACCTCCACACTTCGCTGCAATGGCTTCCCCTATATTCTTCAACTGTCTTTGTCACCTCAAGATTGAAAGCCACATTTTTCCTTAATTATAGTCCAACACATCTCATCCGTCAGTGATGCTAGCTCATGTGGGGGAATGGTCGAAATTTTCCTTGCAATCTCCTCATTGTGTGTGGTTGCTATAACAACCACCTTGCCACCCCTTCCAACCTTAAGCATGGCAATCAGACTATGCAATTGGGAATCATCCTCCACCCACAAATCATCTAGAACAATCAGAATCTTCTTATTGGCGAGTAGCTTTGCAAGTGATTTGTGTATCATCTGCATTTCAGTGGACGGACTCTCATTATCTAACAGTTGACTTATTAAAGAATTGCCAATTTTGTTCAAATCGAATGTCTCGGACACATAAATCCACACTCGGACATAGTTTTCAGATTTGGTATTATTATTGTGAATCATTTTCGCCAAAGTCGTCTTACCAATGCCTCCAATGTCGTGTAGCAAGGACAATGAGCTCTTCTATTAAGTTCTCAGATAAAGAAACCCATATTTTATTTTCCTCTTCGGTCCTCCCAATGATTAAATCCTGAATGGTTGAAGATGTTTCACGCATTTTTATAACTTTCGGCTCATCAGCATTAGTGCCCGACACGAACATGAATTTCTGATATTGATCTGTGATCCATTGCAGTTCCTCTCTCATCATCTTCATCATGTTAGCCAATGTGAACTTGGGGCCCAGCTTGCAGAGCTTCTTGATGGAGAACTGCAAGATATTTCATCTTAATTGTTAGTTACTAGCAAAATGGTTGATGATAATAGGAAAAAGTGTTTTTTTGGCCAGAGAGTTTGATGCATGATCTGACTTGCCTAACATCAATTTTCAGATTTGATTTTGAACATTCTCATGTCGGTCATTAATTTTAGACTTCATGGTTGATCGGTATTTTATTTTTCAAATTTAGCCGAGTTCAACTTCGTCTATTCAAAATTCGTATTCACTAAAATATTCAGAAATGACAATAAACTTGGTTATGAATGTTTTTGTACAGCACCAGCATATCTTCTATTTTGGATTCGCCCTATTCTTGGTGTGCCAAAATAGCATCAAACCTAAAATGGCAAGGATTAATAGTTGCGGTGCCTGGAATTCAATGTTGACGAGAACCACCATCGAACTTGAAGGCTCAAATTATTATTTCCTATATATGCCTTGTTGTATTAGATATGTTTCCGGCTTAGAGAAAATCGGTTAGGATAAACCATTAAGAACATAATTTCAAATTTGCTATCTCAGCATAATCACATGTATATTTGAAAAACAACAACTAAATTTAGAAAAGAAATAGTGTTATTATAATATGGGGTAATAACACTGGTGGTGCCTAAAGTTGCCATCGATGTTCACTTTGGTGCCTAAACTTGAAAAATACACCGAAGTGATTCTATAATTTAACAGTATGGTTCAAATACGGTTCAAATCATGTCTAGATATTGTATGTATTGCTGATTAGACATGCCAGCTTGACACGGGGTTCACTTGCAGTCGGGCCAGACTGACAAGAAGAGTGTGCGTGTCAATGACCCTAACTACAAGCGACAATATATTTGACCCTACATACAAGGCCAGATTCAAGACTTGGATAGAGTACGTGGAGTTGGGCTCTCCTGCCACGTCACTGATCCGTGGGAGGGTGGTTCCAACCAATAGGAATCAAACATAGTTTGTGTGCTTCTTTACACACCGTTTTCTTTACAAAATAAACATGTTAAAATTTAGTAATTTTTCTCAAACTTTTTACATGTCTTCTAGAAATCGTAAACCAATACCACACAAAATTTCATATTCTCTAAGCTTCGTTTGAATTTTTTTAAAGCTGGTGCAGTAATTTTGCCAACAGTTGTTTCGAAACTAATGGCAAAGTCTTTGCCGTCAGCCAAATATGTCAGGAAACGTTTCCAGCCGGTGCGCCGGCTGAAACTTCAGCCGGTCGCACTCGCACGGGCTCCCTGCATCGTGCGTTTCACAGCCCGCGCTAGTAGCCACCCGCCATATCACGTGGCATGGGGCCACCACACGCTGCTCTCTTCCTTATACCCTTTCTTTTCCTTGCTAGTGCTCACATCCCTCCAACAAAAAATGCTACCCCGTTTTAGCCAAAAATACTCCAAAATTTGAGCTGTAGTATTGGTTAATCTTGTCAGTTCAATGGATAAAATGAATAGCTCTTATTACTTTGATGTACTAGTAAAAGGTCTCTTTTTGTTAGGGCGACGAAACTGAAGCCGCGGTCCAAGAGAAGAGTGGGCACGTTGGTGGGTACGGAGACGAGGATGTTGGCGCACATTGTTTGTCTTAGACTAGGGCCATGAAACAATTGACATAGTACATACCACCTATGGATCATAGTAACGATGCTGAAAAACATCGGATAGAAGGAAAAACGAGAGGTTAATTACAAAATCCCAACTAATCACATCCGAGGTTACAAGCATGTGATCTACATATAAAGTTTACTATAGACTTTGCGTGGGGCAGATGGCCACGAATACCGGCAGCCTGGGCCGCATCCTGGGGCCGTAGAGCCGCTTGTCCACCGCGATCGACTGCTCGGGCGTCAGCTGCCATGGCTCCTTTTGAGGGCTTGACGTCCGCAGCGGCTGCGCGCAGAGCAGGCCGGGGGACGGCTGCAGCAGGTGAAGCCCGCTGCCGTCCAAGTGTACGCCGAGCCCGGACAACGGAGCTACCCCGTCCGCGAACGTAGCCGTCACTGCTCCGTTCCCAAACGATGGGGTCGGCCAAGGAAAAGAAGGCGAGAGCAGCGACGTGTAGCCGTAGCCGCCGGCGCCCACGGGACCAACCGACGTCGCCAAGATCGGCGGCGACGTTGGGCAAGTGTACAAGCCGCCAGCGCCGGCTCCCACATAGGGAAAAACGGGCGGTGACGGCGGAGGGGATGGGTAGATCTTATAGTCGTAGTCGTCGTCCATGTCGAGGTCGGAATAATCAGCCGCCGCTGCTGCGCGCACGCACATGGTAGTTGCCGGTCGAGAGAATATATAACGGCAGGGCAGGCAAACGATCGAGGTAGACCCATATACGTACGTGTGTTTAAACGGAACGGAAGATATTGTTCTCCTTCCCCGGGACAGAATCTATCTGCAAGATTCAGTTTGTTTCCTCGGGAGGTCTGATCGCAGTAACCACTTTTTGGCCCACGTCGGGTCGTTTTTTCTTCGGTCTCTCCCAAAAAGAGTTTCACCGCGGCCCTCCTCTGACGGCTCCCCTCCACCGATAACCGAGGTCGTCGATGGTAAGGGGGATTGCCGGATCCATGCGCGTGAATAATTTGAGGCTAAAGTAGCTTTGTTTTCAAGGTTGTTCATCGTCTTGCCTTCGGTGGCAGCGATGGCGACACTGAATAAAGATTCTTCAGATCCTTCCCCGACAAGACGATCAGCCCCATGGTAGGGGATGGTTTTAGAAACCAGTCTGTTCAAGCAATGATGATGTAGCGGTGGCGGCATCCTCGTGGTGAACATGTGTCCTCGGGCTCCGTTGTTGCGAGGGCGTCTGCTCCAACGTTAGCGCGGAGCTTGGGTGGTAATCCAGGAGCGAATGCAGATTGTGGTCTGCATCGACGACATCTGAAAGACGGAAAGTGTGCTGGGCACATGGTTGATGGATGGCAGGTGTGGTTTCCTCCTTCGTCGTCTTTGTCGTCATGGGGTGCCAAATCTGGAGTTCGATGGCGTGTCCGGTGTGTTGTCCCGGTCTGATTCATTCAACGGCAATTGCTTGACTTTTGGTGAGTCACCTTGAAGGTCCGTAAAGCAGCATATCAGCGATGGAGCCGCATCGAGCTCAGGTGAGGAGGTGATATGTCATTCTTTACATCTGTGGTTACTGTGATGGTGTGCAGGAGGCAGGTGACGAATGTTAGTGTCAAGCTCGGAGATGTTCTTCTATGCGTTGGGGTAAAACTCATAGATATTCTTCTATCTTTTAAATTTTGTCATGTCGAATCTTTTTTCGATAAAGCGTGCATTTTATTGACTCAGTGTGGCATCAAGCGATACAATCATCATGAGTACACACCCGACCTTTGCATATTTAGGATGCACACAGCCAACACAACATATGCTCTTCCCATCCTTGATTCTCTTCTCTGGATTGTAGTCCCTTTGTAAACCTTGGTTTGGTGATTTAATTCATACACCAGGAACACTTGTATCCATGGATTTGATGCTGTTCGGTATTGATTTGTCACCTCCTGATCTAGGGCGTGACAGTTGTTATTCA
>LT934114.1:783863823-783875766 GCA_900231445.1 Triticum turgidum subsp. durum
CATTTCCACCGCTCACCACCCGTTCGACAAAATGTCAATACAACTAGAAGCGATGAGCAGCTGCATTTTGCATATCACCATCACCCACTTGATTTACCAGGTAACAGATGAGGTACTAGATCAGCTCTTTGATGCCTATGGGGTGCACGATCTATGTGTCTCGCATAAATCCACACACATGGAGGTGTTTGTGGAGTTCCAATCATGGCTGGAGGCGAGCCAAGCTAAGGATGCACTTCATGGACGGTGCATCTATGATGGTTCTTGCCTTCTGGACATCCAGTACGCCTCACCATCGATGAGCGTCCACAAGCTGCCCAACTCTGAACCAGTCGTGGTCGATTGGGACTGTGTGGAGATGATGGATCATGTGGAGCTGGAACAACTCGTCTCTCTGCCAATTCCATCGGCTTTAACTCCCGCTCCGGCCTCTGCAACAGTCACATCCATGGCCATATGTGAGGCAGCATCCCATCACACCACATCATCGACTGCCAACAACGTCGCGAGGGCTCATGACGTCAAGGACGTCCTCCCTTCTTCCACCGGTTGCATCAGCATAGTGCCCGCAAGCTGCTCGGCGTTATGTCTCCACAACAACTGCGACAAGCTGACATGCCCCTTCATGTCCCGTACTGCTCTGAGTATCACTCATCAGGTGCAAGCGCATGGGCCCACAACTTGGTTGTCCCCTTTTCTGGTTATGCGCATCGGTGGTAGTTGTGTGCCACGGCCATTGACATGCCCGTCCTTCATGTGTGACCGAAGAGGCAACTGTCGGGCTTTCCCATGGCCAGCACCTCAAGGTACATTCACGAGATCTGCTATTGTGGTGATGAATTGCTTTCCTGGTGCGGGTTTGATAAATGAGGCACCATCTAGGAAGTCTATGCTCACCTGGACATCATCTACTGGGTATGCCACTATGCCGAGGAAATCTGATGCATAGTATGCACGGCGTGCTACAAATAGTCCTAGAATATGTATGGCGGTGCTTATTGAATATTCAGTATTGCAAATGCTTTCTCATGGCTATGATGAATGGTTCAACTCACCATGAGATCCTGGAAAGGAACCACGTATTATGTTCTATTTGTCCTGTGTACTCTTGTTGGAGAAAATCCAATAGTGCAGGGCACTATACAGTTTTTGAAGATATGTGAGCTGGGAAGATCAGTTTGTACCATGAAGCGTAAAGGCAATAATACTTGGACCATCAGGTCTCTTCGGCATGGTTATCATTTTGCATCAATTTCAATGTTGTTCAGTTCATCTTGCAGCTATACATCTGTCCAGATGTTGTTCACTCAATTGGATGGGAGTTTGGGACACTTGTCTTATCGTGATTACCTGAACCTGTTGCAAAAGTACTAGTACTGGTCTGCTTCTATGTGGGAATGATGGATTCATGGGACATATCATTTCTGAATTGGTCGTACAGACGAAATGAAATTTAGGCAGGCAGATAATTAGAGACTAATCATGGCTGGGTGTTGCTTATAAATTCCCAAGAGCAGGCATACAATATGCTCCCAGTGATATACTTCTTTTTGTGTCCTGGCTTCCTGTACACTGGTACTGCATAATGACACACACAAGTAGCAGGAAAGTTATGGAAGTTGCAGGGAAGTGTTATCATGTGCAGTTTGAGGTTCTAGCAATTGATATTTATGTGCAATGGGACCCAGGAATTAGCCAGATTGTTCTTATGCTTGCAACTATATTGGGGAAGCTGCAACCAATTTTAGGTCCAGAATTTCATGGTAATACATTGATGAATCACTGGGCGGATGAGATACTTCATTGTCAAAATTTTGGACAGAGTCGAATTTGTCGAAATGGTTAGCTGGTGCATCTCCAGAGGAGAATACATATTGTGGTTGCATCGTACAATCATTATGGTGCTTCGGAGGAAGATGGTGGGAGTAGTTACTTTCCAGTACACAAACATTTTTCTACTCCCCCTTGGTGATCTTGTGCCATGCAAGTTCAGCAATGGTTGTTCTTCTAGTTCTTTCTCCACATGATCTGGTGTTTGTGACCTTAGAGGAATATATGGAGATGGACAAGTACATTCCTGTAGAAGGGAACATGCCAATTATTTTCTTACAGCTACTGCAGCTCACACAAGAATCAGACAGTGGAAGAGTTCGTGTCTTATGATGTTTTCCATTGGCTTAGGAGCAAGTATGTCATTGAAACAAGGAACTGAACATGCAGCCACGTATCAGCAGCTCATTTGGGATCCCAGTGATGTATGCAAGAACACATTGAGTTCAAGACTTGTTTTCGTCCAAAGGATGTGTTCATATGGAGCGGTCGTGGGATCCAGGTATTATTGCCAACTCGGAGTCGGCAAACCCATTCGTGTTGAGGCCAGATGATCTCAAGGCTGAGGTGGGAGCTACAAGGTGTTGCAGTCTGATCACGCCATTGCTTGGGGACAAGCAATGTTTCTTGGGGATGGTAATGTCATACACGTGCATAGGGCCGCACAAGGCTGGGCTATCATGGGCCGTGGCCCAGGTGGTCTTGGGCTTGTGTTGGCGCTGGAGAGGATAAAAGAATCAGCGACACCAGAAGTGAGGCATCGAACAAAATAGATTTGGCTTGGCCCTTCTTCCTCCTCCAGCTCCTCCCATCCCTCGTACCAGACGAGTGTATCTCCTCTGCCTGATTCTCTCTTGCTGCCTACCTTGATTCTATGCTCTTCCCATCCTTGATTCTCTTCTCTGGATTGTAGTCCCTTTGTAAACCTTGGTTTGGTGATTTAATTCATACACCAGGAACACTTGTATCCATGGATTTGATGTTGTTCGGTATTGATTTGTCACCTCCTGATCTAAGGGCGTGACACATGGCAGTACAAATATTAACATGAATCGTGTGAACGAGGCGACGACAACATGACAAGTAGCTTGAGTCTGGATATTAACATGAATCGCACAAATGGACAGGAACTTTCTTTTCATGGGCGTCCCACACATTGCTTGCCATGACTATATCTCGCTTGTCGCAAGATATAGATATATGGTATGCTCTCCTGATGGGTTTCCTCCACCTGTAGCTATGGGCCGGCCCATTTCTGTTTCTATATTTTTCACAGTTTTTGATAGAATAAACTCGTTTCCTTGTTCCTTTTTTCGGCTTTTATTTTTCTTTTCTGTTTTCTTCTCTCCGCCTCTCCATTGTTTTTCTATTTTTAACTAGTTTTCTTTGTTTCTTTGACAGTTTTCAATGGTTTTCCTTTCTTTCTCTTTTGCTTTATTTCACTTTCTTTGTTTTCACTGTCTTTTTGCTTTACTTTATTTCTTCATTTTTATCAATTTTCTATGTTCTTATTTCTCTTTTTTGGGTCTCACTTTTTTCACTTGCATTGGTTTTCTTTGGTTTTTATTTTCTTCTTTGGTTTTGTTAATTTTACCTTTTTTGTTTTTTATTGGTTTCCTTCATTTTCTTTGTCCCTTTGTTGATTTTAATTGGGTTTTTCTTCAACACATGTCAACTTCTTTGGTACACATTCAATATTTTTTGTATACATCAGAAACATATTGGATATACACGTATAACATTTTTTTAAATACAAGACTAATATTTTCTGAAAACTAATAATTTTATTTTTAGTTGTTTCCATACACACTATACAGGTATATATATAATATTTTTTAGTATTCAAGTTTATCATTTTTTAATACAAGATTAACATTTTTGAATAGATGGTCAACATTTTCCAATACATGGCGAATAATTTTTTAATCACAATAAAAGAAATTCAGACGCAATTTACATTTTTTGTATACATCAAGAAAATTTCTATATAAATGTTTAAATTTTCTAATTACATAATTTATCTTCTTATAATTTATGTTCTATGATGTGTACTTGTATTTAATGCATGTTGTATAAAACTTTATACACAAGGAACAAATTGTACATGTTTACTATTTTTAAATACATGATTAACTTTTTTTCATATACATTGTATTTATTTTTTATATAATTTTCATATACATGACAAAAGAGTTATATACGTTTAACAATTTTCAAATACTTGACTAACATTTTGTAATTACTTGATTAATAATTTTATATGGTTGATTAACATTTTTTAAATACATGATAAACTCTTTCCGTACACATTTTATATTATTCGTATACATGAGTAACATTTTCCTGATGCAAAGTTAACATTTTTCAAAATGCTTGGTTAACATTTTCTCAGATGTTTTATGTAAAATGTTTCTTCCACCATCAATGGTAGTTACCACCACTTGAGTTTTGTATATTGTATGTAGTATCTATTAGATCAGAGAGTATGTACGCGTAGTATGTAGTATAGAAGAATATTGAGGTAGTATATATTTAAGTTGGAACTATAAAGCAAAAGTAAAAAAGGAAAGCACAAAACGTAAACAAAAAACATGAGAAAATCACAGAAAATGAGGCAGTGGCATGTGTCCTCCAGCGCCTTATGCCAGCCCATTTAGGGAGGCTTCTCACGTGAGCACACACTAGGTCTGACTATAAGTGAGACATAGCGATGCCCCACATTGCACTTGCCAGACCTCATTAAGGAGACAAACGCCTAGGTTGGCGCATGAGTATTGCCCCCAGACGGTGGGCCAAGAGAACGCCGGTGACGGGGTAAATTGATGCAAAACGAGAGCGATCTCCATCAACTCTTGCCTTTCTAGCCTCTCCATGTTTATGATGGGGTTGTATATCCTCCACTCCCACTCTTTTCCCATATACGGGTGGAAAGCATGAGTTAAGGTTCTTCCATACACAATTGACGAAAGCCTACTAGGTCTAAGATGGCCCAACTCGAGGTTTAGTGTTTTTCATTCATCCTCCCTCGTGTATACATGCTAGATTTGAAACTTCCATTCAAGATTGCTACGACATACTGTAGGGACCATATGGAGGAACAATGGAGTCAACAAGAGGCAAGGGATGGGGCCATGCATGGATGAAAGGTTTTTGCGGCAGACCGGGCAGACCGAGCTTATTGGGAGGAACAACTGCAGATTAATGTCCATGAGAAAGTAATGAATATCCTATAAATATGTAAGATGATCCGTGTTTGTAGTTTCAATTAATTTCATCAAAAACACCAAACTTGATGTGAACTGTTGCTTTTTAGAGTAACAAATTAGCACTAGCAGCGGGCCTCACAGTGTGCACGTTTCTAGTACCCTACCACCAGTAGCGCACTTTAAACACTTGTGACATCCATGTGCAATGTTAGACAAGCCGCGTCCAATTCTTTAAGAACCCACACTTCTATTGAGTCCGGATGTGATATGAACATGAAACACAACAACGGGTCGGAGCTTTCTTTCCGTGGGCGTTGGCACACATTGCACTTGTCAGAACTAATTTAAAGGGTGACCATGCCCAGCTTGGCCCATGGAGCTGCGGCCCCGAGACTGTGGCCCGACCGAATGAATGCCGGTTACGGGGTAGAGCGATCTCCAAGGAACATGAGCATATCGCATTGCTAGGAGGTCAAATCGTTGTGGGAGGTTTATCAGATGTGTTTGCCGTGCGCAGCTAGTACCTTCTAAAGCTGTTGGTTTTATCCTAACCGTGCTTAAATGTTTCCATCACAAATGTACATTTCACAACTTCTAAAGCTGGACGTTTTATGCCGGCCTGTTTCTCACCCCCAGGATCCAGTATTGCCCAAGGTTTACTTGTAAAATGACCATAACACGACAGCTGACATACTACTTTTTATTTCAAAAAGTATTGTCCTCCGAACAACATATTATTTTTTGGAACAATTTTTTTTAGAAAAGGAGGATGACCCCCGGCCTCTGCATCTGGGAGATGCATACGGCCACTTTATTGATTATTCTCGAGGACCTTACAAAGTATTACAACTATAAGTCTGAATCCACCATCTTGGCAACACATGCCACTACTCCTATCCAAAATGATGAAGGGGTGCTAGCTGGGCCACTACCCAAACCACTCACCTAAGCCTAACATCAAAAAGCCGGAAACCGAAACATATTCGGAAGCCCCAGCCGAGCCACATACCGGGTCTGGGGCACAGTCCGGTCAGACGCACTCGTGTGTCGTCGCCACCATCTTCCGCAGGTCCGTCTTCAGATCATATTGAGGCTTCTACCTTGTCTGGCCACTCTGCCATCGACGTCACCATGACGCCAGACGGCAACCTCCTCCTGCGCGAGTCCATCTCCGTGCATCGGCGGCGAACCTCCACAGCACCATGCCGCCGATCCTCGCCGCCATCAATGAGTGAGATGAAGTACCGCTCCACCACGGCATGTACAAGGTGAGGAAGGGCGAGGTCCCCATCGGAGACACGGCCGGAAGGGCCGCCACCAGGAACCAGACAAGCTCGCAATACACACCCAGCATCCCCATTCCCAAGTCGGCGCCTTCAAGAAGGTGACGACGCTGTGGCGCCGCCGCCGCTTAGCCACCGGGGCTAGGGTTTTCACCCGGGCGCAGGGGAAGGGGGGAGGCAGGGGATGTTTAGCCTCGGTGCCGCCACCAAGGAGGGAATGGCGTCCGGGACACCATCGACGCCGTGACCGCCACCGGCGGCCAAGGGTTTCCCCCGGCCAAGCACCCTGCCGCCACCACATCCGCAGGCGCGAGTACGCCGGAGATCCAGGCCGGCCGGAGGTCATGCATCACGAGCGGATCAGGATCGCCTCCGATCTGACGCGGGGAGACCGGGGCCTCCATGCGTCAAGACCTTCGCCCACCGGGACCTCGCTGCCCGCGCAGCCGAGGGGAACATCTAATGCGAGTGGAGGGAGGGAGGGTAGCTAATGGACGGATTTCCATTGCCACTAGTTTGCAGAACGCTTGCAATATTCCTGGCAGAAGTTGGATGTGAGATAGCACAAATTCGTCACATAGCAACAGTAGCACTTGTTGTGATCATGGCAGGCATCGGAGTCCCGTCTATAGACGCACAACCCGGTTGGTAAACTGATCTTACCATTCTCCATGCTGTCCATGAATTCACCTATATGGTAAAACATTTGAACAATTGACATTAGTGTGACTCAGATTTATTAACAAAGAAGCACCAGATTATCGGAAGGAGAGAAATAACTGTTGCTTGTGAATCGACCACGTACATTGTGTAGTAGTAGCAAGGCATGCAAGAAGAAGTAGAGAGAGCACGCATAAGATTCAGGAACATGTCCATCCAAAAAATGCGATGCAACAGTGGCGATTGTTTATGGTTGTGTGCTCCAAGCAAAACAGAAGGATGATTTGTCCATCAACACATAATCCTATATATAGGAACCACAGAAAGATCTCGGGGTCCCATTCTGCTTGCAAAAAGGTCAAGCAATAATTGGTATATAATAATCACGCCCGGGCAGGATTTGCATGCATATATCTTTTCATAATTTCCACATATCACCCTTTTATTTGGAAATTTGAAGCTAATTAATCTCCTTTTTTTGGGGAAATTTTAATGCTAATTAGCTTCCTTTTATTTTATTTTATTTCCAAACTATGGTGGCAAAAAATTAATGCACACTACTGAAATCTATGTGGGACTTCGCCGAGTTCCAAGTTTTCGCCGAGTTCAATCTATCGGGATCTCGTCATAGTTAGGTGCCTGCCGAGTTTGCTGATAATTGGACTATGCAGTGACGTGCAACTCACTAAACTTCACCATTTGCCTAGTGCCGGGAAAAAGAGACTCGGCGAAAGGAAGAAACTTGGTAGTGTCGCATATTGGCCGAGTTCTGATGGATATAAAGTCGGCACTGCCCGACAGGTGGACCGCATCAAAGACGTGACAACAATCTATGTTTGCCGGTTTCCACTAACGGAAACCAGACAATCATTTTGCCTTTTCTTTCTTTTATTACGGAATTTCAGGGGTCGTGTCTATGCCGAGCACCCGAACATAAAAACTTGGCAAAAAACTAGGCGTTTTTCTGGGCAGGCAAAAAACTAGGCATGGCAATGGTTGTTTGACAGTTGGGCTTCCTATGCCGAGTTCCGAAAGTCGGCAAAGGGCTGACCCTTCGTCTAGCCCGCGCTGAGTATATTTGGGCGAGAGCTTGCAGCAAGCTTGGCTGGGGCCCATCGGTATGTGACGTGTGAGCCCGCACACCACCGCTAGTTTTGAGCGTGAAGGCTATATATCTCGCTTATATCGAGTATACCTTCCGACTCGCTGAAGATTTCCCTCACAGTGATTTGCGTTTTGGACCGTCCGTTTTCGTGGCCTACAGTGCGTTCAGGGGGTGGGGGCATGGAATCAGGAATCCCAGGCGACGACACGAGGCGGTGGCGCGAGCATTGAATCATCCGCTGTCGATTCGAGTTCGTTTGTTGGCGATTCCGTAGTTAAATTGCAGTTTCTACACGCCATTACTGGTACTCGTATGTGCCGCTCGACTCCTCCAATAATTCAGAGCTGTACGTCTTTACTGTACGCGCCTCCATATAATCCGTTTTGCTGCTCTTTGTCAGCGCTCCCGCAACCATGACTGATGCTTACTCGTCTTCCCCGTGGCCTGTCTGACATACTTCCTACTACCTCTTCCTTACCCCAAACTTGTGCATATCCATGTTCTTATTTAGACTGTTCTTTTTGTTCTCAAATGATTGCAGATTTTCTAGCCCATTGGAGTTTGCTTGCGGTGGGCTTGCTCTTCGCTGGTTCTGCTTGATTGCGAGGTGAAGCACTACACCAGTGCTCCGTCCGTGGTGCTGTTCCTTCAACCTTGCACGCCCCCCACCCCTCGCAGTAGCAGGCGACACCAGGAGATGGCGACGGCAGCGTTGCCAGCTGCACTCATGCGCCTCTTCCCCCGTCAGACTGACTTTCGTCGTGACTCATGGTGCGGCCTCTATCTTTATGATTTTCTTTTTTCACCCGATGATTACATTGTTTCCTCCCAATCTAAATTTTGTACAGTAATTATATATACTGGGAGGTGGTCAATTGATTTGGCCAGTTATTGGAGAATGGTATCGATTTTTTATTCCAAATTCTTCGGCTGATAATCTCTAATGGCTTCCCAACAGCTAATTACTTCACGTGTACTGCTATGTCTTATCGCTTCATGTTTCATCATCTATGTTTTTACCGCATACAATTGCTCAGGTAACATGTTTTGGTGTTATTCATAACATGGTGCTATTTGCTGCTGTACGTGACAGGTTAATTAGAACAGTATAGTAAAATGCGCAAAAAAAAGAGTAGCCGTACTATTCTAGAGGAGGGGTGAAGCCTCAATATGGTCTGCTTCTATCCATAAATGAGCAAAGCTCAATAATCTTGCGGACATTTGTACATATGTATGTGAATTTTCAAGACAGGTACAGGCTTTGCATCATTCCAAGCATAAGGTGAATTTCTTTCTAGAATTTGAACAGAATATGAATCAAGCTGCAAGTAACTTCACTTCAAGAGATCTCAGATGCCTGAAACTGAAACTTATCAGTTCTTGACAAACTAATAGTATTTCACAATTTGCTCACGTTTTTGTCGCCTTCTATGTAGATGGAGCCTTTTCCTTCTGGGATGTTCATGTGCAGCTTTGTCTAACTTTTAGTATTGAATTTTCATCCAGATTATCACCGATGGAACCACCAGCTAATAAAATGGGGAAGAAATGTGTCTATTTGTTCATACCATGCACGAATGGATAATGAAATAAGTTATTTACTCTTCAGTTACACATAAATCTAAATAGTACTCTTCTATTTTCTCCCTACCAAGCACGAAGGAGTAGTTATTTACTCTTCAGTTACACATATCATCTAAATAGTAGTAATTGATATCCTATAAAAACCTTAATTTGGACCCATCAACTGATAATCATGCAATCAGTTAACCTCGCTGCTCACATGCCATCCCTCTGTTTATATACATGTTTTGTAGCTAAGAAGTAGCAATTGACATCCTATAAATATGATTAATTTCCACCGGCCATTAACAATTCTCCATCCATTTAAACTGACTGCTACGTGCCATCCCTCTGCTTATATAGAACGTCTGTAGTAGATATTGGAACACTCAACAATTCCTACTCGTAGGTACCACGCCTACACTCTCCTTATGTATTACGCTGGTGCTGTGGGAAATCTGGCTGGAGCGAAACCAATGCATTTTCAGGGCAAAACATGCATCGGCTGCTGACATGGTGGCCGCAAGCCGACAAGCCGTCCAACTATGGCCCCAAGCTGGAGCGAAGTGCTTAGAACTACCTTTTGCAGAGCCACCGGCAGGAATCGACTAATGTAACTTTTCATTTTTTTTGGACCCTTTGATCGTCGGATCTACGCCATGTATTTGCTTTTCCCATTGCTTCCTGCTTAATATATGAATGCCGACAGCGCTGGATCTTTAAAACAACACACTCTCCTTATGTATATTTGTCTACTTTGCACCCAAACGTAGATGAATCAATCTGGGGATGAGTCTCATCCAAGGATGGCTCAAAGCATAGAGCATGTATTAGATGATACACTGAACCATGATGAATCTACTCACTCCTTCTCAAAGGCACCGGCTATTGAATACTCTTATGCTTCGTACCTTGCACCCTTTCCTTCACAAATCCTTTCTCAACTTTATTTGTAGATATATCATGTGGTGACAAAACCTATTCAAGAAACCTTCAAGCCACCGATCCTAAAGGTAATGTCCAACTAAGTACGAGGCGTACAAGGATCATTCCGCGTTCAATTCCTTTCACAAAATTAGACCCAAGTTCTTCACTTGGAAGTTATTATTAAGCCAACATATGTTTTTGCTGCCACCTACTACCTCCGTCCAGGTTTATTGGTCCCCATTGTATTTCGTGCCAAATTTTGACCATAGATTAAACTAACAAAATGTTCACGCATGTCACCAAACATTATATTTTTGAAAACTATGTTCAAATACGAATCAAATGAGATAATTTTTCTTGACATGCATTACCATTTTGTTAATTAAATCTTTAGTCAAAATTTGGCACAAACTACAAGGAGGACCTATAAACCAGGACAGATGTAGTAATTATGAAACCAAAATTTGTATATTGTCAGGAAAGATTGGAAATAACGTACTCCCTCCGTCCGGAAATACTTGTCATCAAAATGGATAAAAAGATGTGTATCTAGAACTAAAATACATCTAGATACATCCCCTTTTATTCATTTTGATGACAAGTATTTCCAGACGGAGGGAGTACATGAATTCTATGAAAGGAATTAGACGTGTAATGTTTTGGATCATATAGTCCCAGTATTATTAAGCCATCATGTACTTGAACTTATTTGTGCCCTTAGAATGCCACATTTAGCAAATCTAAGAACATGCCCTTCCTTCAATTATGTGCTCATAAGTATTTGGCAGATTTGAACGTGCGATCATCTGAAAGCTTACTCCTTTCATTTCTGTTCTCATTATAACCATTCAGGGACCTTGAATCTGATTTGTCCAATCTTACATTAGAAAAAAACATGCTTCATTATGAATCTGATTTGTCCAATGTGATCTTACATTAGAAAAAACATGCTTCATTATGGGGAAAGAAAGTTGATTTAAGCAATAGAACATTGATAACCAAATTTATTTTCTCTTTAGTCAATCCTCCATAGTAACTTATTTTTCTTTCAAATTGACCAAAAAAAGCCTATATCAGTATTGCTTATAATGTGCAAATAGATTTATCCCACACAATAAGACACTGCTACAATTGATGTGCAAAATTATTCCATATGTATTAATGGACTAGCTATTATCAGCTTCAAGGGAGACACTATCACCTTGTATCAACATATTGTTATATGTATAAACTAACATAAACTCTAAGTTTGTACATAGATTTCTAACACTCTCATGCAACATTCAAAATAGATGGGCGCGCCATCGACGATCTAGTATCTCGCTTATATCGAGTATACCTTCCGACTCGCTGAAGATTTCCCTCCCTT
>LT934114.1:783880844-783962713 GCA_900231445.1 Triticum turgidum subsp. durum
TGGAGGAAGAAGAAGGGAGCTCCTGTTCGGCGCCCTCAGCGCCGCTTAGGCTAGTTGGCGCTCGAACTCGAGCGGTAGTGGGCCAGCCCAGCAGCAAGAAAAAAACACGCTATTATCTCAAGAAGTGGGATTCAAACTCACATGCAATTGTGGACACACTTAAGGCAATAGCCAATGCACCACAATAACTTTGACGTTTTACATCCGAGACAGTGTTATTTAGCCTTGTTTCAGTTCTATTATAAATTATTTGACAAAAGAAAACCTTATTTTGAAACAGACTTCACAATTTTGTAAAAGTTCATCAATTTTCATAAATAAATTCACAGATTTCGAACTTTTACCACAAAATCGAATAAAGTTCATTAGTTTTGAAAAATGTTCACGAATTTGAAAAAATTCATCAGATTAAAAAAATGTTCACAAAATCAAGAATACGTTCATCAATTTCGGAAATTGTTCACAGATTTTTTAAAAGTTCACTGTATTTTGAACAATGTTCACAGATTTGAAAAAGTTCACCGGAATTTGAAAAAAAATATGGATTCTGAAAAAAGATCATTGATTTTGAAAAACTTTCAACGATCTCAAAGAAAACTTCATCGATATCAAAGAAAAGTTCATCAATTTTGAAAAAAGTTAATGAATTTGAAGAAAAAGTTCACTCATTTAGCAAAAAGAAAAGGAAAGAAAAAAACTGAACAAAACTGTTCCACAAAAAAAATAAAAAATAAAAGAAAAAAGAAAAAAAAGCTACGCAAAATGAAGAGGATAAGAAGATGAATAGATGTGAGACCTAGTGGTTACTTCTCTATGCTCTGAACAGAGAGGTCTTTAGTTTCGACCTAGCTGTCGCAGCCTTTTTTTTTGCCCTTTAACAGAGAAGACTGATAAATTTAAGCGGGTCGGCCCAGCTCCCAGGGCGCCTAAAGCGCAAAATAGGATCAGCCCAAGAAGAAAGCCATCAGGCGGTTCCTTTTTCAATGCAATGGCTCGCGGAAATTAACCGGCCCAAATAGAATGTTCAGGCGACGTGCCCTTATTTTCTTCCAGAACTCAATTATATAAATCGTGAAACCCTAGGTTAGCGTACCACAACAGGATCATTGGGGATCGAGGCGGCGGCGAACGCACGGCATGGAGGAACCACTCGCCACCACGATCAGATGGAGATGGATGCGGCGGCGTCTTTGCTTTGCGCAATGATCAAACCCGCGACATCAAGCAGCAGCAAGGGGAGCAGGGAGGCGGCTGCGTGGTGAACCGCCGGCGACGTCTGGGAGCTTCGGCGCAGGATCTCGTAGAGTCACAACCTCCGCGCCCTCCTTAAGCGGGACGACGAGTCCGACGACGACCGGTTTCATAGGGCGGTGTCGGCGATGCAGGCCCGCTTGCTCGAGACCCTAGAGCGGGAGGAGAGGGAGACGCCGGAGCTGCCACGGCGTGACCTCACGATCCCCTTCACATGCTCCTACATGTGCGATCTCCAGGGAGGGAGGAGATGGAGACGGAGGAGAGCTTCTTTGCCGGATGCCGCTAAGGCTGGGAGTACGCGTGCGGGTCGCAACAGTGAGTACGCATACAGGCATAAACATCCATCCAATGCTAGCTAGAAACTTATAACGTGCGTGTCTGACTCTTTTTGATTTGCATCTGCACCCGCATTGAGCCCTATATATTGAGTTCGCGCACTGCACGCGGGGGCTAGCTCGTCGACATTAACAACTGGATCTCGGGTATTCCTATCGTCGAGTTTTTCTATTTCCAAAAGTTCACAGGCTATAAGTCAAAAGGTTTGCTCGCATGTTCGAATTTGCTCTTTACCATTACAGTAAACAGTAACTTTTTTAATTTACACATGAAGTTTTTATTGCGAAAGTTTCCATGTTACCGGATCTTTCATGCACCCCTCGACCCGACAACTTACTTCATGCTATTATTGTTACTAAGCCGCATTTGCTTTTCAAAAGATATTGAAACCATTATGGCTGAGACTAGTCAACAGAAAAAAGAGTCAGCCTCGGAGAAAAAAGAGGCACAACCAATCCATAGCATCATCCTTTTTCTTCACTTTTCCAACTATTTAAATCTTCATCACTCATGATCATAACTAAAATAGAAGTTATAGTTCCAAATTTATATGACCTCGCCTAAGCAGTAAAAATGTGAAACCAATATTCACCATGAAACTTTAGACACTGATGATTGTGAGGTTTTGGAAGAAAGACGCTCCATGCTTATTCAAATTGAACAGAAAATGACCCCTTAAATGACTACAAAAGTCGGACGTCGGTGTAGGCTTTGGTGGAGTTCAATACTTGGCCCATTGCTCTCTTACTTCGAAGTACCCTTTCCTTCCAAACTATTGTATGGCTCAAGGCTTTCGGTTCCATCAATTATTGAACGGATTCAATTCATGCTTGGACTAACTATTCATGCGTTAGGTCATACATTTCAAGAGAAAATGGAAGACACTAAAAATCTATTCATATGGAAGACACTAAAAATCTATTCATTTTAGTCACAGTTATGTTATTTCTTACTAGATATTCTTCCAACATATTGACGTTTGGTCTTGAATCATATTTTAGCTTGATGTTGTTCTTTTTCTTGCGGGTTGACTTGTAGTAGCAGACATACAGGACGAGGCCGAATAGTGTACCATGCCCATTAGGGAGATGTGGTGCACGAACAAAGACAAGTGCCTCGGTTACTAACTGTGAACCTGAGATGGAGATATTCCTGACCGTGAGATAGAGGTTAGTATTATCTCCATCTCAAGGTTCCAACCTCAACTTATATAACTTGAGAGTGTCTCTCCAACCATGATGGTTCTTGTCTTTGTTCATACACTGCAGACCCCAATGGTCTCGGTGCATTATTCGGGATCGTGTTGTATGCATGCTACTACAAGTCGACCTACAAGAAGGACAAGAACGTTAATATAAAATGTGACTGAAGGCCAAATATAAATATCTAGGAATAATAACTAGTAAAAAATAAAATGGCTGGAACTTAAATGAATAGATTTTTATTGACTTTCAATTTCTCTTCAAACGCATGACCTATTGCATGAATAGTTAGTACAATGATGCATACCTTGAATCCCAGTGAGATTAATATAACTGCTATATCACAGCTTAGCTTGGATATATTTTATAAACACTTACTTGATGAAAGCCCGAACCACCGTCGATGGAGTATGATTTCTTAATTTGTGGTGGTTAATCTGTGATGCAATGTCTCGGTAATCAAATGCAAGTTGGTTTTATTGGTTACTTCTTTTGTGAAAGGTTGTATTGATTACTTAACCTAAACTACTATGGCCATGACCACCAATCCATGGACAACGAAAGCTTGGAAGTTAAGACTGAAAAAGGGTTAAGTTGGCTTTTCCACTAACCTTGGAGCCAACCCTAGGTGCCAACCAGTGAAGAGCTAGCCAAAATGAAGTTAATTACCTAGTTGCTCAAATGGAAAAGTGGCCTAATTAACCTAGCCCGACTTGGTCATCATGGGCTGATCTGATCTGATCAGATCAGTTATCATGTCGTACATATCAGGCTCTTGGAAGCCGCTACAATTAGAGAGAAAAGAGGATAGGATTGTAGGGGCTTTTGCCCGAGGAATGTTGGCATGCAAAAAAAAATAGTATGGGTGAAAAAAGGGAATGGGCGGGAGGGGAAATGTATGAAGTGGAGGATCTACGGACGAAAACACATAATAATCACTAACACCCTTCTATTAGTAAATATTCAGATGGGCCATATGCAATGCATCAGTGGTAGCAACACCCACGAAATTGTCAGCCAACATCCATTTATGTAAGAAAATTTGTGTTGACATTTTACAATAATTAAGTGAACCCTGTCAGTAAATGATGATGCATGGGAAGATTTGACTGCATCAGTGCCAGCCGGTCTAGTTGATGCATGTTCAACGCATTGGATCCATGCCACCTGGTCCTAGAAATGTCCACAATTTTTCCGTAGGAAACATTTCACCAAATGCTTGATTAGCCTATGTAGGCCCAGTTCTTTTAGCGGCTTAGAGAAGGGGCGGTTTCTTTTTTAAAGCCACCAAAAGAACTGGGTTGTGGTTATACTAGTGTTTATTTGAAAGACCATGTTAGTGTCGACCAAATATAAGAGCATTTAAATAACTACTTTAGAGGGAGTAGTACTTGTGAATCGCCTGGTGGATAATATGTGATCTAGTGTCACGGTAATCATAGCAAGTTGCCTGAATTGACGAATTAATGAAAGCCGCCATGGTGATGACCAATCCATTGACAACCACATCGATCACATCGTACTAGTAGTTGATGAACCACGTGAAAGCCAGTTAACCAGGTTTAGCTAGAATTAGGCTAGCAGCACCTTTCACTTGGGGTAAAGGAAATTAAAAGTGGCTAGTAGCATGATGGGCACGCATGTATGTGCGGCACCGTGCGGTGATGCCCATGCTGGTCGATAGATCCAATCTTGATAGTATACAATATACAATAGGGGTTTGTCTCCAACTGGGTTTCATGTGGTGCTAATTAAGCTGGCCACGGATTGGCTAATCAAGGCTGCAGCTAGCTGTTGTGTTAAGTAGTAGGGTTATCCCTGCTTAATTAGTTCCCTGTTTAAACTTCTACAGTTGGTGATTTACCTGCCCAAGTTATCCCTGCAAACTAAGCCATATTGGTGATTGGCCTGCCCGACCCTGCAAATTAACCACTCTCCACATATTGACACTGCGAATTAAATCATTGATTGATCCAAGTGTACGTCGATACAGGCTGGGTCCAGGTCAAATGAGGTGAAGGATCCCATATATAGTCTGTTCAAGTGCAGCCGTGAAAGGTGCAGGCACCTCCTGGTGGATGGAAAAATCGATTGGCTAGCTAGCCCAGCTCAGCTTAGGTGGTGCTCCACTGGGTAGATGATACTAGCCAGGAGGAGGTGTCCGAACCTGAAGCTGACGGTGCAGCCGACGGCGACCCCACCGTCCACTCCCCTCCGCAGAGCCGCTGTCGGCATCTCGGTTCCTGCACCATGCGTCTTGATTGTCTTGATCCGGTCTGGTATGCCGTGATGGCCAGGATTCATCACATGATGGCAAGGGAGAATCACATCACATGCACATGCACAGGCATCTTGGTCGCACAAGCTTGATTGTCTTCTTCCGTTCATGCGGTGATGGCCAGGATCACATCACATGCAGGTTAATTAAGGCAGCTCGGTCATTTTCACCCACAGACAAATTGATCGATGGTGTACTTAACGCAGTTGGTCTTGTTATGGAGCTGCACGTAGCTTAGCTGGTGGATACATACATCGCATCTGACAGGGCCAAAAATATCGGGTCTGACAGGTTTAACAACGAGAGGTCCCTGTCAGGACGGCACAAGTACAAAGAATAAAATTTACCTTCATTATCAGCTGAATGACTTTGAATTGGCAACAGGGACTGATTTTTCAGAGCAACCGTCTCCACTAGATCTTTACCTTTTGCCGGCTCCGAATTTATATTCCATTCAGCTGTCATAGATATTTTCCTTGGCTGGTTCATCCTCCTTCCTTGCTGGATGGAGGACCCTCTCTCTTCTCTGGCACTTTAAATCTGCTTTGAGTGATGCATATTCCAATAATATCCAGGTGTGAGGATTCTATTCGCGTATAGTAAGTATCAGCTTTTGGACCTTTTGAGCTTTCAGATAGCTGTTGGCTTTATCTGTCAGCAGTGCCCTTTAGCCTAAGCAACCCCACCATTAGTTTTATTAATGGTCCATTCTGAGCATAATTGATATATCATTGTTAAACAACACATAACGAGTTGGGATTCACCTGGAGAACAAATAGTAGCGCAAAAGGTATATATTTCCATCGGTAGTTGTGTTCTCATGACGTGGTTCTTTGCCAAGTACTTTTTATCACATAACTAAATTTAAATAGAACTTTATCTAAGTATTTCATCCGATAAATTGGCAGTATTTTTTGCTAACCACGGTAACATAATCTACACATCCTTATGTAAAAATTTAAATCTGGCAACCGAATTCTTGGTCCCAATGTCTTTCTGCTTTTTTCCCAATAATTTTATTTTTATCATTTCTATTTTGCTTTCACTCTTTCAGTTTTCATGATTGTAAAGTAAATTATACACTTTTGATAAACAAATGAAGTTATTTACATAAACACATGGACAATATTCAAATTATATGGAAAAAAATTAAAACACAAGCACATTTCTGAAAAGTATATGAACATCTTCAAAACATATAAATCATGAACACATTTTCACAGCATGAACATTTGTTTTCCAAAATATGTGGAGACCTTTCAATTTCATTAACATTTTTAAGATGCGGAATCAGTTTTTAAATAGTTTTTGCGATTTTGAAATTTCATGGACATTGGTTAAACTGCATGCACTATTTTGTAAATATGTGAACACTTTTTAAAAAAGACATGAATATTTCTTTAGATACTTGAATATATTTGTAAATTACCTGCACATTTTTTAAACTATAAGTACACGAAGTGTCTTTTGCTTCGCGGTCCGTGCATGAAGTGTTTTTTGTTTCTCTGAAATTAAACAACATATGAACTTCAAACTTAATAAGTACAATATGTCAAAAAACATCCAGATTTTTTTGGACGAATGAAATACTTCAAATAGTATTTCTTACTCAAAAATTCAGATTTTGTATATTTCTTTTGGGCCAAAAAATCTGGAAATTTTGCACATATTAGAGTTCTAAAATTTTGTTGACCTACAAAGTTTGAAGTCCATATGTTTTTTACATTTTAGGGAAACAAAAAAGAGAAAAAAAATTTATACATAAAATTATATTTGTTAGTATGGATCTCAAAGCAGTATTGGACAACACAGATAATGGGTACAGTGCACCAGGTTTAGAAAAAGAGAGAATTCCTTATTTGACACTCTTAAAATTGTGTTCCTTATTTGACACTGAAAAAAAAATTCTTCCATATATGATCTCTTGTCTTAATTTTTTTTCCCTATATGACACTCTAGTGCATTTTGTACATGTGAAAAGACCATTTTACCCATATGTATAATGTGACCACAAATATGTACAAGATAATAGTTGTTCAAAAAAATCAGTCGAGTTATCCATATATGACATCAGATATGCTGGTATTGTCATGCCAGTCGATTTGCTACTATGTTTAGGTCAAGTCTACTATGTTTAGGAATTAGGCCGGCCTGTAAAAAATCAGGTCAAGTCTACTACGTTTAGGAATTTTCCCCTGGATGAGCGGCGGGGTGGGCGGGCAGAGTCAGCCGGCCGGACAGCAACCGCACACGGCCGGAGCCCGGAGTGGCCACCTTGCCCACATGCACGTACTCGTGGACTTGGTCTCCGCCTTGGTTTCTTCCTCTTTTCTTCAACGCTAAGAGCGTCAATTATCAATGTCGATCGACGTCGCACTCACAGACCATACCACATGAAACTAGACCCACAGCCGAATACGTTCTAAATACATTGGATGCATGCGCTCAGGAATATAGAATACACACGCATCCCAAAAAAGACCAACGGAGGAGATAACATGTTCAGCTGTGCTCACTCTCATAAACGAATTTCCCCTAATTAGGCTCAATGCTACATATTTTTGGTCACATTATGTACAGGGGTAAAAAGGTCTTTTCACGTCTACAAAATGAACTAGAGTGTCATATAGCGAAAGAAATTAAGACTATAGGACATATAGGGAAGAAATTTTTTCCAGTGTCAAATAAGGAACATGATTTTAAGGGAGTGTCAAATAAGGAATTCTCTCTTAGAAAAATGAGCATCCTGGCTGGGATTCTACAAACTAATATTTACTTGAAACTCCAAAGGCTTTGTCGATAGTGTACAATTCTTAATGCAGATGGTTAATTTGTTATGTAATGTACGGTAATCATAACAAGTTGTGTTCATTTATTAAGCAAAGCTGTTATGATCAAGATCATTGACAGCGGATGCTTGACATTAAGGCAAAAAAAGGGAAATTAAAAAAGAAACAAAAGGCCATGTTTATAGGTGTTTGCACATGGGCTGATGAGTGCACTAATCTTGGATGTGAAGCTATTTGTCAAAAGGTATCCACTCTCATGTCAGTTACCTCGAGGCAGAAGTGGTGGAGACCTAACTTGATCTGGTCATGGGCTGGTCATCTCATCCTACATAAAGCTAGTCGATCAGGCACGTTGAACTTATCAAGCTAAGGTAGAATTGGGTGAGCAATTTCACTTGTGTAAGGGAAACGAAAAGTAGACATGATGGGCATGCACATATAAATCTTGTGTGGTGCCATTCTCATGCATACGGAAAGTAGACCGTGTATGATTTTCCTTCCCTGGCTAGTGTATCAATGGGCCACAAGATCGATTTATGTCCACATCAAAGCATCGTATACGTCACAGAGGAAATAAGGCCTACCACCTGTATTAATTAACTCAACTGAATAAACCCTGCGGGTAAATGGTGACGCAGAGTAAGGTCTGACTGCATCAGCATCAGTTGATTTAGGAGATGCATGATTAACGCATCCATTGCGGCGCACCTGAATCTCAAGATTTGTCTAAAAAGATTATCTCAGCGGAGAAACTGGTTAAGACTGACTTTGTTAGTATTTATAGTGAAGCTCGTACGTGGAATAGTCGACTAATATAACCAAAACATCATTGCTTAGCTTGGAAATATTCTACTAATATTTGGTAGAAAGTCTAAGACCAACTCCACCGCGCGACTCTATCTTGTCCGCCCCGTCCGTTTGGGGCAAAATGAACAAACCAGGCGGCCCAGCGCGCGACGGCCCGGACCCATCTGGTCCGTTTTGTATCCGGGCCGACCCATTTCGAGCGCAAACTTGCGTCGGGTTTGGGTCGCGTGGCAGACGGCCACCTACCTCCCACCCGCCAACATAAATGCGCATGGGCGGGTGGCCCCACCTGTCATCCGCACAACTCGGGGTCATCGTCCTTCTTAAATGGGAAGCCGTGGACCGGTCGTCGTTCACACTTCCCACTCCGGCCCCTCTCTGCCCCCTCGAAACCCGACACCCTCGAAACCCTAAACTCCCTGTCGTCGACCTCGCCGGCCGGCCGCAGCCATGGGCCTTTGGAACTAAGGCCGCAAGGGAAAGCACGACCGCGAGGCCGGCTCCTCCTCGGGCCGCCGCCGCAGATCCATGAAGAAGGAGGAGCCCGAGTCACCGCCGCGCTCCTCCCGTAGAGCCCCCGCGCCGGCTCCCTTCACCATTGCCCCTAGGTCGGCTGGCGAGCGCGACCGGCAGTACATCATCGCGGACGTGTGCCGGGGGTACTGGGAGACGAGGACGCCGGTCCCGTGGAGCGACGTCCACCTCCCCAACGGTTGGCACCTCTCCGCGGACCGGGTCCCCATCCCGCCGGTGCCAGCGAGCGGTCGTGCCCGGCGTGATGAGATCGTGCGCCGCCGCCGCCTGCTCCCCGATGACCTGTACTACAACCACAGGTACGCCCCCGACTCCACGCTGTGGGACACATGGCTCCAGGACGAGCACGACACACGCCGCGCGTCGTACTTCGCCGGCACCGTGTCGGGGCCGCGGTGGCCACGTGCAGAGGCGCGCGGGCGTACGCGGGTGCGTGGCCTAACGCCCACGCCGTCGCCTTCCCCGTCTCCGTCGCCACCTTCCCGCATGACAGCGGAGGAGGAGGCCGTCTCGTGCAGCGTGTCATGGAGGACTCCATGAACACGCATGACGAGCGGCAATCGGACGGCCTGGAGGAGGCCATGGCCCTCTCTGCCGCCGGCGACGTCGCCTTCCCGGAGCTGCAGCTGGCGGCCGTGACGGAGGACGCGATGGAGGAGGAGCCGCCGGCCGCGTTCCAGGAGCTGCTGGGCCAGGGGTGGGGCTGGTCCTGCACTGCTCCGGAGATGGCTGCCGGCGTGGGCGTGAACTGGTGCGCCACTCCGCCGCGGTCACCGGAGTGGGAGGCCTCGCCACGGGAGGAGGTGGTGCAGGCACCATCGGCCTTACAGGCCGCCTCCGTCCACCACGCGCCGCCGCCCCACCCGTGGACGCCGCCGGACTACGTCGACCTCGTCAGGGACGATGACGACACCGGCGGCCAGTGAAGACGGCGACGGCCACGGCACCGACGGGCGCGACAGGAGCGCACGGGAGGTTTTTTTTATTTTTTTATTATGTTAATTATGAAACTAGGCCGTTTAAGTGGACTGAGAAAGTGGGCCGTTTTTTGGCCGTACCCCTATATATGTTTTATATTCTTTTAAAATGCGTTTATTTACTTTTTAAGTAATTTAATTCTAGTTTTTATATTTTTTTTATTCACGTCCACCCCGAACATGATTTGGGGTGCGGCTGCGCGGTGGGCGCACGCATGACCCACCGGACAAAGCTGGACACGGGTGGACCCATCGGCGCCCCAAAGGGACAAAATCCGGCCAATCCGGACGTCCGTTTGAGATCGTGCGATGGAGTTGGCCTAAACACCGTCAATGGAATACTATTTCTTAATTGCCGGTGGTTAATCTGTGATGCAATGTCACAGTATCACAAACAAGTGGGTTATATTGATTAATTAACCAAAGATGCCATCGTCATAACCGATCCGTAGACAATGAGAGCTCGAATGTTAGACTAATAAGGGTTAAGTTGGCTTTTGCACTAATCTTGGAGGCAGACCTAGCTGTCAATTACTAGCAAGAGCTAGCCAAGCGGAAGTTAATTACCTAGAGGCTAAAAAAGTGCGAGTGACCTAATTAACCTAACCCTGCTTTTCAAAAAAGAAAAGAAAAACTTGCCGGACCTGACCATCATGGGCTCATCACATCGTACAGAAGCTAGTCGATGAGTCACATGGAAGCCAGTTACCAGGCGTAGCTAGAATTAGGCCGGCACTTTCACTTGTTAAAGGAAACTAAAAGGGGCCAGCATGTATGTGTGGCACCATGCCCTGATCCAATCCTGATACTAGTATAAAATATACGCTTGGGATTTGTCTCCTCCTTGGTTTCATGTGGTGCTAATTAAGCTCGCCACAGATTGGCTAATCAAGCCTACAACTAGCTGCTTTGTTAAGTTTTACCATGCAGATAAATTATACCACTGGCCGCCTCAAAAAATAAATTATACCATTGGTGATTGGCCTGCCAAACTTGACCGAGGAGATCGATGCAGGCTGGATTCTGTCTGGACGTAGTACCAACTGTAGCCGTGCAGGCAGCTCCTGGTGGATGGACACATACATCGATTGGCTAGCTGGTTCAGCTCAGCTCAGCTCAGCTCAGCTAGGTGGTGCTCCGCTGCGTAGATGATAGCCAGGAAGAGCTGTCCGGACGAACCTAGCGGTGGAGCCGACGGCGACCCCGCCGTCCACTCCACTCCGCCGTGCCGCTGTCGCCGTCTCGGTTCCTGCACCAACGCACCATGCATCCTGGTCGATTGTCTTGATCCGGTCTGGTATGCCGTGATGTCCAGGATTTATCATATGGCAAGTGAGAATCACATCACATGCAAGGTTAATTAAGGCAGCTCGGTCCTTTTCACCCACTGACAGTGTAATGGTTCACTACTACAGCTGGCCTTGTTATGGTGCTACACGTAGGTTAGCTGGTGGATACATATACATCGGATCTGACGGGGCCAAAAATATCCGGCCTGACTGACGGGTTTAACAAGGAGAGGTTATGTTAGGGGCGCCATCCCTGTCAGCATGGCACAAGTACAAAGACGAAAATGTTGGCAAGTACTTCCTCCGTCCGAAAATACTTGTCATCAAAATAGATAAAAAGAGATGTATCTAAAACTAAAATACGCCTAGATATGTCCCCTTTTATCCATTTTGATGACAAGTATTTCCGGACGGAGGGAGTATTTTTTTGAAAGAGCGCAGAAGAGCTGCGAAGCGGTTTCATTAAGAGGAAAGGACGGCTAACAGCGAACTATACAAAGTACTCCCTCCGTTCGGAATTACTTGCCGTAGAAATGGATGTATCTAGACATTTTTTAGTTCTAGATACATCCATTTCTGCGACAAAGTAATTCTGAACGGAGGGAGTAGATGATACACCCGGTGCAAAGCCAAAGAGAAAGGAAAACAAATGCGCGGGAGCGCGCGGGAATGAAGGCTACTCCTCATAAATCAAAGGCCGACCGCCTGCCAGCGCCCATTGATTAGTTTCATCGACCGGAACGGCGAATACTTGCTCGACCCGCCGCTCGACGTCCTGAAGATGCTATCGGTCTGCTCCTTCCAGATGAACCATAGAACCATAACTGCTGCGGCCACCCACAGGTGATCAAGATGCTCTGCCGTCTCCAAGTTCCGTGGAAAGAATGGGCAGAAGTAGGAATTAGGCAACTGCCGCGTGAGCAGTCTGTCCGCCGTCAGGATTCTATTTTGCCCAAAGAGCCAGGTGAACAGGCGGTATTTGGCCGGAGCCCAAGCGCCCCACTCACAATGGCAAAGCGCGACGCCGTTGATCACCGACCACATGTGCACGAAGGAAGGCATTGACTCAGTTGTAAGTTGTAACCCATCCCCGATGATGGATGTTTGTCTACCACAACTTGTAAGCTAGTATGCATGTAGGATGTTTGATATTTATCAGTCATGTTATGCAAAATTTCTGGGTTTCCAACCCTTAATGTGACATGTTATTCTGTCTTGCATAATATTTTTATCTCTGAAGGTGCAATGATGCAAAAGAGTGCACTGGCTGCCTTTTGAATATAAATGTGTTATGATTTTATGGGAGCCTTTTTTGTGCTAAACTCCTTATCTGCAACTGCAAGTCCCTAGCCCTTCATGAGCAAAACACATTATACTCTAGATTTCTCTACTTGATTGTACTGAATCATGCATTATAAACTGTTGCACGATGTTTGATAGAGATATCCATTATAGAAATTTACCAAGACATTTGAGCATAGTAAAGATAAATGAACGCACACACAAACATATATATTCTATAATCATACAAGTGCCACCAATTGACCAAGTAGAGGCCTACAAGTTGTCCTTTATTTTCTCACATTTTAGTGGTTAGGTTTTTAAATATTTTTAAGTGTGTCTCATAAACATAAACAAATATATTTTTTGTTACCAAATACACTTTGTGTGGTTTATTATATTAAACATAAATCATATAAAAAATAAATATAAAAGTTTGGTATAAATTAAATTCAACTTTATATTATAATCTATTGTCTTTTATGAATGATCAGTCTAATATTGATCGAAACATGCACGACCCATGGTGGATCCAACATTTAATATAAAAAAATGTTTTAATAACTTTTTCGTAATATTTTTCTTTCTGTAAGCATAGTTGTTAAATCACTAATAAGGTGCACGAAAAACTTTAGTCTTCACACATTAGATAAAATAAATTAATGAGTAATCTTTTACTAATGAGTATGTTCTCCTCATTATCCACTTGTTAACCAATTCTTTTCTTATATTGTTATAAAATTTATAATCAAATTGTGATTTTTTCATCCAGTAAATGGACTATTTTTTTCTTTAACTACAATTAAAAAAATTATAGCTCCATTCGATATTTTTTTAGTCGCATATCTATTTACGAAATAAAATTAGTTGTACAACTTCTAATAATTAATTTAAAAAATTATGAAATGATCTGAGTGGGGTTTGGCTGAACTATCGTGACCTTGTCTCAAGTGATACATGATTAATGCATTAGGTAGGGCACTCATTTTTACATTAGGAATATGAGATTTTTCATTTCATAGAGAATTACAACTTATGACTAAAATTATTTTGCCACACATCAATTTTAACCTAACAAAACGTTCTTTTTTAGTTAAAGATTTTTTTTGCTTCATTAATGATGTTTGCATGTCTCAGCCATGTGCAATTAGGCAACGTTAATGTCGAAAGAACTTCACAACACTTTGTTTCTAGGATCACCAGTATGTTTATCCATTGCACAACAAGGGGTAGACTATCGCAACAAGCTTCAAGCTCAGCATGTGTTGAGTGTGTTGATACACGAACACGTCACGTGTACCCTCGACGGCGAGGGTGATGCACCGCAGCTCACGTCGAAGGAGACCCGACCGACAGCGCGATACGCAAGACAGTCGACGGGCGCTTTTGCAGACCCGAAACCCCACACCCCCGGGAGGGACCCCGTCAGGGAGTGCGGCGACTATGGGCTGCCCTAGGTCGATTCGCTCGCCCCTAGAGCCTCGAGATTCGCAGCTCTCAAACACGAAGAACATCGAAGAACGAGAGAGAAAAACGATGGAGAGATAAAACGTAGATGAAAAATTAGTATATTGATTTGTTCGATTGTGTGTTGTTCAATCGGCCGTCACCCCCAACATATATAAGAGGCGGCTGGACTTCCCGTACAAGTAAAGGATTCGTCTAGGCTTTCCTTACAAGAAAAATTACATCAATTCACGTCCTAGAGTCCTAGTTCTATTCCAACTCGGATTCAGTCTGAATCTGGCCCAAACTCTGTCTTCCTTCTTGCGCGGGCCGCCGAGCTTGCATATGATCTCCGATCAAGACGGCCCAAATATCAAACTTGTGCGCCTCGATGATACGAACAACTCTCATGTTGATTACTTTTTCAAATAAGGCCATCTTGAATATTCCTTGAGGTCATCTTTACCTTCCAGTCGGACTCGGTCTTGCAGTAGACTGGATTATCCGAGTCTTGTAGTGAACTTGTAGGCCATATACTATCTCTGATGATGATGACTCCAAAACCAAAGTTTATCGTCTTGATGATATGCATAACTTTTGTATTGAACACTTCTTCATCCGAGGTCATCTTGATAAACTTTCGGGCACATGTTCAGTTTAACTCGGATTCGAGCTCATCCACTCGGATATTAGAGACTTTCACTTGGACCATCCGACTGGACTTTTTCACTCGGAAAACAATCTTTCACTCGGACTATTTTCATCTCGAGGACAATTTCACTCGGATGACTATATTTTTATTCGGATAATAATAAGTTCATCCGGTCAGCAAACTCCCACTCGACCGGTAATTTTCACTCGACCGGTAAATTTTCACTCGGATGATAAGCTTTTTATCGATCGGTAAGTTTTTACTCGAAAGGTAAGCTTTCACTCGACCGAAAACATAGCCTGATCTTGATTTGTCTTCTCAGGTCCCATACGACCTCGGATTGAAACGAATTATATATGAAAATCGATCGGCTCGACGAGACGAAACTTTCTTGTGTTGAAGTTTTTTCGATTCAAGGATTTCTTAAGGGCCGAATTGCTCGCGCGACCCATCAGACATGGTGTCTGGTACTCTGCGCCATATTTCCATCCAGCTTTGGTCTGAAGTGTATTGCCTCTAACTTTTGCATATGAACTTGGATTGAGATGATTTATATATCAAAATTGATTGCCTCGACAAGACGAAGACAATTCCATTAGAGTACTCCTTCATCCGAGGTCTTCTTGAAGGCATGATCGGCCGAAAACCACTCGGAATATTGAATTCTGCCACTCGGAATATAATTTCGGCCCCTAAGATGGAGTCGGACGATGATAACCTAAACATCAAAGTTGTTCCACTCGGTGATGTGAAACTTTTCATGTTGAAAACCCTTTCACTCGAAGGCATCTCATTTTCTTTTACGCCGTGCCAAAATCTGATGTCAACACATGCCCCCCTGTTTTTCGGCAAAGCTTGCACGCCGAAAAATAATACGCACGGTGTTTGTTCTAAGGACGATGTCAACACTCCATCGGCCATTTATTTTCTTAGGGCGATAATTATGTATCGGCCATGTTTGTGCTAAGGGTGATAATCATATATCGGCCGTTGCCTACTTAGGCTTCTTGCCACACACTCGGGTGGTATTTCTTCAAGTATTTGCCATTGAGAGCTCTAGGTAACACCGTCCCTTGTACAGATTCCACCAAATAAGAGTTTCCGGGAACTACTCTTGTAATTCTAAAAGGACCTTCCCAACTCGGAGACCACTTCCCGAATTTTCTATCTCTTGAACCAATCGGCAGAATCACTTTCCAGACGAGATCACCAACTTGAAAATTCTTCAACTTAACTTTCTTATTGTAAGCTCTTGCAACCCTCACCTTGTCTCTCTCTATGGACTTCAAAGCAACCAAACGTTTATCGGCAACTTCATCAATATTGTCCATCATCAAGTTATAAAAGTCTACTGCTGATAAATCATTTTGTTTGGCTATTCTCAAAGCATTCAAATTTACTTCCACTGGTAAAACGACCTCTTGACCATATACTAGATCATATGGAGTTACCTTCGTAGCACCATGCCTTGAAATTCTATGTGCCCATAAAGCTTCAGACAACAACTCATGCCATCTCCTCGGATTATCCTCAATCTTCTTCTTGATGAGCTTGATTAAAATTTTATTGCTAGACTCAGCTTGTCCATTAGCTTGGGCATAATACAGAGAGGAATTGAGCAACTTTATGTTATAAGATTCGGCAAACTCTCTGACTTGGTGTGACATGAAAGATGAACCTTGATCCGTAGTTAACGTTTGAGGAACACTGAATCTATGAATAATGTGCTCGGTTATGAATTGAATTACCTCCGTATGTGTCATGTTCTTGAGAGGTACTGCTTCAGACCATTTAGTGAAGTAATCAGTTGCCACCAATACGAACAGATGCCCTTTTGAGGAAGACGGATAAATTTGCCCAATAAAGTCTAAACCCCATCCTCTGAAAGGCCACGGCTTGATAATAGGATGTAACATAGCAGCAGGAGCCAATTGAATATCACCAAATTTTTGAAAAGCTTCACATCCTTTATAATATCTGAAGCAATCATTAATCATAGTCGGCCAATAAAACCCAGCACGTTGCAATAACCATTTCATCTTGGGAGCTGACTGGTGAGTGCCACAAATACCTTCATGTACTTCTCCCATAGCAACTCTTGCCTGATCCTCATCCAAACACTTTAGAAGAACATCATCGACTGTTCGCGATAAAGACCATCATTCGAGTGCTTCCAGATAAAGTTATCCTCAACATGCGGCTGCAGATGGAAGTCATGAACAAGCATTCAAAAGGTAAAGAACTCCCGGATGTGGGCAGGGGAGATGACAGTAGTGTGATTCATCTTAAAGATCCAAGCATCTCCATAAAGGGCCTCCTACACCTTTCATTTTTTTCTCCTCGACGCCTCATAACTTAACGGGGCGATGTCTGTGCCCAAGCAGCAAAGGGAAGTCCCAAAAGGGTGTATTTGCTCCATTCAATTGGTGATTATGGTGGAGGGCTATAAGAAATCAAGGTCCTCCTTGGTGGTGCTCCACCGGGAGTACTAGCCAACAGGAGCTATCAGAACATGATGTTCCAGCCGACGACGATCCCATGGTCCATTTCGCCGTAGGCCGTGTCTAATTTCCTAATCGTGGGTGATTAATCTGTGATGAAATGTCACAGTGCTCAAAATAAGTAGTGTGCATTGATTAACCAAAGCTGCTATGACCAAGACCATTGACAGGGGAAGCTTGAAATTTAGGCAAAAAAAGGGAATCAAGAAAAAAGGCCATGTTCTCAAGAAAAAAAGGAATACCATGTGTATAGGTTGTAGCTGAAGCACGGATGCATGTTCATTACCTCGAGGTAAAAGTGGTGGAGACCTAACTTGATCTTATCATGGACTGGTATCATCATACATAAAGCTAGTCGATCAGCCACACATGGAAACTTTATGAAGCTTAGGGTAGAATTGGGTCGAGAGAAGGAAAAGGCCCCCATATCTCTCGGTCCCAGAGGGCACGGGCGGAAACCTAATAGCCGCCGCGGGCGTCTCTACCAACCACTCCCATCCCCTCGTCGCCGGAGGAGGAGGCGGCCGGGCTAAGATGGCGGAGGCGGGCCCCCCTCCTCTCCTCTCGATCGGATCTCGCAATGATGCCAAATGTGCATGGCGGACCGACCTAGCATGCGGCGTCTTGGCTAACGGAGGGCACGGGACGGCCTGGCTCGTGGCGGGCGTCGATGATGTGTTCTTGCCGCTCTAGTACCATGGTCGCGGCGGAGAGGCCATTTCGCAGGGCAGCGAGCACATAAAGAACCAAGTGCGATATATTTGTAGGCCGAAGAACCAAGGAGGTTTAGGCATTGAAAACCTTGAGGTAAAGAATAGGTGTCTACTCAGTAAATGACTGTGCAGGCTCTCTATAGAGGGGAAGGGTGTCTGGATACAGTTATTGCGTAATAAATATTTGCAATCCAAGACCCTCACATAAGTGACGACGCAGCCGAATGATTCCCCTTTTTGGAAGGAGTTGATGAAGACAAATGTTGCCTTCTTCAATATGACCAAATTCATTATAGGAAACGATAATACTACTAGATTTTGAAAAGATACATGGCTAGGGGCCAATCAAGTCCCACCTTAAGGAAATTCATGGCACCTGAAGACATCAAAGATTGAAAGCATTTTAATAAAGGAACTTGTTAATATCGATGTTGCTGTTTTACACTGGAGCACCGGCCCAAGTAATAAAACTGCCACAGGCTAGCTTTGCTTGGAAATATTCTACTAGTGTTTGCTGGAAAGTCGAGACCACTGTCGATGGAGTGTTATTTCTTAATTGCCTGTGATGTTAATCTGTGATGCAATGTTAGTATGTCACGGTAGTCACAAACAAGTTGTGTGCACTAGATTACCTAACCAAGGTGACATGGCCATGACCAATCCATGGACAGCGAGAGCATGGAAGTTTAGACTAAAAAAGGGTTAAGGTGGCTTTTGCACTAGTCTTAGAGGCGAGCCTAGCTGTCAATTACTAGCAATAGCTAGCCAAGCTGAAGAACATTAACCTAGCCCGATCTGACCATTATGGGCTTCTCGATCAAATCGAAGCTTAGGTTAGCTAGAATAGGGTTTCACTTTGGCAAAGGAAACGGGAAGTGGCTATATATTATCCTTGCTCAGCTCCCCGGTTAAACTACTACCAGGTTCAAACTTTCTGTAACCTGGCTAAATTACCCCTGCAAATTAACCATTTATGCCCAGATTGACTCTGCCAATGAAACCACTGATTGATCCAAAGTGCAGATGGATGCAGGCTGGGTCCAGGTGAAAAGAGGTGGTAGATCCCATCTGGATTTTTTTTTATTTTTTTTAAAAGGAGATCCCATCTGGATTCGGTGTGGAGGAACCAAGTCAAGTGCAGGCAGCTCCTGGTGGATGGACAAATCGATTGGCTACCTTAGCTCAGATCACCTAGGTATATGGCCAGGAATAGCTATCCATCCGAACCTGACGACGACCCCACCGTCCACTCCGCCGTGCCGCTGTCGCCATCTCGGTTCCTGCACCATGCGTCCTGGTCGCGCCAGCATCTCGATTGTCTTGATCCGGTCTGATGCAGTATGCCGTGATGGCCAGGATTCATCATATGGCAAGTGTGAATCACATCACATCACATGCAAGGTTAATTAACACAGCTCGGTCGTTTTCACCCGCTGACAGATTGATTGATTATATACCACAGTTGGCCTTGTTGTGGAGCTACATGTAGCTGGTGGATACATCCGGTCTGACGGGTTTAACAACGAGAGATCAGCACGGGACAAATACAAAGCATAAAATGTTTCTAATTCTACCGTGTTGCACCGATCATCTGCTGGACGGCTTTCAAGTTTGAATTGGCAAACAAGGCAAGGGCTGATTTTTCAAAGCAACCGTCTCCACTTTAGTACATCTTTTCTTTTCTACAGCCGGCTCCGAATTTGTACTATTCAATTCATCTTCCAGCCTACGTATATATTTTCCCTGGTTGGGCTGGGAATTGGAACAGCTACTTGAGCCAATCATGATCAGTTGATCATCTTTCTTCCTTCCTTTCTTCCTGGACGGACGCTCTCTCTTCCTTCCTTTCTTCCTGTAAGGATTTTATTTGCATCTATTTGCTTTTGGACCTTTTGAGCTTTCAGGTATCTGCTGGCATTGGTGCTTTATCTGTCAGCACAAGTGCCCTTTAGCCTAAGCAACAGTTCATCCGGAAAGCAACACCACCATTAATTGTACTGTACTATATATGCACATTCATTCAGAGAGGAAAAGAGAGTTGTCCTTCATACAATTCTTGTCATCAAAATGGATAAAAGGAGATGTATCTAGACGCATTTTAGTTCTAGATACATCAGTTTTATTCATTTTGATCACAAGTATTTTCGGACGGAGGGAGTACTAATTATCTCTCTGAAGAAATTTTCCCTTTTTCTAGTGTACATGCATGTGGATGTACATGAGACAGCAAAGCAGAGCATGCACCTAGATAACAGAACAGAGCACTTTACTCTTGTGGTGTACATGTATGCTGCCTCAGACATAGAGAGGTCAGGTCCCCATCAGCTTCATAACAAAACATTTGCAACGTACTATACTATTAGCACTGTGTGTGATTCATCATTAGTAGCAGGGCCAACGGCCACGAGATTAGTCGCCCAATGTCCATGAGGGGCTATCAACGCACTGTGTTGAGAGCACCTGATCCTAGAAATCTCACGATTTGTCCAGCATTTCAGCGGGGAAACTTGTCGAGATTTTAACGTAGAGTATGTTCGTGGGACAATCAGACTAATATGTCCACCACATGATTAGAGCATATACAGCCAGACTTTACAAATTTGACTCCCTAGACACGTTGATGGACAGTGATTGGTGACCCCTTAGGCGAACTCAACGAATGTACGCATTTCATCCGTTTGGGTCCTTGCGGACAAGAAAGATGGCCCAACACGCGGACGCAAATGGGCAAGTGTTTTTCTATTGTTCATGGCGACCCATTTCCGGTTCAAATTTGGCAGTGTTTGCGTATGTGCCGACGCGCCATCCTCCTTTGTCCTCCTCCTGGCCCGCCCGTATGTGGCACGGCCACCCCATTTCCATCCACTCTCTTAGCCGTGCCATTTCGCCGCCACTGCAGCGGCCAGCACTGGCTCACCGGTGGCCCACCCGCCGCTTCCAGAGTGTCCCTGCGCATGTTGGTGCGATGTTGTATGCTGACATGGCATATGGTACTACACAAAACTGTTCAAGAATTCATCCGATTAATCAGTTAACGGGCCAGTTAATTGTTACTCATTGGGTGGTCGAATCGAATAACACCTATTCGTCGTATTAACTTGTTAGGCCGATTAATTGACCTATAAGAACGATTAATAGGTTGTTAGGTCGATTAGTCGTTGCTGGCCCATTAACTTGTGGGCAATCGAAACCAAAAAAATTGGCACGTAACCCCTCTAATCCCCCTTCTCACTCCGGAATAGCTAGGGCTTGACCAAACAGTATCATATTTTAGTATATTACATAGCTGAGAACATGAGAGTATCGTACGTAAAAAAACTAGATATATATTGGCAAGTTCTTATTTACTTTACCGATTAATCTAGTTAATAGGCCGATTCACCGATTAATCCCTACTCCCAAGCAGGCTGAGCAGCTACCAGTTACCGATTTTCTGAACAATGCGCAAAACTACTAGATCTATTTTGCTATCTGCTTTGCTATGTTTGATTATCAAAGTTTGGAATTTGGAAATGAATGGCCAAGGGCCAAACGGGTGGCACGCTGTCCAAGCAGACCAAATGCGTCGGCAGATTGGGCACACCGCCAAGTTTGGCGTGGACATGGGCGGATATGGTGAGGGTGTCCTGCTTTAGGGGGTGCTTACACTAGTAGAAAAGAGGGCTTTGGTCCATTCCGGGTTAGCCCATTAGTCCCGGTTCAGTCTAGAACCGGAACTAATGGGGGCATTAGTCCCGGTTCGTGCGCCCAGGGGTCACGTGGGCCATTTGTCCCGGTTCGTTTGGACCTTTTAGTCCCGGTTGGTGGCACGAACCGGGACTAAAGGGTACGATGCCCATTAGTCCCGGTTCGTGAAACCAACCGGGACTAAAGGGTTAGACCTTTAGTCCCGGTTCGTGCCACCAACCGGTACTAATGGGGTTTGATGCATTAGTACTGGTTCATGGCACGAACCGGTACTAAAGGTCCCATTTTCAAACTCTACCCCCCCCCCCATCGCCTTTTCAGTTTAAAAAAAATAAAATAAAAGAAAATGATGAAAATGTCAAAAAAATAAGTTTCCCATGTGATATGTGGTCTAGTTGTTGGGAAAATTTGCAAATATGAATTTCGACTTTATTTGCAAAATCTCTCGAGAATTTGTAAAAATGGGCATAACTTTTGCATACTAACTCGGATGAAAAAGTTTTTTATATGAAAAATCATCTACTCAAAAAGTTACATCCAAATTTAACCGGGGGAACCCCGTTAAACATTTTCAAAATCCTCAAAAACCTAACAGAAAAAAGTTATGGGCCTTTTTAGATCTAGAGTGGAAAAAATCGAAAACATTTCAAATTGTGGTCAAACAATGGTCAAACTAATTATTCTACAATATTAGTGTTACTAAATAATTATTTCAGTTATTTTGAATTTTGGTCAAATCTGGTCAAACTGTGGTCAAACTGTGGTCAAATAATGGTCAAACTGTGGTCAAACTAATTATTCAAGAAATATTAGTGTTACTAAATAATTATTGTTTTTTAAAACAATAGTTTCAAACTCAAACAGTGAAATGTGTCACTTCAAAATTCCTGAAGGTTAATAGGATTAACATCTTACTATTGTGAGGAAAACAACAAGTGCAGACTTGGAAACGAGGAAGAATAGAACCCGGAAGTTAAGCGTGCTCAGGCTGGTGGAGTGGGAGGATGGGTGACCGTTCGGGAAGTTAGATGATTTGGAATGATGAGGGGTGATTAGAGATTAGAGGATAAATTGAGCAGTGATGAGGGGTGGTGATTAGAGGTTAAAATAATTCAGAAATTTGAAAATAAAAAAATTCAAAAAAAATTGAAAAAAAATTGAAAATAAAAATCGTAAAATTTCCTTTAGTCCCGGTTGGTGTTACCAACCGGGACGAAAAGGTGGAGCTCCACGTGGTCGCGGCCTTTAGTCCCGGTTCGTTTAAGAACCGGGACTAAAGGGGAGAGGCATTAGTGACGACCCTTTAGTCCCGGTTCAAAAACCGGGACTAAAGGGCCTTACCAACCGGGACAAAAGCCCCTTTATCTACTAGTGTTACCACGTCGGCTCTCAACCACACGAGTCGGGCCGAGGACCCCTTCCCCCCATGATTATCAACCAGTGGGCTACGTTCGTTGGGCCCACGAGCGCCAAGATCGATAACTCTGAAGACTTGGCGCATACTCCAAGACTTAGAGGTCGTCCTCGTGATGATTACCTTTATATGTAACCGACCTATGTAAACCCTAGGCATCGCCGGTATCTATATAAGCAAGGGGTAAGGACCATAGACGCCAAATCTCATACACACACGATATCGTGGCATATCAACTTGTACTTTGTACCCCGTCGATATTAATACAATCAAACCAGGATTAGGGTAGTGTCTCTTCGAGAGAGCCCGAACATGGGTAAATCATATGTTCCTGTTACCATCGTGTCACGGTTGCTAGCTCAGCACCCCCTACCCAAGATCTGTTGGATTTAACTCCATCACATGGGGCAAAATGGCAATCCAAATGGACGAAAAACAAACGAGAATCATGTACCTTTACGTTTCTGTGTGGGAGTTGGCCTTATATCTTAGCTTTCACTAGTAGAAAACGGGCCATTTATCCCGGTTCCAGAGGCCCTTTAGCCCCGGTTCTGGAACCGGGACGAAAGGGTCGGGACTAAAGCCCAAAACCCTTTAGTCCCGGTTCACTTATGAACCGGGACAGAAGGGGCTCCACGTGGCCGCTGCGGGGCGCCTAGACAGGAGGATCTTTAGTCCCAGGGACCAAAAGGCCGCCACGCATCAGCAGTTGGCAGGAGCTGGGGGGTTTGTTTTTTTAAAGGGGGAGGGGGATTAGGGGTTTTTTGAGGGTTAATTTAGGGGTTTGATCATATTGTCTTAGCTAGCTAATAGAGAGAAGTGACATCTCTTTCTTCGTGCTTGGTCGACGCTACCTACTATACGTAACTCGACACACTAGCTAGTAAGCAAATGAAGGAACCATTAATTACAGAAGATCGTCATGAACATATATATACAGAGAGAAGTGAGACCTCTCTTTCTCTGAGAGATTGGTCGAACAACATGTTTTCGTATATCTATCCGGCGCTACTACCTATATTCAATATAACATGTCTTACAATCTCTAACACCTAAAATCGGTTCCAACTTCCACATGGTATTCTCCGGCTTTAGGTATGACATAGTCAAGAAAGAATCCCGTCAATTCCTCTTGAATTGCTCGTGTGCGATCATGTGGTAGGAGTTCATCCCGCATATGCCACAACTAATTTAAAGAAGGGGTCAATACATATATATGAATGAAACTCAACACAATTGATGGTAATAAAATAAAATTGTGAATATTTTTTTTACGTACTTCATATTGCTCTTCCGAGTAGCTGAGCTGAGTTCCAAACAAGTCTAGCTTCTTTTTAATTCTCGGCATGAAACTATTCTTCCCAGACTCCCTATAGGTTTTCATATACCATTCATGCAATCTTCGCATCATTGTTGATAGAGGAGGATGATCAGGTTTGACGAGAGGCTTCCCGTCCTCGTATTTGAAGGGGCCCGCCTCCATTATTTCAAACTCTACATGATATGTACCGGGCACCATCCCCGGATGATGAGCGACGATATCGCTAGACACCTTGAGCGAGGGGCACATTTGGTTCGCCTATTCGCCGAGCTGGGGAATTTTTTTCCCACTTCTTCGTTCTGCTAACCTTGCATCACTGCAAGTACTTCTCGACCGCTTCGCTTCCTTATATCTCTTTTTAATAAGGCGGACATAGTTCGAATCCGGCAGAGGCTGTGGTGGTCGCTTCAGGGCATCGATAGTCCGCTTCGCTTTCACCGGATCTACCGTTTCCTTCAGAGGTGGAGGTTTCCGTGCAAAATGGTCCCTCACCTGGGCATGACAGATGTCCTCATTTTCCAAAAAAATGTTCTACTCATTTTGCTCATTTTGCCTCACATCCAAATCTTGCTCATTGTGCACCTCATTCGAATATTGCTCTTTTTGCACCCAAACATCATCCAAGTTGGGCTCATTTTGCACCACAACATCATCCAAGTCTGGCCCAATTTGCACCCCCAACATCATCCAACTCTGCTTCGTCTTGCAGCACAACATCCAAGTCTGGTTCAGTGTGCACTCTTTCACTCCTCCTGCCACGGTGGGTACTCAGTGATGTGGATGGTGGATGGGGTCTCTGACATGGTTGTCGGGGTGGCCGTCCATATGGTTGGCTCTCCGGCAAGCACCATGGCGGCGGTGGTGGCTTTCCTTCTTGGTCATGTGGACGGCAAGAGGTGTGGCGGCGAGTGGATCGGGCGGGCTCTCCGTCTTTGGTAGTGGCGTTGCCCCGATCCGGAACTAGGGATCTACTCTTGTCGCGTGTGTCCTGGAGGACTCATGGTGATACGGTAGAACTGCCGAGCGACTCCGTGCTTTGTCGCAGAAGACGGCGACACCCATAGGTGACGCTCTCTTCCTGAAGATGCCGTCGAGGTACTCTTCTTCATGTCTAGATTCCGGGTGAAAACCCTTGTCCGTCTAGACCCGGCAACAGTGATGCTTGGCGTCGTTATCCCTCCTGAGGGTGCTGTCGTGGAGCTTAGGTGTTTTAGGGCTTTGTGTGACGTTGTACTCAGATCATCATCTGCTCTCGCTCGGTAGCCTAGTCGTGTCCTGTGTGGTGCGGATAGTCTAGGATCGGCATTGTTTGAGAGCTACCCATCATCTTGTATCGTTCTGCATGGTACTTTGTTCCGTGATTGCTTTATATATAAAGCGAGACGAAAGCCTGTTTCGAAAAGAGCCAAGCCAAAATGAAGTTTACCTAGAGGCTCAAAAAGCAGGGGTCACCTAATCAAGATGGCCCAATTTGTCTGGCCATCATGGGCTCCTCGATAACCTGGCTAGAATTAGGTTAAAACTTTCACTTGGGTAAAGGGAACGGAAAGCGGCTGTCATGACGGGCATGTGACATTGTGTCGCACCATGCCCCATGCTGGTCGAGGACGCGAGATCCGATCCAATCCTGATAGTAAAATATAGATTTGGGATTTGTCTCGTGCTTGGTTTCATGTGGTGCTCATTAAGCTGGCCACAGATTGGCTAATCAAGCCTGCAACTAGCACAGTTCCCTGGTTAAACTAGTACAGTTGCTGGTGACTACACCTGTAACCTGCCCAAATTACCCCTGCAAATTGAGCCATTGGTGATTGGTCTACCATAATTGATCCTGCAGATTAACCCATTGATTGATCCCAAGTGCGGATGGATGCAGGCTGGGTGCAGGTGAAAAGAGGTGTGAGGGATCCCATCTGGATTCTGTCTGGCGGAACCAACTGCATGCAGCCGTGCTCCACTGGGAGTGGGAGTGGGGGTGGGAGTACTAGCCAGTAGGAGCTGCCGAACCAGACGGTGTAGCCGACGGCGACCCCACCGTCGGCGTCGACTCCGCTCCGCCGTGCCGCTGTCGGCATCTTGGTTCCTGCACCATGCATCCTGGTCGCGGCAGCTTGGTTGTCTTCATCCGTTCATGCCGTGATGGCCAGGATCGCATCAGATGCAGGTTAATTAAGGTAGCTCAGTCCTTTTCACCCACTGACAGATTGATTGATTATTTACCACAGTTGGCCGTGTTATGGAGCTACACGTAGCTGGTCGATACATCGGATCTGACGGGGCCAAAAATATCCGGTCGGACGGGTTTAACAACAAGAGGTTAGGGGCGCCGTCCCTGTCAGCACGTCACAAGTACAAGGAACAAAATGTTTCTAATTCTACCGTGCTGTATCGATCATCTGCTGGACGGCTTTCAAGTTTGAATTCGCAAACAAGGAAAGGGCTGATTTTTCAGAGAAACCTTCTCCACTTTAGTAGATCTTTTCTTTTCTACAGCCAGCTCCGAATTCGTATTATTCAAATCATCTTGCAGCCTAGATATTTTCCCTGGTTGGGCTGGGAATTGGGACGGCTTCTTCGTCCGGTCATGATCGATTCATCATCTTTCTTCATTCCTTTCTTCCTGGACGGACCCTCTCTCTCTTTTCTCTGCTTTTACTTAGTGATGCATTCATATTCTAATAATATCCAGATGTAAGGATTTTATTCGCATCTATCTGCTTTTGGACCTTTTGAGCTTTCAGGTATCTGTTGGCATTGGTGCTCTGTATGTCATCAGCAGTGCCCTTTAGCCTAAGCAACAGTTCATCCCGAAAGCAACACCACCATTAATTGTACTATATATTCACATCAATTCAAAGTGGAAAAGAGAGCTCTCTTTCAAAAATATTACTCCCTCCGTTCCTAAATATTTTTCTTTCTAGAGATTTCAACAAGTGACTACATATGACACAAAATGAGTGAATCTACACTCTAAAATATGTCTACGTACATCAATTGTTGTAGTCCATTTAAAATGTCTAGAAAGACAAATATTTGGGAACCGAGGGAGTATATGACTTGAGAGTGTCTCTAACCATGATGGCTCTTGTCGAAGCTCATGCACTGTGGACCCCCAATGAACTCAGTGCACTATTTGGGATCGTCCTGTGTGCATTCTACAAGTCGACAAGGAGAAGAACGTCAAGCTAAAATGTGATGGAAGGCCAAATATAAATATGTAGGAAGAATATCAAGTAATAAATAAAATAAGTGGAACTTAGATGAATAGATTTTTATTGTCATTCGATTTCTCTTCAAATGTATGACTTATCGCACGAATAGTTAGTCCAAGCATGAATTGAATTCCCTTCACTAATCGATAGAACTTAAAGCCTTGAGAAATATTATTCAACAATTTATAATGTAAAGTGGAATCAGAAGCAAGAGAGCAATGGGTCCGGTCTGGAACTCCACCGCAGACTACACCCACTAATCTTTTGAGTTCAAGATGGCATGTTTGATGGTCCTCATGTCAAATTTTATGGATTATGTATGATTCACCTTCCCTAGTTTTTGTCAAGATGTCGGAGTATTTTTGTATTGATTGGCTAAGTTATCGAACTATTTGTGTATCAACTATGACTTATCTTATCTGACATGTTAGGATGTACTCCCTCCGTTCGGAATTACTTGTTCAAAAAATGAATGTATCTAGATGTATTTTAGTTATAGATACATCCTTTTTGTGACAAGTAATTCCGAATGGAGGAAGTATATATCTTCGAAGATATCATTGTTTTTACAACTAAAAGCAAATTCCGCGTGTCAAGGGTCTGCACCCACTAATCTTTTGAGTTTAAGATGGCATAATTGGTTGTCGTCTTGTCGAATGTTCTGGATCACGTATGATTCACCTTCCCTAGTTTTTGTCAAGATATCGGGGATTATGACTTCTCTTATATGACATGTTAGGATGTACTCCCTCCGTCCGAAAATACTTGTCATCAAAATGGATAAAAAAAAAGATGTATCTACGTCTAGATACATCATTTCCGGACGTAGGGAGTACTATATATTCGAAGATACATTCTTCTTACAAGTAAAAGCAAATTCTGCCTGGTTTGCTCTCTTTATGCGTATGGCATTCTAGGAGCTTGCGTTGCATCAAAATGCTCTCTGTTTGCCAAAATCCTTATCTGCAAATGCAACTCCCTAGAAACCAGAATTCTGTTGTGTCTACAAATTTTAGTAGTTTCATAGCATCAGTTGTGCAGTCTCCAGGAGACTCATCCTTCCTTTTTTTTTGAAACAAAAAACACGTTCTTTCTAATACTTCCTTCCTGGAGGCTGGTCTCCACTTCTTCTGCTGGTTAATTATTTTTTAAGATATCTTCTGTCAAATGAAACAAGTTTGTTAATTAAGTATATGGTTTTGCTATTTCGTATCTGGCAGGAAAATTAGTATGATGCTAATAAGAACCATCCGATCTAATTGTTGAGATCTTTGCGAGTACAAGGGTCTGAGATAGGCTCAAAAAGCAGGGGCTACCTAATTAAGATAGGCCAATTTGTGGATCCCATCATGGGCTCCTCGATCACATCGTAGAGATGAAGCACATGGAAGCTTAGCTTGGCTAGCATTGGGTTAGAACTTTCACTTGGGTAAAGGGAACAGAAAGTGGCTGTCATGATGGTCATGTCACATGCATTGTCACGCACCATGCCCATGTCCATGCTGAGATCCAATCCTGATAGTAAAATAAACACTCCGGATTTGTCTGTTTCTTGGGTCCTTGGGGTGTTAAGCTGGCTCGAGATTGGCTGGCTAATCAAGCAAGCATTTGAGTACTATTACCTTGCTTAGTTCCCAGGTTAAACTAAGTACAGTTGTTGTGGTGCCCGTGACATGGTATTATGGTATCATCTGATGGTTGGTATCACAGGATATTTTTTCCATATTTTTTGAAACATAAAAATTTGAGTCATGTCTGCTTTTGTCTTTTTGTGGCACTATTCATGCTGAATCTGTCTTTTTTACTTTTCAATGTGTATTTCGAATTTAAATTAGAACTTTTTTAGGGCTAGTATATATACATATGTCGTGTGAACATTCACGATTTGTCTTGGAATTATTTGAAACTTGTACGTCTGATTTTTGTGACATGGTATCATGTGATGGTTGGTATCACATGGTATTTTCCCATGCCCCCACGTCCCAGCTTTTTCTAACCTGCCCGGATTAATTAATTACCCTTGCAAACTAAACCATTGGTTGATCCCAAGTGCAGGTCGATGCAGGCTCTGGGTCCAGGTGAAAAAAGAAGTGAAGGATCCCATCTGGATTCTGTGTGGAGGAACCAAGTGCAGACCTCCTGTTGGACAGGCAGATGGATTGGCTAGCTAGCTCAGCTCTGCTGGTACTAGCCAGTAGCCAGGAAGAGCTGGCCGAAGCTGACGGTGCAGCCGACGGCGACCCCACCGTCCACTTCGCCGTGCCGCTGTCGGCATCGCATCTTGGTTCCTGTCCTGCACCACCATGCATCTTGGTCGCACAAGCTTGATTGTCTTCATCCGTTCATGCCGTGATGGCCAGGATCACATCACATGCAGGTTAATTAAGGTAGCTCAGTCCTTTTCGCCCACTGACAGATTAATAGCTTACTACTACAGCTTAGCTAGTGGATACATACATCGGATCTGAGATCTGACGGGGCCAAAAATATCCGGCCTGACTGACGGGTTTAACAATAATAAGAGGTTATGTTAGGGGCGCCGTCCCTGTCAGCAGTCAGCACGGCGCAAGCACAAAGAATAAAATGCTTGTAATTACCGTGCTGTATATATCATCGGCCGGACGACTTTGAATTAATTGGCAAACAAGGCAAGGGCTGATTTTTCAGAGCAACCGTCTCCACAAGATGTTTATCTTCTGCCGGCTCGGAATTTGTATTCAAATCATCTTCCACCCTAGCTAGATATTTTCCTTGGTTGGGTTGGGAATTGGAACGGCTTGCTGAGCCGGTCATGATCAGGTTGATCATCTTCCTCCCTTCCTTTCTTCCTGGACGGACGCTCTCTCTTCTCTGCTTTTAGCTAGTGATGATGATGATGATGATGCATATTCCAATAATATCCAGATGTAAGGATTTCATTCGCATCTATCTATCTGCTTTTGGGCCTTTTGAGCTTTCAGGTATCTGTTGGCATTAGTGCTCTGTCATCAGCAGTGCCCTTTAGCCTAAGCAACAGTTCATCCCGAAAGCAACACCGCAATTAATGGTACTATATAAACTCATCAATTCAAAGTGGAAAGTGGAGCTTTCTTCACCAAAATTTTCTAGTACTCCTGCTAATTATCTCTCTCAAGAAAGTTCATTTTTCCTACTAGTGCATGTACATGCATGTAGATGTACATCAGACAGCAAAGCAGTGCATGCACCTAGGCTAGATAACACAAGAGAACAGTGCACTTTACACTTGTGGTGTAGATCCATGCACGAGGATGCTGCATCAGACAGAGAGAGGTTAAGAGAGGGAGCAGGTCCCCCTCAGCTTCATTCCAAGCAGTGCAAGGCACTATTATACTTGTAGACTAGTGTATGTGTATGTGATTGATTAGTAGTAGGAGTAGGATAACTTGGCCAGCCGCGCACCCAACGCACCTGCTCCCTCCCTCTTCCCTCCCCACTCATCTTCATCATCAGCGGCAGCAACCCCCACGTCCACACACCCCCCACCCCCACGCACATCATCTTCTTCCTCTGTTCTCCTCCCAGATAGCACCGCATCAGGAGGAAGGAGGGAGCTCGGTCGAGAGAGAGAGAGAGATCAGGCATGGAGAAGTACGAGCCGGTCCGGGAGATCGGGTCGGGCAACTTCGGGGTGGCCAAGCTGATGCGCAACCGGGACACCCGCGAGCTCGTCGCCATGAAGTTCATCGAGCGAGGATACAGGGTACGTACGGCTTGCTCGATCGATTCACCTGTCTATACATCTTGCTTCGGTTCATTCATTCATGGCCTTGCCCTGACCTTGCGTGGATTGGTCTGCAAAAATGGAAGATCGACGAGAACGTGTTCCGGGAGATCGTGAACCACCGGTCGCTGCGGCACCCCAACATCATCCGCTTCAAGGAGGTGGTGCTCACGCCCACGCACCTCGGCATCGTCATGGAGTACGCCGCCGGCGGCGAGCTCTTCGAGCGCATCTGCGACGCCGGCCGCTTCCACGAGGACGAGGCGCGCTACTTCTTCCAGCAGCTCGTCTGCGGCGTCAGCTTCTGCCACGCCATGCAGATCTGCCACCGCGACCTCAAGCTCGAGAACACCCTCCTCGACGGCAGCCCCGCGCCGCGCCTCAAGATCTGCGACTTCGGTTACTCAAAGGTCCTCTTCTTCCTCCTCTGCTCTCGATTCATGCCATGGAATCAACCTGACTAAAATGAAAAATTGCTTTCCAGTCGTCGGTGCTGCACTCGCGGCCCAAGTCGACGGTGGGCACGCCGGCGTACATCGCGCCGGAGGTGCTGTCGCGGCGCGAGTACGACGGGAAGCACGCGGACGTGTGGTCGTGCGGGGTGACGCTCTACGTCATGCTCGTGGGCGGCTACCCGTTCGAGGACACCAAGGACCCCAAGAACTTCCGCAAGACCATCGCGCGGATCATGTCGGTGCAGTACAAGATCCCCGAGTACGTGCACGTCTCGCAGACCTGCCGCCACCTGCTCTCCCGCATCTTCGTCGCCGACCCGCGCAAGCGCATCACCATGGCCGAGATCAAGGCGCACCCCTGGTTCCTCAAGAACCTGCCGCGGGAGCTCAAGGAGGAGGCGCAGCAGGCCTACTACAACCGCCGCCACGCCGCCGACGTCGCCCCCTCCTCCAACGGCAGCTCCGCCGGCCCCGGTGCGGGCGCGACGGCCTCCTCCAATGGCGCCGCCGCAGTGCCCGCGCCCGCGCCGGCCTACTCGGCGCAGAGCGTGGAGGAGATCATGAAGATCGTGCAGGAGGCGCAGACGGTGCCCAAGCCGGACAAGCCGGTGACCGGGTACGGGTGGGGCACCGGCGACGGCGAGGCGTCCGACGAGGAGGACGGCAACCAGGAGGGGGAGGAGGAGGAGGAGTACGGCGAGGACGAGTATGACCGGACGGTGCGGGAGGTGCACGCCAGCGGGGACTTCGGCATGAGCAAGCTCCAAATCTGACGTCGATCTCTTCTCACCACATGGCGCCGCCGGCCATTGCTCCTCCACGTCGTCTCTAGTCCACTCTGGTTAATTATCTGTTATAAGATTGATTGAATTTTTCTTTTTGCCAATTGTAACAAATTAGCTAATTAACACTAAGTTTTTTGTTCAAACCCCTTTTTGTCGTGGAAATGTGGAATGGGTGCTTGCTTGCAGTTCCTCTCAGTGAATCTCAGCACTGGGTGCGGTAGTCCAGAATTTGTGAAAATTCACACTACATGCGTATAATTTGGTCTAAACATCATCGTAATCTAAACAAATAGTCCCTCTATCCGAAAAAGTTTGTCCCAAGCTTCTCTTTCAAATGGATGTATCTGACACTAACTTGATGCTAGATACATCCATTTGAGGGACAAATTTTTTCGGACAGAGGGAGAAGTATTTAGCATCAAGTAAGTAGTATAATTTATTTTCTAATAATGGAGAACAAATAAATTGGCGGCCGTGAATGCCATATTAGTCAATGGTCTGACCCAATATATAAGCAGACATATCTGACCATTGAAACACCAGGATAGCAGTATGCCAACGATTCGGTAACAAGTTCCACGTAGGGGAGCGGCGACAACACACGTCAGCGGTTCCTTCTGGCGGCGATAGTGGTCATGTGGTGGTCTCGGAATCTCGATGTATTTTTTATTAAATTTGAAATGGTTTGTACTTCCGGTGAACCTTTGTAATAGATCTGACGCTTTTCTCAAAAAGAAAGTTTCTTAGGCCATCTCCATTGGGGGTGCTACAAAAAACATTCCCGGTACTCCTGCTAGCATGGGTTTTATTTCCAATCCAAATTTGGCACCGGATGCTTAACTTTGTGCCATGGGCTAGTAATAGTAGTAGCGGGGCGAGTGATTGGGCCTGTGATCATAATTTGTGTCGGGCTTGGCGCATGTACGGAACCTATATGTGCTCTGCCTGTTGCCTGATAGGTGCGTCGACGATGAACTCCACTTTCCCCTTCCTTTTGCTTCTTCCTCTCTGAAGACTTCTCTTATTTGTATCCCTATGCTTTAGAGACCTCTGCAAAGGCATTTGAGGATACTAAGTATACACGTAAACATGCACAAATATATACACTGTAACTCATTCAATTAACCATCTAAAAAAGTTCATTAATTAAAACAAATTAATCAGGTTGATGTCCTGTTTGTGCTTTACGTTATCACATTTAACCTTTTGGTTTAAAGATTTCTTTAAAATTATAATGTATATAACTTTTGTTGCAAAATATTACTCAAATTGAGCACATCCAAATGTATGTTTAATGATTGTGATTTTATAGAAAAAGCACCATCATTAATATTTTCAACACTGGTGTGGACAATTATGCTGACTAAGTTATGTAATTATACAAGATAATATTTTAATTTGATAAAAATAAATTATAAATAAATATAAATTTTGTTATATGAACGGTAATTGGATCAACTTTAGGGCCTGTTCGGTAGTGTTGGGAAAATCAATTCACCCGGAGTTAAGTGAATTTTATTCGGTTTCTTTCTGATTAAAAAATAAATTGAACCTAGTGTTTCGAATTTGAATTGGTTTGTAAGAATAGAGTTGTTTATACAAGAGTCGGCAACACTGAAAGGAATAAATTTCATATTTTGTGAGTTCTCGAGACGTTTGTTTATAGTCATCTTCAATGGAGCAGGAGGTCGAGGTTACATTCTAAAATTACTTTTTCAGATGTTTACGGAAATTTTTATGAAAATCATGTGTGCCTTTTATTAAAATCTCGTTATAAATATTACAGAACATGTTTGATTGGAAAGTAGTTTAAGATTTTTTTTTTCAATGGTAAATAGATAGTCAAGTGAGTATGTGTTTTTCTATTTCTTAACTGGGTGAGAAATAACTATTTCTAAATTCATAAGAATAGACTTTTGATCTAATAATCAATATCCGGGTAAATATAAAGAGTTGAGAATATACCCATCGCATAATATGAATGTCGGACTAAGTATAGCTACTTGAAATCGACCAGAAAACAATACGTATGGCCCAATAGGAAGCTCCTCGTAAGCACATTATACTCTAGATTTTTTACTTCATTATACGAAATTACGCATTATATGATATTTCTTAGACCTGTGCTTTAGAGATCTCTACTGGGATATTCGAGGGTACTAAATGTACATGACCAAACACACAAATATATATACGATATAATTAATGCAAGTGCAAAAAAAATCTCACAAAGGCCTATGAATTGCACTTTTTAGTATTCTCAAATTTAAGTTTTTTGATTTAAATATTGTATTTAGTGATAATGTCTCAAAAGAAAATAAAATAAAATATAACCTTTGTTACAAAATATAACTTTCTATGGTTCATTGTGCTAACCAATTAATAAACATAAACCCAAAAATCCATTCAAGTGTCACAAACTAATGTCGCGGAGGCGGACAATTCTCTCTATCACTATCGCTATCACATTTATCTATTTAGGATAATGATAATTTTAAAAGACAATGTATTCAGAAGTATAAACTAAATATAACTTTGATTACAAAAAAGGCACAACCAAATTTCATTATTCGATGATACACATTGGAAATTTATAATAAAAACACTATACTTAATAATTTTTTCATGGTTAATTGTGCAAACTAAATATTACAAATATGAGTAAATTCCAGATTTTACCTCATAAATTTATATATTTCACACTAACTACCCTACTTAATGATTTTGCATCCAGATTACACTATTTAGAGAAAATTTAGCCATTTTTTAGCCCATTTCAAGTTTTTTTAGGTTGCGTATAGTTCTTCTAGAGGTTCTTTTGCCGGAAAAAACATCGTGGAACTGTGCCGAGTTATGATGCAACACTTCAAAGCAAATGTAGTGAAGAAGATTTGCTTCTAGAGTCTGTGAGACAATAGCCATAGTGATCAGCATGTATGTGAAAATTACTGAGTAGATTGTCATAGTTGCTCTGCTGAAGTAGTGATGTCTATTTTCATTCTCAATTTTCTCTTCACTATATTTGAATACCACTAACCAACAAGAATGCATTGGACTGTCTATTGGCAAATCTTGAAGCCTAATGCTTTTTAATGATGTTGATGCCACCTCCCATGTTGTTAGCTGATGTTACCTTTCTGGCCATTACTATTCATCATGATGATGAGTGATGTGTCAACCATAGAAAGTTATCTAAGTGAAGTTATCTGTTCGAACCTCTTTTTACTAGCAATATGGAATGTATGTCTTTACAGTTAATTAATATATTCAAAATGAATTGTTAGCCATGGAAAAGCTTCAGATTTGGTATTCAGAAAAAGTACCAATTTAAATATAAGAGCACACATTGGCTGCACAAAGCAGGGAAAATCATTGACTTGGTGAATCTTCGGTCTAGACTCCATTCTAGACCTTTGATATATTAATTAACCATATGCTTCAACGGTCAATGTTCATTGTGATGCATGTTATATCCAGCGGCATAATCAGAGCATGGCATACGAAATCTCATGTTCATCGCTTTCGTCAAATGACATGATGGGCAGGTGGCCCCTTTAGCACTTTCGTGTGCTCGGGACAAATAACCTTGTACAGTTATCAGTGGTTTTATTTTTCTTACAGTGAGCCAGCTAGTTTTTTTCATTTCATACAATTTTTATATTGAGAAAACTATAACATTTATTTCAACATAAAAAACCGAATCTACCAAAGTAAAAAAAATTATTGTATATTACTAATAAAAAATAAAACATTTATCAAAAATTTCGATATTCATAAATTTTAAAAATGATCACAAACATTAGAAAAGTTTTCATGAACTCAAAAAATGTTCATTAAGTGAAAAAAAAGTTACCAATTTTCAAAAGATGTTCATACTCTTGAATTTAAATACCTAAAAATATAAGAAAAATCCAAAAAAGAAATTGAGAAAAATTAAAGCAAAAAATGAGGAAAGGGACATATTTGAAAAATAAAAGTGAAAAAACAAAAAAAATGAAAAATATGCTAGTTGGTCTGCTTAGTTACCTGGGTAAGCGGTCGTTTTTTTCTGTCACCTCTTTTCTCTATCATTGAACGGCCTCTTCTTTCTATGTTTCTTTTGGCGGTTTTTAATGTTTGTTTATGTTTTTGTTTTTGCTTTTCTTTTTTGTTTCTTTATTCTTTGTTTTTCTGTGATAGGTTTCAGTGGTTTTTATTTTGGTTTCCCATTTTATATGTTTCTTTACCAGTTTCTTTTTTGCCTTTTTTCCAACTTTTTATTTTAATAAATGCATGTCTACATTTATGTACACATTGTAGATTTTTGGTACAAATTAGGAATATTTATATACATGTTTGAATTTTTTTCAAATACATGATGATTTTTTTTTCAAATACATATTTTGATGTCTACTCTTCTTCGTAACTTTATAGATTTTTGTATACATTTGGAAACAGATATACATGCTTAAAATTATTAAATTAAAGATTAACATTATTTAAACATATGTTATTATGAATCGTTTTTCATACACATTGTACATAGTTATATACATAAGAAACATTTGTTCTAGAAGTTTAGCAGGTTTTGAACATATGATCATTTTTTCAGAAAAACATGTTGTTGAACTTTTTTTGAATACGTGTTAAACACTTATGAAATACATGTTGAAACATTTTAATGAATGATACAAAATAGTTTCTAAACTTCCCTAATATTTTTCTGAATTGTAACATGTTTTAAAAAATGTCAAGAACATTTTTCAAATGGAAAAATACATTGTTTCTAATAGTGCGAGTTTTTTTTGAATTACATTGCACATGATATTACATATTATAATTTTTCTTTAAATGTCACGTGCATTTTTGAAATGCACAAACATTTTTTAATGCCATAGACATTTTGTTTTAATTGTTTTCAACATCTTTCAAAAATTGCGCTAACATTTTTCTATACACTCTAAACATTTTTCCAGTTTGGGATTCTAACCTTTTTGAAGTTAATTGAATTTTTTAAGTATATGTATTTAGAATAATTTTCAAAAATGTGAAGAAAGGAAAAATAACAAAAAAGTTATTGAATGGAAGAAACGGAGGAGTGAAACAAAGGTGAACCTACTGGGCCGGCCCATTATTACTAACAAGTGGGCGCGCTTGTGGTGAGACCACGTTAGGTCCATGTGTCCGACAATTGTTTTTAGGGTTTTATCTTTTATGTCACTAGTTGTGTCTCTCTATTCATTTCTGCCAGTAGTAATTTCAACTACTCAAAAATGACATCGCTCCGTTAGGCGCAAGCTAAAAATGCCACTAGACACCATTAGTGCCAGCTCATAGCCCATTTTACCATGTTATAATGACCATAATACCAATGGACCAACATGTCAGCTCTCCCTCTATCTCACTACGATAAAGTGTGGGTCCCACTCGATCCCCAAGAACGCTCTTATTTTCCTCTAAAATTATTCAGTTGCTTACTCCTAACAAGTGGGGGCCACACTTACAATTGTGGGATAGAGAGAGCTGACCTGTGGGTCTAGGGGTATTTTGTTCATATAACATGGTCAACCGGTTTGACCTAACAGTAATGGTGTCTAATGGCATTTTTTAGCAAACATCTAATGAAACGATGACATTTTTAGGTATCTAAGTTATTTTTGTTCAAGGACCGCATGGAACGATGACATTTTTTAGGAGGTGTAACTTCTGAAGGCAAAATTGAGTAGTGAGACACAACTAGTGCCATAAATGATAAACCCTTATCTTAACATCGAAGGACCTGTGGGCCAAAGCCCTATTTTTGGGCCATTAGTACATCAAGGACAAGGAGTAAGACCGGTCGGTAGTTCCATGGTCACGCATTTCACTTTGAAAATGCTACTGCATTTATTAGCTCTATGCATCACAATGATGCGGATGCTGAGGGTCTTTCTAAAAAATGTCACCATTTTCTTGTAGCGCTTCAAATATTTGCAATGCACATATCATATTAAAAAATGAATTCATGAATGGTTCGTGTATGTAGCTATATTTTTCATGATGTTATCCTCCTTCGGTTGTTGTGGGCATACTGTGCCATATGGACGGGCGCGGCAACACACGCCACCCACTTTCTAGTTAGTAATATAAGTGACTTTTACCACCAATGATTGCAGCTATCTACGATTGTGACATGCAAGCCACTTGACCGCTATAAATTAAAGGTCATGACCCAATATAGTGGCCATATGTAAACATCTACAATGCGCCGATGCACTTTTGGTAACTAGAGAACCTAACCCTTTTGACATCCTTTTTCAAGATGAAATAGTCATTAAAGAACCAACCAGACACCATGGTAGAGACAACCTAAGATATTTTTTTGCATCCTAAAGCATCGTCAAAATTGTTAGTGAATAGGGTACCAGGGGCAAAATAGTCTGCCATCAGCGTCAACTGCTTGTATGCTCTGTTGCGATTGAGCACTCGATGACCCTGGATCAATCCCTTGAAATTTAGAATATGGTCTTCCGCACGCGTAGCATCTGCAAGGACCGCCTGCATCATCATCGTCTCATCCGTGTAGTCCTCCTTGTTGGATGAGTCCTCGGACGACTCAACATTGTGCTCGTATATGTATTCCATATCTGAATCTACTGCTTCAACAAAGAAGGGGGGAATACTATATCCATAAATTTTACGATTTAAAAAAAGGCTCAATAAGTGGAAATATTTCCCAAGTTTCAAAAAGTGTCCAAATTGAAAATATGTTCATAAATTTTGGAAAATTAAAGAATTCTTAAGAAGTAATAAGTAAAACTAGAAAGGAAAAAAAAGGAGGAATGAAAAAATAGAAATGTAAACTGAAAAAAGGAGGAATTTGTTTTCTCTTTGCTTTTATATGTTGGGTTCAATGGTTTTAATTTTGGTTTTAGTTTTCCAAGTTTCTTCATCGGTTTTCTTCCTATACTTTTTCAACACATGCCTACTTTTTATAAACATTATTGATATTTGTATACATTAGGAACATTATTTTATACATGTCTATCATTTTTCAATACATGACTATTTTTTTCTAACATATTGTTTGATACATACTTTTTATCACACATATACATTTTTAATACATATGAAAAAAATTATACATGTTTAACTTTTTTCAAATACATGGTTAACATTTAGTTCAAATATATGTTTTGATGTTTACTAGTTTTCATACATGTTGTACATTTTGTATACATATCAAACCTTTTTATACATATTTCACAATTTTCAAATTCGTAACTAATGTTTTTGGTCAAACCTATGTTTTTGAACATATTATGAATATGTGTTAAATACTTTTCAAATACACGTGGGAACAACTATTTTGAATGATACAATAACATTAAGCTGTATACGGACAATTGTAGGAGATATGCCCTAGAGGCAATAATAAATGCTATTATTTATCTCCATGTTCATAATTATGTTTATGTTCAATGCTATAACTGTTGTGGTTCCCGAGCCCGCATATCTATAAAGGCTCTGGGGGAAACCCATGTGCACGTGTGGAATAATAAACGGTAAAATGTATTCCTAGTCATGCCTCTAAGACTAGCTCAAGTGTTGCATGATGATTATGTTTTCCCAATCATGGGCATGTCTATGCCAGCAACTTTGAGGGCACAATGTTAAGAGAACATTTGTGTTGAATCGACCCGGATTGATGTTATGCTATGAGATTCATTCATCACAAGTTAATGGTAAATAACACAAAGATGGTTAACGTTTGCATGATTCCTTAGACCATGAGAGTATCGAGTTTTTCATGCTTGCTTCATGAACTTTGGTGTTTGTTAAATGTCATCTGTGAATGGGTGGCTATTACGGCGGCTTACAGGTTCATGGAAAAGTATGTCAAGTAACTTGATAGCTCAAGATTGGGATTTACTCCTCCGACGATGGAGAGATATCTCTGGGCCCTCTCGGTGTTACGGTATCCATCATCGTCTGGCCAGACACTTTGTGATTTGATCACGGGGATGTCGGAACATTGTAACGAGAAAAGAGAACAATACCGGTAACGAGGTAACTAGCATAGTGGACAAGTTGTGGATCCACGAGAATGCCAACATGTCTCACCTCGGGTATTTGTAACATATCGCGAAGCAACAGGAATAGCACACGACAACTGGAGGTTCACTCGAATATTCATTCGTGTGGGTATACACTACAAAAAAAATACACTTCCGTGATGATACGTGTTTGTCACAGTAGGTCGCATTTTCTGTCATGCATGTACATCCATGACGATTTTATGACAGAATCAAGATAGTCATACCTGTGCTGTTGTAGAAGTGTTCCATGACAATACCAAAATTATCATCACGGAAGTGTCCACTTCCATGAAGATAAATCGCGTCACAGAAGTGCTTTCGTCAAGGGTGACCGACATGTGGCATCCACTGTAAGGAACACCGTTAAGCTATCGGGTCGGATTTTGGATCCGATAACCCGTTAACAGCCAGGACCAATGTTGATTTTCCACGTGTAAAATTCTCATTGGCTGACGGATCCACGCGTCAGCTCCGCGTTGGCACAGGTGTCACTCATCCAACAGTCGAGATGGGCCTATGATATGTTGACATGTGGACCGGCCCAAAATTGGCCCACAAAGTTTAAATGGGCCGGCCCAACCGAAGGCCCATAAGATTTAGCGGACCATAATGGGCCGGCCCAACTAAAGGCCCACAAAATTTAGCGGACCATAATGGGTCGGCCCAGCTAAAGGCCCACACGATTTTGCAGACCATAATGGGCCGGCCCAGCTAAAGGCCCACAAGATTCTGCAGACCATAATGGGCCGACCCAGCTAAAGGCCCAACATTCTCTGTCAAATCGGCCCGTCAACAGCCTTTCCTAAACTTGTCATCAACATGGCCCATGGTCACTTCTGGCCCGTTAACAGTCCACTAAGTAATTGGGCCGAATTACAACCCGGTGTATTTCTGGCCTGTTAAAGGTCCGGCTTCATTTGGGCCCATTTACAGGCCATCAAAACTTTCGGCCCATAAACGACCGTGAAGGATTTGGGTCATATTCGGCCATGTCTAACATTCAGCCTGTTAGAGGCCCACCATAGATTTGGGCCACTTTCGGCCTGTTGTCATTTTCGGCCTGTTAACGCCGGACGTAAACCATGGGCCATATGTGGCCCAATGTCATATCGGGCCCATTAACGACCCATATAAAAATGACGATAATCTAGCCCGACCGAAGTTCCGGCCTGTTAAAGGCCCGTGTATTAGGTTGGTGCATTTACGGCCCGTCTGAATTTCGGCCTGTCAAAGATCCTCATCGTAAATGGGCCACCATTTTCGGCCTGCTAAGTCCAGTGGGTTATTTGGCCCAATCAGGGCCCAATCTCACTTTCGGTCTATTAAAGGCCCATGTTTTTTATGGGCTCGAGATATTTACACCTGTAAACGGCCTATTTTTATTGAGGGCCCAAATTATGTTTAGGCCTGTTAAAGGCCCACTATGGGCACAGGCCTACCAGAAAAATATGAAAGCTTATGCTGATTTAGGCCCAAACATTATTAGTGGGCTACATGCCAATTTTAGCCTGTACTCGTTTTTAGCCCAATTGGAATGGGCCCGACGAATGTTGGCATGTTGTGCTCCTATGAAGCTTTCGGCCGAATACATTACTAAGATAAACCAACACTATACAAAAATAGCATCGTAATTACTGCAGCCTGTGGTAGCATCATAAATGTTGTATCACAACAAAATAAATTCCAACCATACAACAAAAGGCCTGTTGGCATAAAGTTTACAGTCCTTCCAGATAAAAGCACCATTAGATGTATAGAAGCACAGATCATTTGACCTGAGTGCCAATGTTTCAGGCTATAGAATCTGATGGAGCAGCACGATCTCCACCTTTTTCCGCCATTGCTCTTGAACAACAAAGCGAATGTCTGATAGTCTGGTTTCAAAAACATTCATATCTTCATGACATTTCTCAACCACTATTCTTGTTTTAGAAACAACGTCCATTAGGGATTGGACTTGTGTCTGGAGCACAGATATATCACTCTGTCTAGCAGAAAATTTTGTTCAGTAGGCGATTTGGACGAGGTTACCTTGACAACCAACCCATAATTACGCAGGAAGGTGCTTTTTGCACTGTTAGTGGAGAGATACTGACCACAACAGCAAGAGGTGACATTGTGCCTGTAGTAGCCTCGTCACCTTCAGGTGGTTGTGGCTGTTCAATCATTTGTTCCATAGCTTCCTGAAAGTTTGAACTTGTAGATTAGTGTACCAGATAAGTTACTAATGAGATAAAAACAAACAAAGTAGGTTAAACGTTTATACATAACTTATTTTGGTGAACTACTGCAATGCATTAGCATGTATTGTAGTGCCAACTACATAATAAAATCACTTTCAGAACATATCTCCATGTAGCATGCCTACTGTATTGTCTATTTCCTCACATTCGTTAACATCTAAGGATAAAGAGACATGGTTTAAAGTAGGATGAACATAGTATGGCATCATTCATATCATGGGAAAACAGATATAAAACAAACAGGCTATTTTATCATTGTGATCGCCTGTGAACATAACAACTAGATTATAGATCAAGACCAAAAGAATATCCTTCATCTCTTTTAAACCATGTAAGGTGAAATGATACGTTAAGGCAACTGTGTATAAAAGTGAACAGAGTAACTGACATTGACTACAAACCAAGTAGTTAAATGAACACATCATAGTACCAATCAGTTCAAGGCAGGAGGAGTAAGGACTTACAACATCGGCTTGAACTGGTGTGCTCATGCCCTTCATCTTGCTGGTGTGGCAATCCTTGAAGATTTGCACTGCATTCGGTTCAGGTTCTTTTTGGTCCGCACGGGCTTTCCTCTGTATTTGGAACAAGTCAATATAGATACGATAATATGGCACACAAAAAAGAAGAAAGTAGCAGTTATTTACAAGAGCCTCGCAGTGTGTAATATAGCTACGAGATCCCGTTGTCTGTTGGAATTTCACTTTAGAACGGTTGGTTTTGTTCTTCAAACAGTTAGCCTAGAAGAAGATACACTTGTAAGGAACATACATAAATACAAGTTCAATATGTGGTCTGATCAAATACATATAGCCTACCTGATACTTTGGATCATACCAGTGTTTAACAAGGGTTGTCCAGTCTTCATCTGTAATATATTCCACTGGAGATGTTTGGGCGATTTCATTGTTAGCCTTGCCTTCAAAGTGAGATTTTCTAAGGTGGTACCGATACTGTCGCAGAGCAGACTGAAAAACATGAGTGCATGCTTGTTTAGTTGCATCATCTTTCGGATCCAACTTGAACCTCATCTGTTGAAAAAAGAATGTGAGTCTTATTAGGAGGAAGCTAGAAACTATGGGACAAAGCAAGACAATATTACTAATTGCGATGAATAACATTACTTACGGATAAATGGTCAAGGAAGGTGTTAAACTAGGTATTGTCTTTCTCATTCCTGTACTGGATCCACATTGGGAGGATACGTGCATGACACCTAACGGCAACGGCTCCCTCTGATACTAACTTGGCTGACTCTGTCGCATCACGTGGCCTTTTTAAACCTGCCTCAAAATGGATCTCCATTCTTCCTCCTTTAGATTTTGTTAATCTGTCAAGCATTATCCCTGATGTCTATTTCCTCTTGCACCGTGGTTCTAGTTCAACAACGTATATGTAAAGTGTTAGTGTACATGAAACTGTGAGAGTACATATAAAGGAGCATGCAACTGCAACTTGACTCGGTCAGGCAACGTCTTGGTGTTGATGCTCATGAGGTTCATCTGATCTTGCCAAGTCCTTTTGTGTCAGCAGTGCTTCGGAAGTAGTGTTAGGTGTGAAGGCAGCTTGGGAACTGGCCAGTTCCGGAGCAAACGAACGAGTAACTGGTTCAGATGCTGGTACAGTTGAAGCAGATGCTGCAGCTGGTGGAGCAGGTGATACTGTGTTTGTAGATTTAGCCGGTGGACTTGGACCTTCTACTGCACTATAAGTACCAGCTGAATCTCGACGGCAGAACCTTTTCCGTTTCACCCGACGAGTAACAGCACTCCCTACTATATTATTTTCCTTGCTCTTTTTTGACTTTGCCATGTCAAGCTGTACCCACAACACAAAAGAATAAAATCACTCTTCAGAACTCATTGATGCATGATACAGAAAAGCAATACTTTGATGTAAGACAACCGTACGAGGATGGAATATGTAAGAAAAACACGACGACATGACATATTCACAGCTACGATGTGCAAACTAAGCAGAAGGATTTTCAAGAAAATAGAAGTAATGCAAGCTAGACACCATATGAAAGATGCAACCAATATTACTCTGCCAAGTTAAAAGTGTCTTGTCATAAGTGGCAATTCGAAAAATTAGAAAAAGTACAACGTAGAAATCAATGCAAGATGCAACCACTATCAAACTGCCATGTTAAAAGCGTCCAATCATGAGTGACTGATGCGGGATACACAACAGCGGTACTTTGATGTAAGGACATGGTATGATAGATAGATACAATGTATTCTAGACACAGAAAGCCATGTCATATGCACATGTATAACGTATAAACTCAGCAGGTGCAATTTAATCAAAATAGAAGAAATACATGCTATAACACATATGCAACATGAAACCAATTATCACACTATCAACTTAGAGCAAGCACCTGCGATGGTGGAGTACGGGAGATGAACTCGTCATGTAGACTTGGGAATTCAACTTCATTAGCAGTAGCAGTGGCAAATCTAGAGAGTCTCTGTTTGCGTCGGTGCAGAGGACCACCAACATCCCCTAACTTACTCTTTTCCTTCCTATTTTCTGATATTGCCTTATGAAGTCAAAACCACAAGAAGATGACTAAAATTAGCTCTGCATAACTGGTTGATGCATGATACAGACGGACACTACTTTGATGTAAGACAAGCGCGGGATAGGAGGATGGAATATATACGAAAAAAGATAGCATTTCATATTCACACGTACGATAGGAGGATGGAATATGTATGAAAAAACAGTAAGCGGAAGCCATTCCAACAAAATTAGAAGACATGAAAGCTAGGCACCATATGAACATGCAACCAATATCACTCTATCAGGTAAAAAGTGTCTCGTCGTAAGTGTCATTTCAAGAAATTAGAAGCAGTACAAGCTAGAAGACAATGCAAGATGCAACCTACATCACAGTACCAAGTTAAATGTGTCTTATGGGTAAGTGATCGTTGCAGGTATAAGTTGTAAGCTACGCAGATGCAATTCAACATAATCAGAAGCAATACAAACTAGACATCATACGGAAAACGCAACCACGTATAACAGTTCCAAGTAAGAGCAAGCACCTGTGATGGTGGAGTAGGGGAGATGTGCTCATCATGTACACGTATGTTCTAGAAACAAGAACACGTGTCATATTCACAGGCATTATGTGTAAAGTAAGCAGATGCAATGCAAGTTAGAATCAATACAAGCTAGACATCATACGCAACATGCAACCACATATAATAGTGTCAAGTTAGAGCAAGCACCTATGATGGTGGAGTAGGGGAGATGTGCTCATCATCTACACAGCTACGTTGACTGTCCAGCCTTGTGTTGTCTTGCGAATCTTGTTGGGAGGATGGCGGAGTAGAATCTGCAGAGACCCCCTGTTTGAGTTGCTCCGAAGGACCACCATCATCCACTACCGGACTAATTTCCTTCAGTTGTAATGATTTTGCATTGTGAAGTCAAACCGATAAGAAAAAGGAATAAAATTTGCTCTTCAAAACTCATTCATGCATGATACTGACGAACACTACTCGGATGAAAGGCAAACACATGATGCGAGGATGGAATATGTATGAAAAACAGGATGGTGTGACATATTCACACCTATGATGTGGTAACTAAGCAGAAGGCATTTCAACAAATTAGAAGCACTGCAAGCTAGACACCATATGAAAGATGCAACCAATATCACTCTGCCAAGTTCAAACTGTATGGCAGTTCAACAAATTAGAAGAAGTACATGCTAGAAATCATATGCAAGACATAACCAATATCACAGTGGTGACTTAAAGGTGCCTTATCATAAGTTACTGATGCGGGATATGCAAGAATTGTAGTCTGATGTAGAAACAGGAACACATGTCATATTCACAGGCATTATGTGTAAAGTAAGCAGATGCAATTAAACAAAGTTAGAAGCAATACAAGCTAGACATCATACGCAACATGCAACCACATATAATAGTGCCAAGTTAGAGCAAGAACCTGTGATGGTGGAGTAGGGGAGATGTGCTCATCATCTACACAGCTACGTTGACTGTCTAGCCTTGCGTTGTCTTGCGAATCTTGTTGGGAGGATGACGGAGTAGAATCTGTAGAGAACCTCCATTTCAGTTGCTCGAAAGGACCACCATCATCCAATGCCTTGCCAATTTCCTTCAGCTTTATTGATTTTGCATTGTGAGGTCACACCGGCAAGAAAAATAAATATCATTCGCTCTTCAGAACTCATTCATGCATGATACTGACGAACACTACTCTGGTGAAAGGCAAAGTCATGATACGAGGATGGAATATGTATGAAAAAATGGACGGCTTGACATATTCACACCTATGATGTGGTAACTAAGCAGAAGGTACTTCAATAAATTAGAAACACTGCAAGACACCATATGGAAGGTGCAATCAATATCACTCTACCAAGTTAAAACTGTCTCGTCATAGGTGGCGTTCATCAAAGTAGAAGCAATACATGCTAGAAATCATATTCAAGACGCAAACCAATATCACACTGCCAACTTAAAGGTGTCCCATCATAAGTGACTGATGCAGGATACACAAGAAGAGTAGCTTCATGTAAGAACATGGTGTGATAGATAGATATAGTATGTACCAAAAACAGGAAAGCGTGTCATATTCACATGTATCATGTGTAAGCTAAGCAGATGCAGTTTACACTAATTAGGAGCAATACGAGCTAGACACCATATGCAACATGCAACCAGATATCACACTGCCAAGTTAGAGCAAGCACCTTGGATGGTCGAGTAGGGGAGCGGAGACTTGGACCTTGTAATGCACTATCAGTACAAGGAGAATCGGTACAGATGCTCCATTTACGTTGTTGCGGAGGACCACCATCATCGCCTTCCTTACTCTTTTCCTTCCTCTTTCTTGATTTTGCCTTGTCAAGTCAAACCCACAAGAAAAAGGAATAAAATTTCCTCTTCATAACTCATTGATGCATGATACTGACGAACACTAGTTTCATGTAAGGCAGCCTCATGATAGGAGGATGGAATATGTATGAAAAACAGGACGGCATGACATATTGACATGTATGATGTATAAAGTGTAAACTAAGCACAAGGTGCTTGAACTTGTTAGAATCGATGCAAGCTAGAAACCATATGAAAGATGAAACCAATATCACTCTGCCAAATTAAAAGGGTGCCCTAACAAATGTATTTGACCAAATTAGAAGCAATACATGGCAATAGGCTAGAAATAATATGCAATATGCAACAAATAAAGGTAACTCGTCGTAAGTGATTGATGCAGGATACAAAAGAGAGGTAGTTTCATGTAAGAACAAGGTTAACACATAGAGGTAGTGTGTACCAAATATAGGAAGGCATGTCATATTCACAGGTATAGTGTGTAAACTAAGCAGATGAAATTTACCCTAATTAGAAGCATTACAAGCTAGACACCGTATGCACCATGCAACCACATATCACACTGCGAAGTTAGAGCAAGCACCTGTGATGGTGGTGTAGGGGAAGTGAGGTCTTCAGGTACAAAGCTACGTTCAATATCTTCATTTAGGCTTGCTGTTTCTTGAGAATCATGTGGAGAGGATGAAATTGCATTCTTTATAAGAGTATTGCATCTCATATTAACCCACGCGCGTGACTGTCTCATCATAAGCGATAGACGCAGGATACACAAGAACAATAGTTTGATGTAAGAACATGGTGTGATAGGCAGATGTAGTATGTACCAAAAACAGGAAGGTGTGTCATATTCACATGTATAATGTGTAAGCTAAGGAGATGCAATTTAACAAATTAGGAGCATTGATGAGGGATACACAAGAAAAGTAGTTTGATGTAAGAACATGGTTAATAGAAAGACGTAGTATGTACCAAAAACAGGAAGGCATGTCAAATTCACAGGTATAATGTGTTAACTAAGCAGATGCAATTTACCCTAATTAGAAGCATTACAAGGTAGACACCATATGCAACATGCAACCACATATCACACTGCCAAGTAAGAGCAAGCACCTGCGATGGTGGTGTGGGGGAATTGCGGTGATCAACTAGAGAGTTACGTTGACTATCTTCATTTAGCCTTGCTGTTTCTTGAGAATCATGTGGGGAGGATGACACTCACTCTTTAAACGAGCAGGGCGTCTCACAGTAACCCACTGGGGTGACTGTCTCATCATAAGTGATTGACAAGGGATACAAAAGAGCATTAGTTTGATGTACGAACATGGTTAATAGACATATGTAGTATGTATCAAAAACAGGAAGGCATGTCATTTTCAAAGGTATAATGTGTAACGTTAGCAGATGCAATTTAACCAAATTGGAAGCAATACAAGCTAGACACCATATGCAACATGCAACCACATTTGACAGCGCGAAGTTAAAGCAAGCACCTGGGATGGTTGTGTGTGGCAATTGAGATCATCAACTTGTTGGAAATATGCCCTAGAGGCAATAATAAAATGGTTATTATTATCTTTCCTTGTTCATGATAATTGTCTATTGTTCATGCTATAATTGTGTTATCCGGAAATCGTAATACATGTGTGAATACATAGACCACAACATGTCCCTAGTGAGCCTCTAGTTGACTAGCTCGTTGATCAATGGATGGTTACGGTTTCCTTACCATGGACATTGGATGTCATTGATAACGGGATCACATCATTGGGAGAATGATGTGATGGACAAGACCCAATCCTAAGCATAGCACAAGATTGTGTAGTTCGTTTGCTAGAGATTTTCTATTGTCAAGTATCATTTCCTTAGACCATGAGATCGTGTAACTCCCGGATATCATAGGAGTGCTTTGGGTGTACCAAACGTCACAACGTAACTGGGTGGCTACAAAGGTATACTACAGGTATCTCCGAAAGTGTCTGTTGGGTTGGCATGGATCGAGACTGGGATTTGTCACTCCATATGACAGAGAGGTATCTCTGGGCCCACTCGGTAATGCATCATCATAATGAGCTCAATGTGACCAAGTGGTTGGTCACGGGATCATGCATTACGGTATGAGTAAAGTGACTTGCCGGTAACGAGATTGAACGAGGTATTGGGATACCGACGATCGAATCTCGGGCAACTAACGTACCGATTGACAAAGGGAATAGTATACGGGATTACATGAATCCTCGACATCGTGGTTCATTCGATGATATCATCGTGGAACATGTGGGAGCCGACATGGGTATCTAGATCCTGCTGTTGGTTATTGGACGGAGAGCTGTCTCGGTCATGTCTGCATGATTCCCGAACCCGTAGGGTCTACACACTTAAGGTTCGGTGACGCTAGATTTATTAGGAAGACTTCTAAGTGATTACCGAATGTTGTTCAGAGTCTCGGATGAGATCCCGGACGTCACGAAGAGTTCCGAAATGGTCCGGAGGTGAAGATTTATATGTGGGAAGTTGTCATACGGTCACCGGAAAAGTTCCGGGGCATATCGGTATTGTACCGGGGCCACCGGAGGGGTTCCGGGGGTCCACCGGGAGGGGCCACCTCTCTCGGAGGGCCTCATGGGCTGTAGTGGACAGGGAACCAGCCCCTGGAGGGCTGGGCGCATCCCCCCCTTGGGCCCATGCGCCTAGGGTCTGGGGGGGAACCCTAGTGGGGGCGCTCCCCTTGCTTTTGGGGCAAGCCCCCTCCCCTTGGCCGCCCCCCTCTAGATCTCATCTAGAGGGAGCCGGCCCCCCTTTCCCCTTCCCCTATAAATAGAGGGGCGAAGGGAGGGCTGCACACCACATCCAAGGCGCAGCCCCTCCCCTCCCCAACACCTCTCCTCCTCCGATTAAGGGCTTGGCGAAGCCTTGTCGGAGTACTGCCGCTCCATCACCACCACGCTGTCATGCTGCTGTTGGAGCTCTCTTCCTCAACCTCTCCTTCCCCCTTGCTGGATCAAGAAGGAGGAGATGTCACCGCTTCGTACGTGTGTTGAACGCGGAGGTGCCGTCCGTTCGGCACTAGGATCATCGGTGATTTGGATCACGACGAGTACGACTCCATCAACCCCGTTCTCGTGAACGCTTCCGCTCGCGATCTCCAAGGGTATGTAGATGCACTCCTCTCTCTCGTTGCTAGATGACTCCATATATTGATCTTGGTAATGCATAGAAAATTTTAAATTTCTGCTACGATCACCTACAGTGGCATCATGAGCTAGGTCTCTGCATAGTTTCTATGCACGAGTAGAACACAAGATTGTTGTGGGCGTCGATTTTGTCAATTTACTTGCCACTACTAGTCTTATCTTGTTTCGTCGGCATCGTGGGATGAAGCGGCCCGGACCGACCTTACACGTACGCTTACGTGAGACAGGTTCCACCGACTGACATGCACTAGTTGCATAAGGTGGCTAGCGGGTGTCTGTCTCTCCCACTTTAGTCGGATCAGATTCGATGAAAAGGGTCCTTATGAAGGGTAAATAGAAATTGGCATATCACGTTGTGGTTTTGGCGTAGGTAAGAAACGTTCTTGCTAGAACCCTATTGCAGCCACGTAAAAACATGCAACAACAATTAGAGGACGTCTAACTTGTTTTTGCAGCATATGCCTTGTGATGTGATATGGCCAAAAGGATGTGATGAATGAAATATATGTGATGTATGAGATTAATCATGTTCTTGTAATAGGAATCATGACTTGCATGTCGATGACTATGACAACCGGCAGGAGCCATAGGAGTTGTCTTTATTTTTTATGACCTGCGTGTCATTGAATAACGCCATGTAATTACTTTACTTTATTGCTAAACCATTAGCCATAGTAGTAGAAGTAATCATTGGCGTGGCAACTTCATGAAGACACGATGATGGAGATCATGATGATGGACATCATGGTGTCATGCCGGTGACGATGATGATCATGGCGCCCCGAAGATGGAGATCAAAAGGAGCAAAATGATATTGGCCATATCATGTCACTATTTGATTGCATGTGATGTTTATCATGTTTTAAATCTTATTTGCTTAGAACGACGGTAGCATAAATAAGATGATCCCTCATAATAATTTCAAGAAAGTGTTCCCCCTAACTGTGCGCCGTTGCAAAAGTTCGTTGTCTCGAAGCACCACGTGATGATAGGGTGTGATAGATTCTAACGTTCACATACAACGGGTGTAAGCCAGATTTACACATGCAAAACACTTAGGTTGACTTGACGAGCCTAGCATGTACAGACATGGCCTCGGAACGCAAGAGACCGAAAGGTCGAACATGAGTCGTATAGAAGATACAATCAACATGAAGATGTTCACCGATGATGACTAGTCCGTCTCACGTGATGATCGGACACGGCCTAGTTGACTCGGATCATGTATCACTTAGATGACTAGAGGGATGTCTATCTGAGTGGGAGTTCATTATGAAATTTGATTAGATGAACTTAATTATCATGAACTTAGTCTAAAAACTTTGCAATATGTCTTGTAGATCAAATGGCCCACGCTAATCTTCCCCTCAACTTCAACGCGTTCCTAGAGAAAACCAAGCTGAAAGACGATGGAGCAACTATACGGACTGGGTCCGGAACTTGAGGATCATCCTCATAGCTGCCAAGAAAGCATATGTCCTAGATGCACCGCTAGGTGAAGCACCCGTTTTCCCAGCAACTCAAGACGTTATGAATGCCTGGTAGTCGTGTAGTGATGATTACTCCCTGGTTCAGTGTGGCATGCTTTATAGCTTAGAATTGGGGCTCCAAAAGCGTTTTGAGCAGCATGGAGCATATGAGATGTTCCAAGAGCTGAAAATGGTTTTCCAAGCTCATGCCCGGGTCGAGGGATATGAAGTCTCCGACAAGTTCTACAGTTGTAAGATGGAGGAGAATGGTTCTGTCGACGAGCACATACTCGAAATGTCTGGGTTGCACAACCGCTTGTCTCAGCTGGGAGTTAATCTCCCGGATGACGCGGTCATTGACAGAATCCTCCAGTCGCTCCCACCTAGCTACAAAAGCTTTGTGATGGACTACAATATGCAGGGGATGGTGAAAACCATTCCTGAGGTATTTGCAATGCTGAAATCAGCGGAGGTGGAGATCAAAAAGGAACATCAAGTGTTGATGGTCAATAAAACCACTAGTTTCAAGAAAGGCAAGGGTAAGAAGAACTTCAAGAAGGACGGCAAGGGAGTTGCCACGCCCGGTAAGCCAGTTGCCGGGAAGAGGCCAAAGCATGGACCCAAATCTTAGACTGGGTGCTTTTATTGCAAGGGAAGCGGACACTGGAAGTGGAACTGCCCCAAGTACTTAGCAGACAAGAAGGCCGGCAACACCAAAGGTATATGTGATATACATGTAATTGATGTGTACCTTACCAGTACTCGTAGTAGTTCCTGGGTATTTGATACTGGTGCGGTTGCTCATATTTGTAACTCAAAACAAGAGCTGCGGAATAAGTGGAGACTGGCGAAGGACGAGGTGACGATGCGCGTCGGGAATGGTTCCAAGGTCGATGTGATCGCCGTCGGCACGCTACCTCTACATTTACCTACGAGATTAGTTTTAAAACCTCAATAATTGTTATTTAGTGCCAGCTTTGAGCATGAACATTGTATCTGGATCTCGTTTAATACGAGATGGCTACTCATTTAAATCCGAGAATAATGGTTGTTCTATTTATATGAGAGATATGTTTTATGGTCATGCCCCGCTAGTCAATGGTTTATTCTTAATGAATCTAGAACGTGATGTTACACATATTCATAGTGTGAATACCAAAAGATATAAGGTTTATAATGATAGTCCCACATACTTGTGGCACTACCGCCTTGGTCACATTGGTGTCAAACGCATGAAGAAGCTCCATGCCGATGGACTTTTGGAGTATCTTGATTACGAATCATTTGACACATGCGAACCATGCCTCATGGGCAAAATGACCAAGACTCCGTTCTCCGGAACAATGGAGCGAGCAACCAACGTATTGGAAATCATACATACTGATGCGTGTGGTCCAATGAGCATTGAGGCTCGCGGAGGCTATCGTTATGTTCTCACTCTCACTGATGACTTAAGTAGATATGGGTATGTCTACTTGATGAAACACAAGTCTGAGACCTTTGAAAAGTTCAAGGAATTTCAGAATAAGGTAGAGAATCAACGTGACCGAAAAATAAAGTTCTTACAATTGGATCGTGGGGGAGAATATTTAAGTCACGAATTTGGTACACACTTAAGGAAATGTGGAATCGTTTCACAACTCACGCCGCCTGGAACACCTCAGCGTAACGGTGTGTCCAAACTCGTAATCACACTCTATTGGATATGGTGCAATCTATGATGTCACTCATCGATTTACCGCTATCATTTTGGGGATATGCTCCAGAGACAACTACATTCACTTTAAATAGGGCACTGTCTAAATCCGTTGAGACGACACCGTATGAATTATGGTTTGGGAAGAAACCTAAGCTGTCGTTTCTAAAAGTTTGGGGATGCGATCCTTATGTCAAGAAACTTCAACCTGAAAAGCTCGAACCCAAGTCGGAAAAATGCGTCTTCATAGGATACCCTAAGGAAACCATTGGGTATACCTTCTACCTTAGATCCGAAGGCAAGATCTTTGTTGCCAAGAACGGGTCCTTTCTAGAGAAAGTGTTTCTCTCAAAAGAAATAAGTGGGAGGAAAGTAGAACTCGATGAAGTACTGCCTCTTGAACCAGAAAGTAGCGCAGCTCAGGAAGATGTTCCTGTGGTGCCTGCACCGACTAGAGAGGAAGTTAATGATGATGATCAAGGTACTTCGGATCAAGTTTCTACTGAACTTCATAGGTCCACCAGGACACGTTCCACACCAAAATGGTATGGCAACCCTGTCCTGGAAATCATGTTGTTAGACAACGGTGAACCTTCGAACTATGAAGAAGCGATGGCGGGCTCAGATTCCAACAAATGGCTTGAAGCCATGCAATCCGAGATACGATCCATGTATGAAAACAAAGTATGGACTTTGACAGACTTGCCCGATGATCAGCGAGCGATAGAAAATAAATGGATCTTTAAGAAGAAGACGGACGCGGATGGTAATGTTACCATCTATAAAGCTCGACTTGTCGCTAAGGGTTATCGACAAGTTCAAGGGGTTGACTACGATGAGACCTTCTGACCCGTAGCGAAGCTTAAGTCTGTCCAAATCATGTTAGCAATTGTCGCATTCTATGATTATGAGATATGGCAAATGGATGTCAAAACGGCATTCCTTAACGGCTTCCTTAAGGAAGAATTGTATATAATGCAGCCAGAAGGTTTTGTCGATCCTAAGAATGCTAACAAGGTATGCAAGCTCCAACGCTCCATCTATGGGCTGGTGCAAGCATCTCGGAGTTGGAACATTCACTTTGATGAAATGATCAAAGTGTTTGGGTTTATGCAGACTTATGGAGAAGCCTGCGTTTACAAGAAAGTGAGTGGGAGCTCTGTAGCATTTCTCATATTATATGTAGATGACATACTTTTGATGGAAAATTATATAGAACTTTTGGACAACATTAAGGCCTACTTGAATAAGTGTTTTTCAATGAAGGACCTAGGAGAAGCTGCTTACATATTAGGAATCAAGATCTATAGAGATAGATCGAGACGCCTCATAGGTCTTTCATAAAGCACATACCTTGATAAGGTATTGAAGAAGTTCAATATGGATCAGTCCAAGAAGGGGTTCTTGCCTATATTGCAAGGTGTGAAATTGAGCTCGGCTCAATGCCCGACCACGGCAGAAGATAGAGAAAAGATGAGTGTCATCCCCTATGCCTCGGCCATAGGGTCTATTATGTATGCCATGCTATGTACCAGACCTGATGTAAACCTTGCCGTAAGTTTGGTAGGAAGGTACCAAAGTAATGCCGGCATGAAACACTGTACAACGGTCAAGAATATCCTGAAGTACCTGAAAAGTACTAAGGATATGTTTCTCATTTATGGAGGTGATGAAGAGCTCGTCGTAAAGGGTTACGTCGATGCTAGCTTTGACACAGATCTGGATGACTCTAAGTCATAAACCGGATACGTGTATATTTTGAATGGTGGGGCAGTAAGCTAGTGCAGTTGCAAGCAAAGCGTCGTGGCGGGATCTACATGTGAAGTGGAATACATGGCAGCCTCGGAGGCAGCACATGAAGCAATCTGGATGAAGGAGTTCATTACCGACCTAGGAGTTATTCCCAATGCGTCGGGCCGATGACTCTCTTTTGTGACAACACTGGAGCCATGGCCCTTGCCAAGGAGCCCAGGTTTCACAAGAAGACCAGGCACATCAAGCGTCGCTTCAACTCCATTCGTGAAAATGTTCAAGATGGAGACATAGATATTTGCAAAGTGCATACGGATCTGAATGTCGCAGATCCGTTGACTAAACCTCTTCCGCGAGCAAAACATGATCAACACCAGAACTCTATGGGTGTTCGATTCATCACAATGTAACTAGATTATTGACTCTAGTGCAAGTGGGGGAATGTTGGAAATATGCCCTAGAGGCAATAATAAAATGGTTATTATTATATTTCCTAGTTCATGATAATTGTCTATTGTTCATGCTATAATTGTGTTATCCAGAAATCGTAATACATGTGTGAATAGATAGACCACAACATGTCCCTAGTGAGCCTCTAGTTGACTAGCTCGTTGATCAATGGATGGTTACGGTTTCCTGACCATAGAAATTGGATGTCATTGATAACGGGATCACATCATTTGGAGAATGATGTGATGGACAAGACCCAATCCTAAGCATAGCACAAGATCATGTACTTCGTTTGCTAGAGCTTTTCTAATGTCAAGTATCATTTCCTTAGACCATGAGATCGTGTAACTCCCAGATATCGTAGGAGTGCTTTGGGTGTACTGAGGGAGTCCTGGACTAGGGGGTGTCCGGATAGCCGAACTATCATCATCGGTCGGACTCCAAGACTATGAAGATACAAGATGAAGACTTCGTCCCGTGTCCGGATGGGACTTTCCTTGGCGTGGAAGGCAAGCTTGGCGATATGGATATGTAGATGTCCTACCATTGTAACCGACTCTGTGTAACCCTAGCCCTCTCCGGTGTCTATATAAACCGGATGGTTTTAGTCCGTAGGACATAACAACAATCATACCATAGGCTAGCTTCTAGGGTTTAGCCTCCTTGATCTCGTGGTAGATCTACTCTTGTAATACCCACATCATCAATATCAATCAAGCAGGACGTAGGGTTTTACCTCCATCAAGAGGGCCCGAACCTGGGTAAAACATCGTGTCCCTTGTCTCCTGTTACCATCTGCCTAGACGCACAGTTCGGGACCCCCTACCCGAGATCCGCCGGTTTTGACACCGACATTGGTGCTTTCATTGAGAGTTCCTCTGTGTCGTCACCGATAGGCTCGATGGCTCCTTCAATCATCAACAATGACGCGGTCCAGGGTGAGACTTTTCTCCCTGGACAGATCTTCGTATTCGGCGGCGTTGCACTGCGAGCCAATTCGTTTGGCCATCTGGAGCAGATCGAAAGCCGTGCCCTGGCCGTCAGGTCAGATTTGGGAGTCTGAACTTCATGGCTGACATCCGCGGAGACTTGATCTTCAATGGATTCGAGCCACAGCCGAGCGCGCCGCACTGTCACGATGGGCATGATTTAGCTCTGCTGCCGGACAGTGCCCTGGAGGCCGCACACGAGTCCGCTCTGACCCTTGATCCGGAGCCGGCTATGCAGATCGAGGACGGGTGGTTAGACACCGCCTCGGGGGCTGCAACCTCTACGGCGATAGAGCCGAATACTGACTTTGTCCCTTCTGAAGCTCGTGACTCCAAGGTGCCGGACTCCTTGCCGGACTCCGAACCTCCCGCGCCCCCTCCAATCGAATCCGATTGGGCGCCGATCATGGAGTTCACCACTGCGGACATCTTTCAGCACTCACCTTTCCGCGACATCCTGAGTTCGCTAAAGTATCTCTCGTTATCAGGAGAGCCCTGGCCGGACTGCGGTCAGGACGGTTGGGATGCGGACGACAAAGAAATTCAAGACCCACCCACCACCCACTTAGTAGCCACTGTCGACGACTTAACCGACATGCTAGACTTCGACTCCGAAGACATCGACGGTATGGACAACGATGCCGGAGACGACCAAGAACCAGCGCCTACTGGGCACTGGAAAGCCACCTCGTCATACGACATATACATGGTGGATATCCCAAAGGATGGGAATGGAACAGCGGAGGAAGACCCCTCCAAGAAACAACCCAAGCGCTGGCGTCAGCGGCGCTGCTCTAAATCCCGCCACAGCAAGAATGGCGATTACGGCACCGGAGATAATAATACCCCAGACAGTGCCGAAGACAACCCCCTCCAGCAAGATTCAGCGCAGGAGGACGGAGATGCCAGCCCTCATGAGAGAGCGGCAGACGAAGAGGTAGAGGATGATAATTACATGCCTCCCTCCGGAGACGAGGCAAGCCTCGACGACGACGAATTTGTCGTGCCTGAGGATCCCGTCGAACAAGAGCGTTTTAAACGCAGGCTTATGACCACGGCAAACAGCCTCAAGAAAAAGTAGCAACAGCTTAGAGCTGATTAGGATCTACTAGCCGACAGATGAACTGAAGTCCTTGCGGCCGAAGAGCATGAGCTCGAACGCCCCTCCAAAAGCTACCCCAAACACAAGTTGCTCCCCCGATTAGAGGAGGAAGCATATAAACCTACATCACCAGAGCACAATGCAACTGACCGGCCACCTCGTGGCCGCGACAGAGAGGCCTCTAGGCCCTCCACTAGAACCGTACCCCGGCATCGCTCGAAAAGCACAAGGCCACAGGGGAACGCTCCGGACTTGCGAGATATATTGGAGGATAAGGCAAGACAATCAAGATCGATCTACGGATCGCGTGTGCCCCATGATACGTGACGATAACCGTCGCGCCGGACACAGTTAGTCCGGCCGGGCCGAACACAGTAGACAAAGCTCGTTGGAGCTCCGTCGCGATATAGCCCAATACAGAGGCGCCGCACACCCACTATGCTTCACAGATGAAGTAATGGATCATCAAATCCCCGAAGGGTTTAAACCCGTGAATATTGAATCCTATGATGGCACAACAGACCCTGCGGTTTGGATCGAAGACTATCTCCTTCATATCCACATGGCCCATGGTGATGATCTTCACGCCATCAAATACCTCCCACTCAAGCTTAAAGGACCAGCTCGGCATTGGCTTAACAGCTTGCCAGCAGAATCAATTGGGTACGTATTCCTTGATAACTTCCAGGGCACGTATGTGCGACCACCAGACGCTGACGACCTAAGCCACATAATTCAGCAGCCAGACGAATCGGCCAGACAATTCTGGACACGGTTCTTAACTAAGAAAAATCAAATCGTCGACTGTCCGGATGTGGAGGCCCTCGCGGCCTTCAAACACAACATCCGCGACGAGTGGCTTGCCCGGCACCTGGGACAGGAAAAGCCGAAATCCATGACAGCCCTCACATCACTCCTGACCGGCTTCTGCGCGGGAGAGGACAGCTGGCTAGCCCGCAGCAACAACCTCAGCAAAAATTCTGGCAGTCCGGATACAAAGGACCGCAATGGCAGGTCGCGTCGCAACAAGAACAAACGCCGCATTAACGGCGATAATAATGAGGATACGGCAGTCAACGCTGGATTTAGAGGCTCCAAACCCGGTCAGCGGAAAAGCCATTCAAAAGAACTACTACGGGTCCGTCCAATTTGGACCGAATACTCGATCGCTCGTGCCAGATACACGGCACCCCCGAAAAGCCAGCCAACCACACCAACAGGGACTGTTGGGTATTCAAGCAGGCAGGCAAGCTAATTGCCGAAAACAATGGCAAGGGGCTGCATAGCGATGACGAAGAAGAGACCCGACCGCTGAACAATAGAGGACAGAAGGGTTGCCCCCCACAAGTGCGGACGGTGAATATGATATACGCAACCCACATACCCAAGAGGGAGCGGAAGCGTGCGCTCAGGGACGTATACGCGATGGATCCAGTCGCCCCGAAGTTCAACCCATGGTCCTCCTGCCGGATCACTTTTGATCGAAGGGACCACCCCACCAGCATCCGCCACGGCGGATTCGCCGCATTGGTTTTAGACCCAGTCGTTGATGGATTTCACCTCACCAGAGTCCCGATGGACGGCGACAGCAGCCTGAACCTGCTTTATCAGGACACAGTGTGCAAGATGGGCATAGACCCCTCAAGGAAACCCACAAAGACGACCTGCAAAGGCATCATACCAGGTGTAGAGGCCAATTGTACGGGCTCAGTTACACTGGAAGTGGTCTTCGGATCCCCGGATAACTTCCGAAGCAAGGAGTTAATCTTCAACATAGTTCCGTTCCGTAGCGGCTATCATGCTCTGCTCGGACGGACCGCGTTTGCAAAGTTCAACGCGGTGCCGCACTACGCATACCTCAAGCTCAAGATGCCAGGCCCTCGAGGAGTCATCACGGTCAACGGAAACACCGAACGCTCCCTCCGAACGGAGGAACATACAGCGGCTCTCGCGGCAGAAGTACAATGCAGCCTCTTAAGGCAATTCTCGAGTCCGGCCATTAAGCGACCGGACACGGCTAAACGCGCCCGGAGTAACCTATAACAAGACCACCTGGCACGTTCCGAGCACGCGTAGCAATGCGGCCCCATCCCCAGCCCTCGCAAGATTGCAAGACTGGTCCTTCGCGTACATCATTACGCTCTGGAGATACCATGGGCATAGGGGGAGGGGCACGACCACGACAGGCCCAGAATGCGGCTTAACCACATCAGGGGCTCCCAAGTGTGTCCTTCCTTTTTTTTCTTTTTTCTTTCTTACCCACAGGACTCCGTTCACCAGAGGCCCTGTCCGGCAATAGACCGGCCGAACTCACGATGCAACAGCCAGGGAAGGAGAAAGGCTACGACGAATATCCAGGTGGTCTCCATTACGAGCACTAAATCTATTTTATACACCATTCCGCAGCCTACCCCTGGAGGGGGACATGTTTAATAGTCCCATCCCTTGCTTATCGCACTATTTGTATCGTCCTGCATTCATGGCAGTATTTCTTGAATAAACAATGCAGCACCTTTTTGCTTTTAATTGCATTCCTTTCTTATACATATGTTCATTTATGACATGCGGCGTCCGTACACTTTGGTATGGCTAAATACACCAGGGGCTTAAGTTCCCCACATTATGGTGTGATAAGTCCGAACACTTTCACAAGTGCGGCACCCCGAACTCATAGCATTATATGCATCGGCTCCGAATCATGTCTTGGGTCAATAGTTGGGTTTGCCCGGCTCCCATGTTTTGGTACCTTACGTTCCGGTCTATCGGCTAAGGTAGCACTGGGAGAACCACTGCGATTGCGCCCCAGTTGAGCTGGGCGAGCGCCTTAGTGGAGAAAGCTAAAACTGACCTTCATGATGAGGCTAGAGCCGGTCGCTGTTCGAGAGGTTTTTTTGAGTCCCTAAAGACTTATGCCGCTTAGAGCGAGGAACCGGCCTTGTCCGGCCCAGGCGTGGATAGCGCCCCGAATTCGGCCTTCCGAACACTAGGGGCTTTGCCGAAATTTAAAATTATAGAATTCTATGGCTAAGTGAGAGTGTTCAAGCATTATATGTCCGGTTCCCTGGTTCGTTGTGTTGAGCGCCTCCCTAGATGGACCCAAATATGGGAACAAGAGTGCTCAAATTTATCCCGAACACCCCAGCACTCGTGGCATGGGGGCTGAAGCCGACGACTTGCCATCTATCAGATTTGATAAACAACCGCATAGAAGGTAATATTTTAAATCAACAAGCGTTGCTTAGCGCATATGAACAAAGTTTTCAGCGCACAGGATAACAAAATGCGAGTCTACTCAAATATTACATTATTGGAGCACTCACCCGCAATAGTGCGGGCACCCTTCAGGACACTCTTGTAATACATCTCGGGCGTGCGATACTCCTTGCTTGGTGGTGGCGCGTCCGTCACAAGCTTCTCAGCATCCATCTTGCCCCAGTGCACCTTAGCACGGGCAAGGGCCCGACGGGCACCTTCAATACAGGCGGATCGCTTGATGACCTCAACCCATGGACAAGCATCCACCAGCCGCCGCACCAGGCCGAAGTAGCTCCCAGGCATGGCCTCATTGGGCCACAGCCGAACTATGAGGCCCTTCATGGCCTGTTCGGCCACCTTGTGGAGCTCAACCAGCTGCTTCAGCTGGTCACTAAGGGGCACCGGATGTCCGGCCTCAGCATACTGAGACCAGAAGACCTTCTCCGTCGAGCTCCCCTCCTCGACCCTGTAGAAAGCGGCAGCATCGGACACACTGCGGGGCAGATCTGCGAACGCTCCTAGAGAGCTCCAAATTCGGGTAAGTAACAGGTAATTCACATTCACATGCTTGCTTTGCATGAAAACTGCCTTACCCGCCGCTATTTTCTTCAACGCCTCGATTTCCTGAAGGGCTTTGTGGGCTTCGGCCTTAGCGGCTCTGGCGCTCTCAAGAGCCGATGCAAGCTCGGACTTTCGAGTCTTCGAGTCGCGCTCCAAACTCTCATGCTTTTCCATGAGAGCCTGGAGCTCTTGCTGTACCTCCGCCACCCGCGCCTCCTGCTTCTCTCGCCCAGCACGCTCCACGGCCGCATTACGTTCGGCCGCGGACACCGCCTCCTTAAGGGTCGCCACCTCATTCGTGGCCCCTGAAGTACCCACGTTATCCTTGTCATTTCTCTTGCAACCAAATCCTTTTCTGTAAGGTAAAACTTTAATAAGGTGTTACTCACCTTCCTTGTCCTCGAGCTGCTTCTTGGCACGGCCGAGCTCGTTCTTGGACCGCTCGAGGCTTTGCTTCAAAGCATTGACCTCCACAGTCAGTGCGGCAGAGGTCAGCAGTGCAGCCTGCAATCCCATATTGACATATTTATTAAGACTCCTGCGTATATCTTTTTAGATCCTCAGTCCGGCTTTTCTTTCCGAACACCGAACCGAGCATCAGGGGCTACTGTCTATGCGGTACTATTTTACATATATTAATATTCTTACCTCAAAGGCTGATAGAAGGCTGCTGCAGGCTTCGATCAGCCCGCTTTTGGCGAGCTGAACCATCTGAATCACCGCACTCATGACAGTGCGGTGTTCCTCCTCGATGGAAGTGCCGTTGAGCGCCTCCAGCAAGTTATCCGGCGCCTCCGGTTGGACGGAGGCTGCCGGCATCATGGTCTTGCCCTTCTTACGAAGGGGCCGCCCGCCGGACTCCGGAACCATTGCAGGTTCCGGTACGAAGTCCGGTACGAAGTCCGGGAGGTCGCCCTGTGGCACCTCCGGGTCCTCCTCCTCCGGGTGGGTCCTTCTCTGGGATCCCACCTCGGCGTTGTCAGCGTCACGGGGGGAGGAGGCGGTTAGAAGTGAAGTACTGTTCACATCCGACGTGCCCAAGGACCCGCTCGCCGAAGCGGGAAAATCGTCCTTGGGCGGACTGCAGGGTTGTATGCGGCGTTAGAAAGACACCATGTGGCAGAAAGAAAAATCATGAAGTCATTCGGGAGTCCAGATACTTACGATCTCGCCAGGGGCTTGGCCCTTGGAGGCCAATCCTCGTCGTCGTCACCGGTGTGGGCGGAACAGTCCGGGGGAAGAGTCCTTCCCTTCTTGGACCCTTCGGCCTCCCTCGTTGGGGAAGCCTTCCTTTTCTTCCCTCCCCCCGCTGGGGGAGAGGCCTTTTTCTTCTCCTCCTCGTCCTCGTGGGAGGAGTCCGCATCGGAGTCATCGGACACCTGAAAACGGGAACTCTTTCGAGTGCCCGTGGCCTCCTTCTTGGCCTTCTTCTCCGGCACCACGTGGGGTGCCGGAACCAGCAGCCCCGTTAAACGGGCGTCCGCTGGGTCTTCTGGCAAAGGGGCCGGACAGTTAGTCTGCTCGGCCTTCTTCAGCGAGTCCTGTCAAAGGAGAGGGAGTTTAGATCCCGCATGGAGTCAAACTATGGAAAACAAGTGTCCCGTAAAGGGTAAAATCGCTTACCTCGCTAGCCTGGCGCTGCGAGCTGAATCCGTGATCTTCGGTAGCGGATGCGGGAGCCTCGGCGCCCTTAAACAGCACCTTCCAGGCATCTTCGTACCTAGTGTCGAAGAGCCCGCTCAAGGTTCGGTGCTGAGCCAGATCGAACTCCCACAATTTGAAGGCCCGTTGTTGGCACGGGAGAATCCGGCGGATGAGCATGACCTAGACCACGTTGACAAGCTTGAGCTTCTTGTTCACTAGCTTTTGGATGCAGGCTTGGAGTCCGGTCAGCTCCTCCGAATCGCCCCAAGTTAGGCTACTCTCTTTCCAGGAGGTGAGCCGTGTGGGGATGCCAGATCTGAAATCGGGTGCCGCTACCCATTTAGGGTCACGCGGCTCGGTGATGTAGAACCACCCCGATTGCCACCCCTTGACGGTTTCCACGAAGGCGCCCTCAAGCCAGGTAACGTTGGGTATCTTGCCCACCATGGCGCCTCCACACTCCGCTTGACTGCCCTTCACAACCTTCGGCTTGACATTGAAGGTCTTGAGCCACAAGCCGAAGTGGGGCTGGATGCAGAGGAAAGCCACGCACACGACGATAAACGCCGAGATGTTGAGGATGAAATTCGGGGCCAGATCATGGAAATCCAGACCGTAGTAGAACATGAGCCCCCGGACAAAGGGGTGAAGTGGGAAGCCCAGTCCGCGGAGGAAATGGGGAAGGAATACCACCCTCTCATGGGGCCTGGGGGTGGGGATGGGCTGCCCCTCGTCGGGGAGCCGGTGTGCGATGTCGCTGGACAGATATCCGGCGCTGCGCAGCTTCTTGATGTGCCCCTCCATAACGGAGGAGGCCATCCACTTGCCTCCCGCTCCGGACATAGTTGGAGAAGGTTGAGGTGAGATGTGCGGACTTGGGCGCTGGAGCTCGAGTGCGCGGAGATGGATGAGCAAAGGAGGAAGAAGGCGTAGGTAAAAAGGTGGATCCTTATCCCCTTATATATGGGCGGACGAAACTATGCGTCCCCACTGGCCTGATAAAACTCGCTTCTCTCCCAAGCGCCGCAATCAATGGCGCGGTTGGGTTACCCACGTCCGTATTAATGGGAATCCCGGAATAAGGGTAACACGATCTCTGCTTCGACAAGACGTGCCAAGGAAACCGCTTCGCTAAACGCGCTGAGGTGGTATAATAAAAGCGATTCAAGTAAAGGCTTGGTTGTGGTGTGATGTCACGCCACGGAATACATCAGCAGATTGAACTTGTGTTAATATTATTCTCTCTACGGTGGAATGTGGAATTTATTTTGCAGAGCCGGACACTATCCTGGTGTTCACAATCTCCTATAAACTATTCGGAGGAGGAACCCGCCTTGCAATGCCGAAGACAATATGCGCGCCGGACTCAACGTCATTGAAGCCTGGTTCAGGGGCTACTGAGGGAGTCCTGGACTAGGGGGTGTCCGGATAGCCGAACTATCATCATCGGCCGGACTCCAAGACTATGAAGATACAAGATTGAAGACTTCGTCCCGTGTCCGGATGGGACTTTCCTTGGCGTGGTAGGCAAGCTTGGCGATACGGATATGTAGATCTCCTACCATTGTGACCGACTCTGTGTAACCCTAGCCCTCTCCGATGTCTATATAAACCGGATGGTTTTAGTCCGTAGGACATAACAACAATCATACCATAGGCTAGCTTCTAGGGTTTAGCCTCCTTGGTCTCGTGGTAGATCTACTCTTGTAATACCCACATCATCAATATCAATCAAGCAGGATGTAGGGTTTTACCTCCATCAAGAGGGCTCGAACCTGGGTAAAACATCGTGTCCCTTGTCTCCTGTTACCATCTGCCTAGACGCATAGTTCGGGACCCCCTACCCGAGATCCGCCGGTTTTGACACCGACATGTACCAAACGTCACAATGTAACTGGGTGGCTATAAAGGTATACTACAGGTATCTCCGAAAGTGTCTGTTGGGTTGGCACGGATCGAGACTGAGATTTGTCACTCCGTATGACGGAGAGGTATCTCTGGGCCCACTCGGTAATGCATCATCATAATGAGTTCAATGTGACCAAGTTGTTGGTCACGATATCATGCATTACGGTACGAGTAAAGTGACTTGCCAATAACGAGATTGAATGAGGTATTGGGATACCGACGATCGAATCTCGGGCAAGTAACGTACCGATTGACAAAGGGAATTGTATACGGGATTACTTGAATCCTCGACATCGTGGTTCATTCGATGAGATCATCGTGGAATATGTGGGAGCCAACATGGGTATCCAGATCCCGTTGTTGGTTATTGGCCGGAGAGCTGTCTCGGTCATGTCTGCATGATTCCCGAACCCATAGGGTCTACACACTTAAGGTTCGGTGATGCTAGGGTTATTAGGAAGACTTGTAAGTGATTACCAAATGTTGTTCGGAGTCCCGGATGAGATCCCGGACATCACGAGATGTTCCGGAATGGTCCGGAGGTGAAGATTTATATGTGGGAAGTTGTCATACGGTCACCGGAAAAGTTCGGGGGCATATCGGTATTGTACCGGGGCCACTGGAGGGGTTCCGGGGGTCCACCAGGAGGGGCCACCTCTCTCAGAGGGCCTCATGGGCCGTAGTGGGCAGGGAACCAGCCCCGGGAGGAACCATGCGCCAAGGGTTTGGGGGGAACCCTAGTGGGGGCGCCCCCCTTGCTTTTGGTGCAAGCCCCCTCCCCTGGCCGCCTCCCTCTAGATCTCATCTAGAGGGGCCCGACCCCCCTTTCCCCTTCCCCTATAAATAGAGGGGCGAAGGGAGGGCTGCACACCACATCCAAGGCGCAGCCCCTCCCCTCCCCAACACCTCTCCTCCTCTGATTAAGAGCTTGGCGAAGCCCTGCCGGAGTACTGCCGCTCCATCACCACCACGCTGTCGTGCTGCTATTGGTGCTCTCTTCCTCAACCTCTCCTTCCACCTTGCTGGATCAAGAAGGAGGAGACGTCACCGCTCCGTACGTGTGTTGAACGCGGAGGTGCCGTCCGTTAGGCGCTAGGATCATCGGTGATTTGGATCACGACGAGTACGACTCCATCAACCCCGTTCTCTTGAACGCTTCCGCTCGCGATCTACAAGGGTATTGTCGGTGTCAAAACCGGCGGATCTCGGGTAGGGGGTCCCGAACTGTGCGTCTAGGTGGATGGTAACAGGAAACAAGGGACACGATGTTTTTACCCAGGTTCAGGCCCTCTCGATGGAGGTAAAACCCTACTCCTGCTTGATTAATATTGATGATATGGGTAGTACAAGAGTAGATCTACCACTAGATCAGAGAGGCTAAACCCTAGAAGCTAGCCTATGGTTAGGGTTACACAGAGTCAGTTACAATGGGAGGAGATCTACATATCCGTATCGCCAAGCTTGCCTTCCACGCCAAGGAATGTCCCATCCGGACACGGGACAAAGTCTTCAATCTTGTATCTTCATAGTCCAGGAGTCCGGCCAAAGGTTATAGTCTGGTCATCCGGACACCCCCTAATCTGGGACTCCCTCAGTAGACCCCGAACCAGGCTTCAATGACGATGAGTCCGGCGCGCAAATTTGTCTTCGACATTGCAAGGTGGGTTCTTCTCCAAACTCCATGTACCTATGGAATAGTATCCGGCTTCTGGTGAATGTTGTGCACCTTGGCTTCTGTGCCCAATAATGGCCATCTTCCACGTGTCAAACAAATGTGAAAAGCTAGGGTGTTTTTTTTTCATTTACCCCCCTAGCTGTGCAAATGAGCTGCCTATAAAAGAGACAGGGATTTAGATCCGAATGACACCATATTTCCTTCGCGAGCTTTCATCAGAGCGCATTCGACAGAGATCCATTCCATCATGGCCGGTCGATGCAGCTCCTCCTCTCGCCCCCAGTCCTCAGCCTGGAGATTGGGAGAGATGCTCCGTCTCGCACAGCGAGGTAGTGGCGCTCCAAGCCAAGGATTACTCCCCTCGGCCTACATGGTCCTGGTTCGAGCCGAGCTCGCCACCTATAATGGTGGAGAGCAAGCGGAGAGCGTTCCCAATCCCTCCAAAGAAGAGCGGGTATGCCTTGTCCCTTATTTGATAGGAGGGCTTGGATTTCCAATTCATCCGTTTCTCCGGGGGCTCCTGGAGTTTTACGGCCTCCAGTTGCACAACCTTACGCCTGCCTCCATATTGCATATTGCGGGCTTCGTAGCCCTTTGTGAGCTATTTTTGGGTATCGAGGCTCATTTTGCACTGTGGAAGAAGCTGTTCTGCCTCGTGCCCCGTTCTCCGGAGGGGTCGATATATCAAGTGGGCGGAGCCGAACTATGGCGCATCGCTGGGACCGGATATCTATCCGGAGCCCCAAAGAAGGCGTCTGAAGACTGGCCTTCCGAATGGTTTTATATAGAAGACGTCCCCCTGTCGGACCCTGTACGAATCGGCCTCCCTGAGTTCGGTAATGCTCCTCTGAAGAAGCGCCTAAGCTGGCGTCCACGGAGGCCTCGGAAGGAAAATGACAGGGACGTCCTTTACCTGATGAGCCGGATAAGGTTGTTGGCTCATTCCGGACTGACCATCATCGAGGTCATGGCCACATGCATTACGCGGGGCGTGCAGCCGCTTCAGTATAGAGGCCACCCCATGTGGGATTTCAACAGGGAGGACGACGCCACCCGGTGCGGCTATAAGGGGCCGGATTTGTCTGCCGCTCTAATAAATATCTTGTCTGCTTTGTATAAGGGAGAAGAGGAGGAACTCCTCCGCGTCAACCCACGGGGCGGATTTTCTATGTACAATCCTCCAAGCTGGGTAAGCGAATACTTTCACTTGTCCATCTGTTTCATATTCCCACAGTTAAGTATTTAGTCTAGCAATTTCAACGCAGGAGCTACGCCAAGCTATAAAGGAGATAAACATCCCTCCTCCACAACCCGAGGACCCAGAACGGTCCTTCGATCCGGACTCCCAAGAGGACCCGGACTTAGGCGTGGAGCTGATCGATGGGGTGTTTCATCAATTAAGCAAGGACAACACCTTGGTGGCCATTACGGCCGATTATCCCGGACTACTCCTAGCCTCTCAAGTAACCGAGACCGAAGTCCCAACATTTTTAAAATGATCCATCCGTGCTTATTTTGGGTCACCGTATACCAATGATGTTTTCGCAGGGGAAGTCCTTGAGGCGGGAGACCGAGCCTGCGGTGGCTAGCCAACAAGGGGCATCAAGGCCCGGCAGGCTAAAAAGAAGTGCGGTCCGGATTGAGACGCCGGCACAACGGTATGGCATGCCTTTTTATTCCTAGGTTTTATTCCCTCGAGGCGTACCAACGCTCGTGCTTTCTTCAGGAAAAAGAGTGCTCGCTGGACTATATCCAGAGAGGTTGCCAATCGCGCCTCCACTGGCCAGGCTCCAAGGCCGGGTCCAGAAGGGGAGGCGAGTACGAGGCGCGCACTGGACGCTCCTCCGATAGAGGATGCAGACGGGCTGTCTGCCACCAATTCAGAGGTGGAGAGTGCCATGAACCACAGGCGTCGCCGGACAATTCTTCGTGACGCTTGTTTCTCCCAAGAGGCATTAGATGCTTTCAATACGGGAGATGCATATCTCCGTGCCGCTCAAAATGGTCTAGCCAGAGCCACAGAGCAGTATGTAAAAGACATAAGGGTGAGAAAATTTGATGGTTATATATGTCAGTAGCCCCCGAGACTTGAAACAGTTAGAATAACTGATTTAAGGATCATTTGTTATGCAGGATCTTACAGAAAAGAATACCCAATTGTCCCAGGAGCTGGAAGAGTGCAAAGCCCAACTTGAGTCCGCACTAGCCGTGGCAGGGGAGGCCAAGGAGACCACCTCTGGTACTATATGCTTCGAAAGATAAGTATGTTGCAAAGTGCGACATGTGTAAAAATCTGACAATAACATTGCAGATGGCGCCGGAGTGAATCAGGACCAACAACAACTCTTGCGCCGGTTAAAGTCCGGTGAGAGCGTGCTTACAAGGGTGAGGCAAGAGAAAAATAAGCTCAAAGATGCCAACACCCAGCTGGGCGGGGAACTAAAGGATGTTCGTGCTCAGCTGTCAGACTCCGTGAAGGAGAATCGGCGGCTTCGACTCGGAATTTTTAGTAAGTGCTTTGAAGGAACTTCGGAAAAAGAGTTCGACGAGGAAGTCGATTGACAGAGTTATGTCTGTAGGTATGCTGACAGGTAGGCCTGTGGAGGAAATGCCTGGATCTATAGGTGACCTTCTTCCCGAGCTCTTACAATTGCACGAACGAGTTCGACAGGTGATGCAAGGCGTCGCCTAGGCTTTGTGGCCATCCGTCTCCATGCCCGAAGGCCTTGGAGAGCCTGCGGAGAAGCTGAAGGGAGCGCGGCGGCGCTTCTGATTATGGAAGATATCAGCCTGCCGTCAAGGCGCCAGGGAGGCCTGTGCCATGGTGAAGACACGGTACACGAAGGCTGACCCAAACCACATGGCCGAGGTCGGACCGGTAGGGCCCAATGGGAAGGAGATCCCTGTGAGCTTAGTGTACGACCAGGTAGAGCTGGCCGCCAAATATTCTCAACAGGACTGTAAATTAGACAGCATGTTGGATGGTATTGAAGAGGAATATACCCAGTCAAATTGACTATGTATTTTAAGATGACATGTAAAATGCCTTCTAGCCGGATTGTAGATCGTTTGTCATGGCAGACCTTTTCGCTTCAACCACGGGACCCAATAGTCCGGAGTGTGTCCGAATACCCTCACGGTTATGTAAGAACCGGGGCATGCATGGAGACCAGGCGTAGGGGTCATTAGTGCTTGAACAGACAAGTGCCCAACTAGTTATGTTATATTACATGGTTAGTAAGAAACATCTTCCAGGGAGAATAGTTCCATTAGGGGTTCCTTTCCCTGGGAGGCATGCCATAAAGTGCATGTCCGGACTGCGAAAAAAGCAAAAAAACATCTGGGGGCAGATAAATAAACGAGTGAGAAATCATATTTTAGTTCACCGACCGAATATTCCCTTAAGAACGCTATCTTTCGGCTTCACCCAGTCTGAGGTACACATCCGGCTGACCCGGCAGTAACAATTGCAGAGGTGCTCCCTTTACCGCCTAGCTGAACAATCGGGAACGTAGGGGTAAGCACAGGAGCCAGGCAACCTAGCTTGGCCAAAACTTAAGTCATATCGATGCATATAATGGTGAATAAAAGGTACATGCGGAAGTGTGACACATGTGTTGGGCATAAGGCCCGTATAAACAAGCTTCTGTTAAAGAAGCCCCCAGGTATAATGAGCGCGAATGGCGCGTCAATTGTTTGCGAACAAGACGCAAACGAGCCCTCAAAGGCTACAAGAGAGAAGGAGGGAGAAGGAGAGAAATATAAGGCAGCTAATATGTAAAAAATAGAAAGAGGAAGGAGACGAACACAGAGTCCGACGCTAGGCGTAGAATCTTCGTAGACGGGCTGCGTTCCATGGGTTCAACTCGAGTCGGTTATCCGATGCATCTTGCAGACGGTACGCTCCACCAGTCAGGACTTGGTCAATTATGAAGGGACCTTCCCATTTGGGTTTGATTTTGTCCTTTTTCTTGTCCGACAGGTGTAGAACTAATTCGCCAACGTTGTAAGTTTTGGCCCATACTTCTCTGCTTTGATATCTTCGAGCCTGCTGTTGATAGAATGTGGAACGGGCTTGCTACGTCGCGCTCCTCCTCCAAGGCGTCCAAACTGTCCTGCCGATCGAGTTCGGCCTCTCTTTCTTCGTACATGCGCACGCGAGGTGAGTCATGAATTATGTCGCAGGGTAGAACTGCCTCGGCGCCGTATACCATAAAGAATGGCGTGAATCCGGTAGTGCGATTCGGCGTGGTACGCAGCCCCCAGAGTATGGAGTCGAGCTCCTCTACCCAGTGCGTATTAGATTCCTTGAGGGATCGCACTAACCTGGGTTTGATGCCTCTCATGATTAGACCATTTGCTTGCTCAACTTGACCGTTAGTTTGTGGGTGATAGACTGAAGCGTAGTCGAGCTTGATGCCCATGTTTTTGCACCAGAGTTTGACCTCATCGGCCGTAAAGTTCATGCCGTTATCAGTGATGATGCTGTGGGGGACGCCATAACGGTGTACGACCCCTGATATGAAGTCTATCACCGGTCCGGATTCGGCCGTCTTAACAGGCTTGGCCTCTATCCATTTGGTGAATTTGTCCACCATGACCAGTAAGTATTTTTGCTTGTGGGTTCCCCCTTTAAGGGGTCCAACCATGTCAAACCCCCAGACCGCAAAGGGCCAGGTGATGGGTATAGTTTGGAGGGCGGTGGGTGGCATGTGGCTTTGGTTAGCAAAGAGTTGGCAACCGACACATCATTGGACTAAATCCTGAGCATCTGCCCGGGCCGTCGGCCAATAAAATCCTGTACGGAAGGCCTTGCTTACAAGGGCCCGGGCTGCAGCGTGGTGCCCGCCGAGTCCGGCATGAATTTCAGCCAGGAGATTTCACCCTTCCTCTTCGGAGATACACCTTGAAGGACTCCGGTGGTGCTTTTCTTATAAAGCTCTCCCTCATGGACTTTGTAGGATTTAGATCGCTGCACTATGCAGCGTGCCTTGTTTTGGTCCTCTGGAAGTTCCTGCCTGGTCAGGTAGGCTAGGAATGGTTTTGTCCATGGGGCAATGACTGCCATTATCTCGTGGGCTGAGGATGTTACTTTGTTGGCCAAGCCTTCCGCTGTGTTAGAATGTTTGGTGTCGGGCAGTGCGGTTGGATCTGGGCTATTATTTCCGGATTCCACTTCCCATGATACAAATGGCTTGAATAGCCTTTCCAAGAAAACGTTGGGGGGGACTGCATCGCGCTTTGCGCCGATGCGTGCCAAGACGTCTACTACCTGATTGTTTTCCCGGGCTATATGGTGAAATTCGAGCCCTTCGAACCGAGCTGTCATTTTTAGGACGGCGTTGCGATAAGCTGCCATTTTTGGATCCTTGGCATCAAAGTCTCCATTTATTTGGGATATCGCGAGGTTCGAATCCCCACGCACCTCTAGGCGTTGAATGCCCATGGAGACTGCCATCCGGAGGCCATGTAGAAGGGCCTCGTATTCGGCAGCGTTATTGGAGTCTATATACATTATCTGGAGTACGTATTGAACTATATCTCCTATTGGGGACGTCAAAATGACGCCAGCCCCCAGACCAGCTAATATTTTGGAGTCTTCGAAGTGCATGATCCAATTGGAATATGTGTCGTACTCTTTAGGGAGTTTGGCTTCAGTCCATTCGGCGACGAAGTCAGCCAAAACTTTTGACTTGATAGCTCGCCGTGGCTTCTAGGTTATGTCGAATGGGAGGAGCTCAATGGCCCATTTAGCAATCCGGCCCGTCGTGTCGCGGTTGTTTATAATGTCGTTAAGAGGTACTTCGGAGGCTACTGTTATTGAACACTCTTGAAAGTAGTGTCGCAGCTTCCGGGATGCCATAAACACCGCGTACGCTATCTTTTCATAATGCGGGTACCGTGACTTGCATGGAGTGAGGACAGTGGACACGTAGTAAACTGGTTTTTGAAGGGGAAATTTGTGTCCGTCCGTTTCTCGTTCGACGACGAGCACTGCGCTTACAACTTGATGAGTTGCCGCAATGTTTAATAGCATTGGTTCGCTGGTGTTAGGCGCGGCCAAGACCGGGTTTGTTGCCAATATAGCTTTTATTTCCTCGAGTCCGGCCGTGGCAGCATCCGTCCACTCGAAGTGTTTGGTGCGTCGGAGGAGGCGATAAAGGGGTAATGCCTTTTCTCCTAAACGGGAGATAAAGCGGCTTAGAGCCGCCACGCATCCCGTCAATTTTTGTATTTGTTTGAGGTCTCTTGGAATATCCAATAGTGACAGAGCTCGGATCTTGGCTGGGTTTGCTTCAATTCCTCTACCGGATACAATGATGCCCAAGAGCTTTCCGGCTGGTACGCCAAAAACGCATTTTTCCGGGTTAAGCTTGATGTCATATGTCCGGAGGTTATCGAATGTGAGCCTCAAATCGTCTACTAAAGCTTCGACATGCTTGGTTTTGACGACCACGTCATCTACGTATGCCTCCACTGTTTTGCCGATCTGGTTTGCCAGACATGTCTGAATCATGCGCTGATATGTTGCGCCGGCGTTTTTGAGCCCGAAGGGCATTGTGGTGAAGCAAAATGGGCCGTATGGGGTGATGAAAGCCGTTGCGGCTTGGTCTGGCTCTACCATCTTAATTTGATGGTAGCCGGAGTATGCATCGAGGAAACATAATGAATCATGTCCTGCTGTAGCGTCGATAATTTGATCGATGCGGGGGAGGGGGAAGGGATCCTTTGGGCAAGCCTTGTTGAGGTCCTTGAAATCGACGCATAGGCGCCAGGATTTGTCCTTCTTTGGTACCATCACCAGGTTTGCTAGCCAGTCCGATGTTTTATGTCTCTGATGAATCTGGCCTCCAGTAGTTTGGCTAGCTCTTCTCCCATGGCTTGTCTCTTTGGTTCGGAGAATCGCCGAAGAGCCTATTTGACAGGCTTGAATCCTCTTAGGATGTTGAGGCTGTGTTCGGCCAGCCTGCGTCGGATTCCTGGCATGTCTAAAGGGTGCCAGGCAAAAATGTGCCAATTTTCGCGTAGGAATTCTCGTAGTATGGTGTCTACATCAGGGTTTAATTGTGCCCCGATGGAGGCCGTTTTTGTAGGGTCCGTTGGGTGGACCTGGAATTTGACTATTTCGTCCGCCGGTTTAAAGGAGGTGGACTTGGATCTTTTATCGAGTATCACATCGTCCCCGTTCATCGTGGAGCGTAACGCAGTTAGTTCTTCGGCCGCTATGGCTTCGGAAAGTGCCTCAAGGGCCAGTGCGGCTGTTTTGTTTTCGGCACGGAGTGCTATGTCCGGGTCACTAGCAAGAGTGATGATCTCGTTGGGTCCGGGCATTTTGAGCTTCATGTACCCGTAATGGTGTATAGCTTGAAAAATTGTGAACGCATCTCTCCCTAATAGAGCGTGGTATCCGCTGCTGAACGGGGCCACTTGAAACGTGACCTCCTCGGATCTGTAATTATCCGGCGTGTCGAACACCACATCCAGTGTGATTTTTCCTGTACAGCACGCTTCCCGACTGGGGATTATTCCTCTAAAGGTTGTGTTGCTTTGCTCAATATGGCTCTAGTCTATTTCCATTTTTCGAAGGGTTTCCTCATAAATGAGGTTCAATCCACTGCCAACGTCCATGAGTACCTTGGTAAGTCGAAAGCCGTCCACTATTGGACTGAGGACCAATGCGGCTGTTTCTCGGGCTGTTCGGAATTTAGGTTCGTCACTGGCATTAAAGGTAATAGCCGTGTCACTCCATGGCTTTATTGTTGCTACTTGGTAGACTTCGGCAAGGTTGCAGTGTGTCCGTTTCCGCATATTGTTTGATGCGAAGGTCTCGAAGACTGTTAATACCGTACTGGTATCCCTGGGGTGGTGCTCTGTGAATTCTGGAGTTAGAAGCTCCTCGCCATTTCTGGCCACCTGCCGGAGTATCCAACATGCTCTAAGGCTGTGAGTTGGTGTGGCACCCTCTATACTATGAATTTTACAGGGTCCATTGAGCCATCCCTCCAGTACGGTTCCATGCCCTGTAGAGGGTTTTTGCTTTTTGGTGTTTAACCCAGGTGCCTGGCGATGACGCACCGTTTTATTTTGGACTGGGGTTGTATTCAGGGCCGGATTGTCCCAAAATTTTATTTCAGTTTTCCATGCGCTTTCCATCGCACAGTACTTTTGTACTATGGATGCCAAGTCGGCGAAGCGTGTAATTTCATGGCGACTTATGGCGTTGAGGATCCCCTTGTCCGTGCAATTATTGCAGAAGGATGAAATTGCATCCTCCTCGTGACATTCCTCTATTCTGTTCATAACCAGGAGGAATCTGGCCCAATAATGGTGTACTGTTTCTGCGGGCTCTTGCCGAATTTGGGATAAATCCCTTATATTTGGGTGGGCGGGTGGAATTAAATCCGAAACCTCGCCCCATCTGAGGCTCAAGGGCCAAGGAGTTTCCAGACTCGGAAGCCTGTGTTCTTGGATATCGTCCAATGAATCTAGCTCGCTGCCTAACTTTAGGTTCGGGGCTTGAATGACGGCCTTCCCTCCGCGGGTATCCGGCTTGGAGGGATCGGGAATCCGGACATAACTAGTCTTTAAGATAGATGAAGGCTTGCCGCATTGTTCCTCCACCACTGCAACGTGGTGGGTGACCTGGGGAGAGTTAATCTCTATCAGATTGGGTTTAAGCCCAATCTGATCGTGGTCTGTACCGACTCCCAGGGCGGCGATGCGATCCAAGAGTTTTTTTAAGGAAGAGAGCTCCATCGGATCTAGCTGCTCGGCGAGTTCTGAGTTGACGTGAAGATTGCTTTCGATGACCCGAGAAGTCATCGTCGGCGCGGAGGCCGAGCAGGCGGTCATAAGGAATCCGCCTAGCCGGAGAGTTTGGCCGATAGCCAAAGCTCCTTTAGAAAAAGTGCCGTCTTTGAAGACGGGATGAGGCATCCTTCCTAATGGCGACGGCACAGCGGAACTCTCAATGAAAGCACCAATGTCGGTGTCAAAACCGGCGGATCTCGGGTAGGGGGTCCCGAACTGTGTGTCTAGGTGGATGGTAACAGGAGACAAGGGACACGATGTTTTTACCCAGGTTCGGGCCCTCTCGATGGAGGTAAAACCCTACCCCTGCTTGATTAATATTGATGATATGGGTAGTACAAGAGTAGATCTACCACGAGATCAGAGAGGCTAAACCCTAGAAGCTAGCCTATGGTATGATTGTTGTTCATCCTATGGACTAAAACCCTCCGGTTTATATAGACACCGAAGAGGGCTAGGGTTACACAGAGTCGGTTACAATGGGAGGAGATCTACATATCCGTATCGCCAAGCTTGCCTTCCACGCCAAGGAATGTCCCATTCGGACACGGGACGAAGTCTTCAATCTTGTATCTTCATAGTCCAGGAGTCCGGCCAAAGGTTATAGTCCGGTCATCCGGACACCCCTTAATCCGGAACTCCCTCAGGTATGTAGATGCACTCCTCTCTCTCGTTGCTAGATGACTCCATAGATTGATCTTGGTGATGCGTAGAAAATTTTAAATTTCTGCTACGATCCCCTACACAACTGCAGAGCTACGTTTACTGTCTCCAACTACTGACACTGCACCCATTAGAGTGCTGAAACGCTTAGTGCTTATCTTCGAATTACACTGGAGCGACTTCTGTCTTTTCTTTTCTGCATTCATCAACACTGTGTCAGAGTCTGAAATACCCATGCATAAAAAACAATAGTGTGAGTATGGGTGTAGTGTGTGCATAATTAGTACAGTGTAAAGGTAGCAGATAGCAGGTCGGTGAGAAATAAATGACGGGAGACATATGATAGCTCTACAGCATGCATGGCACACTAAATTACTACAGAATTCTATGAAAATAACAGTCGACTAAAAGCAAATAGGGCAGTCCATTTTTTCTACACCGTCCGATGTACAAAGAACGGGCAGATTGCCTTCATCTACCTCCAGCCAGTCAGTGTTGACGATCTTTCTCGAAACGCCAGCGACCATCGGCCCAATATTCCTCCCCTGCTTGCGCCCTCCCCTCGACCTCACCGCACCGCCGTGCTTGGCACCGCCCCCCGGCCATCCATTCAAGCCCCACCAACCTCCAGATCGGGCGCAAGCAGCTCCTGCGCCCCACACCCCTATGATAGACACCGATGTGCCGCTTCCCCAGGGAACAAGCGGACTAGGTGCTCCACGCGCCTAAGTGGGTGCTGCTTCTTTTAATTGCAGTTTGACTGACCCTGAATTGAAATCCAGGCGGGCTACTGACCTCTAGCAAAGGTGAAATAGTAAAAGGGAGGAAACCTTGTGCATTTAGTATCACGAAGAAGATGCAGTAAGAAGCGCTCAACTAGTTTCTTTCGTGGGATGAATACGGTGTGAGCGGAGACGTAAGATTTGCACGAATAAGGGAAGAGGAGTACCTCTTTCTGCTGGCAGTGTTGTGTCCTCCTTCTGTTTTTCCGACGATCTTCTTATTGTTCGCCGGAAACCAGAAGTTGTGGAGGACGGTGCAGCCTTGGACGAACCCATGGCCAAGTTGTTGAGTGTGGTGTGGTGGCCGTCTGTCAGTGGCGGGGAAGCAGATCCAAGGCAGCGAACGACGGCGTAGAGGGAACAGCTCCAGTGCGGTAGACGGTTGTGACAGTGGAGCCGCGGCGGTGAGGCGCAGGACGGCGTGGTCGGAATGGTTCTGGTACGGCGCATGTCGGCGTCAGCGTCGTGGAGGCAGCTCTGCCTCGGCTTCAGCTGCTAAGTCCCTGAGGGCGTTGCGGTTGGGGTTGCGTTGGACGATGACGTCGGGTTACCGGCTCCAGTGTGATGGAGGAGGGCGGCGGTGGATTGGCCGCTATGGGGTGGAGGACGGAGGAGGCTGGGGTTTCGCGGCTGGTGGAGAGGGCATTTTCGCGCCCACGGAGTATGAATGGGGAAACATAGGGAGGCGGGGAACTAAGGGGAAACAATGTTTCGGTTTGACACACGCTTGTTTGAAATTTGGGGAAAGTTACAAACTTTGCCCCCATCTAAAATTTCGGACATATTGCGGGTTGGGGGTAGGACAGTCATGTCAGGTGTCCCAAATGTGGGCGGGATATATTTCGGCCGAGCGCATGGGTGTTTAGGCGCCCATGGTGTATGAATGCTTCTCGGAGGCGGTTGAGACTGGCGTCTTGGTGAAGTTACAAACCTACCCCGGTTTAGACCTTTGGACATCGGGCCGATAGGCTACACGGGCCAAGTCAGGACAGTAATTTCCTACCACCAAACATTAGTCTCGCGCGGTTTCGGGTGAGCAGAGGCCTATTTGGCGCTTCATTCAATATTTGGAAGCAGAGGCATTAATGTTTTCGGCTCTCTTGAATTGAACTTTCAGGATTTGTCAAACTTCACAAATCTTTACTCTTGAAAATCCTAAAGCTACGATTATTTTTGAATGGAGGGGGTACATTTGAATATACATTGTACACGAGTATATATTAAAAAATATGCAACTTACCTCAGTTCATGCATGGTTCCAGATATAATCTCCTTGGTTGCAAAAAAATAAGTTAGATATGCGTATGAATATATATAGCATGTTCAAACTCACAACAAAGATTGATGCCCCCTTTTACATCTGATTTACAAATGCCATCATCTCGGGTTCAAATAGATGAATGCACTTTCTATGAATTCGAATCTTCGAAACCCCCTTTATGTTGAATTCGACATGTATTTTATTTCGTAGCTAGCAATTTGGAATGTATCCATGCAAGTGAAAAATGTATAAAGCGCTTCACACTAACAACATGGAGTGCACTAATTAATGTTTATATATGAATTGCAAAAGCATCCATTGCCTGTATTTCAAACCGCTCTCACTCTATGGATCGATAATATGAAATAAACACACGCACATGCTAGAATTCAATAGAGTATGGGTGTCTGATAGACCGATTTTCGTCCATACGCAATTTTGCAAAATTCATGATCTCATCCAAAAATAATAATGCCATTTATATTTTAATTTAATGCATAGAACTGCCTTTTACACGTAGATGCACTATACCTCGCCCCGTTCTCACAAACGCGTTATATATCTCTCTATCTAACGCATAAGTGCACACACTTTATATGCATCGGCATTTCTCTTCCACACATGCTCACAATCTCTCTCAGGGTGTCGGGGTGTCTCACGCACATGCTCTCTCTGTTTCTCTCTCTCTCTCTCTCTCTCTCTCTCTCTCTCTCTCTCTCTCTCTCTCTCTTTCTGACTACTATGTACCACTCTTTTCACTAATCTCAGTTGGAAAACACTATTTCTCTCACATGCATATATACACATGCACGGTCTCTACTAGCCGTCTATATGCACATATATGTGCCTACGTGTCTCCCGCACGCACATTATCTTTAGGCCTCTCTCACACACATTGCCCCCCCCCAACACACCTCTCTCTTAGTAGTTGGCAGATATGATTTCATCATATCATTCGGTAGGATATCCCTGGCTTTTAGGCTGGATGGTAATACGAGGCAAAGTTTTACCCTAGTTCGGATTGAACCCTTGGAGTTGAAGAAGAGCCTACTCCTGGTACTGTATATTAGTGATAGGGGTGTCTACAAAGTACACGTGAATACCACGCATTGTGCGTGTGTGTATACTATCGACGAACTAGCCCCCAAGCTTGTATAACATACTAAGGGCCTAGGGTTACAAATCATATATAGTCGGCTAATCACCAGTGGGGATAGAGTCCTTCGCGACTTTGGTAGCTTCGTGTTGTACGCCGAGTCCTCCACATGGGTCTTCGTATAACACGTCTCGGTCCAACCTATATGTGGTGCAGGATGGAACCAACCCATCACTAGTAGAAAAGGGGCCAATGGTCCAAGCCAGTCCAGCCCATTAGTCCCGGTTCAACCCAGAACCGTGACCAATGGGGGCATTGGACCCGGTTCGTGAGCCCCGGGGGCCGGCCGGGCCACGTGGGCCATTGGTCCCGGTTCGTCTGGACCTATTGGTCCCAGTTGGTGGGACGAACCGGGACCAATGGTCCTCGCTCCTGGCCCACCACCATTGGTCCTGGTTGGTAGCGTGAACTGGGACCAAAGGTTGCCCTTTAGTCCCGGTTCATGCCACCAACCGGGTCTAAAGGTTTGGTCCCCGTTGCGGTCAGAGTTTAGTCCCACCTCGCCAACCGAAGGGGAATCAGACCGGTTTATAAGCCCCTCCCTCTCTGCCTTGTTGAGCTCCTCTCAAAATGAAAATAGATGCCCTTATACAGGAAATTTAACCTAAATTCATATTGAATTTCTCTGAAGTTAGTAGAAATTTATTATGAATTTAGGTTGAATTTTCTCTATAAGCGCATCTATGCTTATTTCTGAGTAGTTTTTTATATAGTTTTTTTTCTTTTCTGCTATATTTATTTTTTTCTTTTTATTTCTGAGTTGTAATAAGTTATTAAAAATAAGCATCTATGCTCATTTTTTAGTTAAGTTAATCACAACTATTTTTTCTTCTATTTATTTCTGAATTGTAATAAGTCATTAAAAATAAGCATCTATGCTCACTTTTTTTAGTGAAGTTAATCACAACTATTTTTGCTTCTATTTATTTCTGAGTAGTTTTTTATATAGTTTTTTTTTCTTTTTTGCTATATTTATTTTTTTCTTTTTATTTCTGAGTTGTAATAAGTCATTAAAAATACGCATCTATGCTCATTTTTTAGTTAAGTAAATCACAACTATTAAAAATAAGTCATTAAAAATAAAAAAGAGGCGCAATGCTCGTTAATTTGCTTCAAGCCTTTCGGAATAGTGTCAACTGCACTGCACATAGCTCTGTGCAGTCTATCCTATTCCTCAAGGCTTGAAGCTAACCGACGTGCAGGTGAGCATTGAGCCTCTTCTTCATCATCTCTATACTCAGGGCTTATAAACAGCTGCGAGTGCCTCTCGCTTGGCGAGGTCGGACTAAAAAAACAGCTGCAGAAAGAATCAACTAAAAAACAGCTGCAGAAAATAAAAAATTAGACGGGTCCATTGGTACCGGTTGGTGGCGCCAACCGGTACCAATGCCCCTCTTTGGTACCGGTTGGTGCCATCAACCGATACCAATGCGCCCCTTTTGTCCCGGTTGGAGCCACCAACCGGGACCAAAGGTCTTCGTTTCCCGCCCTTTGGGCTACCGAAAAGAGGCCCTTGGTCCCGGTTGGTGGCTTCAACCGGGACAAAAGGGGTCATTGGTCCAGGTTTGTGCCGCAAATCGGGACCAAAGCCTCTGCTATATAAGTAGCACTGCCGCCCCGCCCCGACTTCGATCTCTCCCGACGCCCCG
>LT934114.1:783967627-783992438 GCA_900231445.1 Triticum turgidum subsp. durum
GGCGGTGGGGAGTGGTTTCGGGGAGGGCGGGCCGGCCGCGGGCAGCGAGGGCTGCTGGTTCCGCTGGTGGTTGCTGGTGGCTCAGGGGGGGTGGAGTTTGATGATAAACTAGAGGCCCTTGATTTCGTATCCAACGGCTGGAAAATCTAATGACTAGAGATGAAAAAGCCAGTCGACTAACGTGTAACCTCACACCGCACGTACACATGCACGCACGCAAGACACGCACGCATGCAGACGTGCAACACTGACACATACACATGTTGTAAATATGCCCTAGAGGCAATAATAAATTAGTTATTATTATATTTCCTTGTTCATGATAATCGTTTATTATCCATGCTATAATTGTATTGATAGGAAACTCAGATACATGTGTGGGTACATAGACAACACCATGTCCCTAGTAAGCCTCTAGTTGACTAGCTCGTTGATCAATAGATGGTTACGGTTTCCTGACCATGGACATTGGATGTCGTTGATATCGGGATCACATCATTAGGAGAATGATGTGATGTACAAGACCCAATCCTGAGCCTAGCACAAAGATCGTGTAGTTCGTATGCTAAAGCTTTTCTAATGTCAAGTATCTTTTCCTTAGACCATGAGATTGTGCAACTCCCGGATACTGTAGGAATGCTTTGGGTGTACCAAACGTCACAACGTAACTGGGTGGCTATAAAGGTGCACTACGGGTATCTCCGAAAGTGTCTGTTGGGTTTTTTTTTTACTGTACACAGTAGGGCAAAACCCCACTGCAATTTTTATATTAAAAAAGAAAGAAAAAACAAAGGTCCAACAGTACTAAGGCTTGAGGTAAGCCCTAGAAAAAAGAAAGAAAAACCAAAACAAACTTAAAAAAATAAAAAATAAATAAAATATAAATTACAGAACAAGATGGTCAAGCCAATCACAGTAAGCCCTAGCATAACTCTTTTTAATCCTGAATCTGAGCAAGTTAATCTCTTCAAGGAAGATTGCTTTCCACCTCTGAACTGAAGGTTGAATTGCTTGAAATATGAGATTATTTCTTGAAATCCAGATGGCCCAAGAAGCTAGGATGATGATTTCCATGAAGAAAGGTACATGTAATTTTTGTCTGAGGTCATCAAAAGCTTCAAGCACAGAAACATGAGCTTGTCTTGTAGGGCATAATAGATCCCAGCACTGGGAGGCAAAAGGACAGGTCCAAAAGAGATGCTGCAATGTTTCCTCCTGAGGACAGTTATGGACAGCACAGTTGTAGCTTTCCAAATGAAATGTTTTCCTGCGCAGAAGGTTCCTGGTATTAAGCCTATCATGAAGTAACCTCCAGAAGAACACCTTGTGTTTGGGATGGCACGAACTATTCCAAATCCATTTAAACTGCTGGGGCACTATTTTAACTCCCGTCATTACTTTATAATCCTGAGCAACCGAGAATTGGTAATTGCCCCAAATGTAGCTCCAGGTGTCAGTGCAATCCAGGGTGGCAGAGGTTCTTAAAGCAATACAAATGTTTTACATATTTTCAAATTCCTGGAAGGCTTGCACAGTGAGTGGAAGGTGGAATAAATCTTCTAGGAATTCAGTATGAATAATGGTGTGCACAGTAGTGTTGTTGTTCTTCACAAAGGAGAAGAGGTGTGGGAACAAGTCTTGTAAACAAGCTGAGTGAAATAGATCAGACCAAAATAAAGCACTTTTACCATCCCCTATGTGACATCTGGCCAATGATTTAAAGTTGTCAATGAGCTTGAGGTTTGCCTTCCACCAAAAAGATCCAACCCAAGAATTGCCAGGCAACACACCATTACTATAGTAGGTTTCCCAAATTAAATTGACCCATGGGATGTTGTGCCTATTATAAAATTTGTGCAAGTTCTTGAGCAGAAGGGCTTTGTTCTGAACAAAAATATCCTTGACCCCCAATCCTCCTTGATCCTTAGGTCTACAAACAGTACTCCAAGCAACCATAGCAGGCCTGTGGTCCTCTAGATCAGGACCTCTCCATAAACAATGCCTCAAGTACTTGATAGCTTGGGTTTTAATAGTCACAGGGACATCAAGGCATCCCATAAGGTAGATCAAAAGAGAGTTTAAGACAGATTTCACTAGTAACAGTCTGCCAGCCAGTGTCATGAAGGAAGATAAGCCCACAAGCTTCTTCTGCAGTCGTGTGACAAGTGGAAAGCATTGCTCCACAGTTGGTTTATGAAGACCCAAGGGTGCTCCCAAGTACTGGATGGGAAATGATTCTCTTTTGCAGTGGAAGGTATTTGTCAAAATTTCCACCTTGTCTTCTGAAACATTAATTGGGATGAGGCTTGACTTGTTGTAGTTCATTTTCAGACCAGTAGCATCTGCAAACGTATTGAGGAGTGCTTTTAGGCAATGGAGCTGGTTTGCATCAGCTTGTAGAAGAACCAGAGTGTCATCAGCATACTGGATAATAGGAAAATCGGGCATGACTCCACTTGCAGAGGTGATGTGAGTAAACTCAAGTGCATGGCTTTATTGAGAATTTACTGGAGTAAATCAGTAGCCAACACAAATAAGAGAGGGGATAGAGGGTCTCCTTGCCTTACCCCTCTGAGACAGTAAAAGTTTTTGCCTGGTACACCATTAAGCAAGATGGCAGATGATGCAGAAGTAAACAGCATTTTAATCCAGTTTATCCATTTGTCTCCAAACCCTTTGGCCTTTAAGATATCCAAAATTGCCTGGTGCTCAATGGTGTCAAAAGCCTTCTCAAAATCTAGTTTGAGGACAATAACTTCTTCTCTGGATTTATGGCATTGATGAAGATACTCAAATGCCCAGCCCAAGCAGTCATGGATGGATCTTTCCTTTAAGAATCCATATTGATTGATATGCACCAGTTTGAGAATCACTTTCTGCAACCTATTGGCCAACAATTTGGTGACAAGTTTAAGACAACAATTAAGTAGAGAGATTGGCTTGAAGTCATTTGCTGTCAGAGGAGTACTTCCTTTAGGGATCAGGGTGATGTAGGAGGTGTTTAAGCTCTCAATTGAGATTTCCCCAGCATGAAAATCCTAAATGAATTTGAACACATCCACTTTAATAATATCCCAACAGGATTTGAAAAATTCATTGTTGAAGCCATCAGGGCCTGGTGATTTGTCAAGTGGGAGATCCTTGACAACAGCATTGATTTCTTCCTCAGTGAAAGGTAGCTCCAAGTTGTCAAAAATGGCTTGGTCCTGCCTGGGGCCAAATAAGGATTCCAAATCAAAGTGCATTGTTGTTTTGTGAGATGTGCCCATTCTTTTCTTATAAGATTCCCAGAGTATTGCAGCTTTCCCAGCATGATCTGAAATTTCCACTTGGTCATCATTTTGAAGAACAGCAATATGATTGTGCCTGTGATTGATAGATGCTTTAGTATGGAAAAAATTTGTGTTCTCATCTCCAAATTGGACCCCTTTAATTTTACCCCTTTGCTTCCAGTAAATCTTTTGATTCCTCAGAAGAAGTAGCAGCTGATCTTTGAGAATGGCCCTGCAGTTCCATTCATGAATTTCCAATTCTCTAAATTCCTCAAAGAAGTCCCATAGAAAGATGAGCTCATTGAGTTTAGCAATTTGAGCTCTCAAACAAGATAAAGAATTGGCCCACAACTTTAAAGCTCTCCTCAACTTTTTAAATTTAGCATTCAAACTTTTAGCTGCATCAAGATTTCCCACTGGTATGCTCCAAGCAGCAGCAACCACCTCCTTGAAGTCTGAGTGTTGCAACCAATAGTTTTCAAATCTAAAGACTCTTGCTTTTGGAATTGCAGTGCCAATTTTAATAACACAAGGCAAGTGATCAGAAATAGGTTTTGCAAGAGGGAACACAATAGTGTTAGGGAAAGAGGTCATCCAAGAGGCAGAAGTGAAAAACCAATCCAGTTTGACCAATAGAGGGTCCTGTTGCATGTTACTCCAACTGAACTTTCTTCCCTGTAAAGGTAACTCAATTAAGCCTTGATTGCTGATTGCCTCATTAAACAAAAGCATGTCATTCACATCTCCACCAGGTCTGTTTCTGTCTGAAGGTGCCCTCATAAGATTAAAGTCGCCCATAAGAATCCAGTCTACATCTGGAGGCATATGAATGTTCAAGAACCAATTAATGAAATCCACTTTATCCTGTGGGTCACAAGGACCATATATGTTAGTTAGGATCCATGACTGATTGGACTGCAAACTGGTGAACTGAACCGAGAGAGAGAATCTGTTCTGTGCAATAACTTCTCCAGTAAACTGTGTACCATTCCAAGCAACAAGCAATCCCCCAGAAGCACCAACAGATGGGAGGAAAGCAAATTTATTAATTCTGTTAGGACAGAAGTTTTTAATGTAAGCTGTATCAAAAGAATCTCTTTTAGTTTCTTGAAGGCACAAGATGTTACAATTACTCTCATCAATTTTTTGCCTTAGAGCCAACCATTTGTCTTCAGAATTCACCCCTCTAATATTCCAGTTTAGGATACTCCAGTTTCTGTTTGTGTTATTCATTAAAACAATAACAGTTTTTGCACCAGAAATCAAGTACCAACACTTGATCAGCCAAGAGGAAGCACAAAAAGCACAGAGCCAGGAAGCAGAACACACCACAATTGCAGCACAACAGCCACAAACCACACAACTCATAGGTCTTAATAGTAGAGTACACCATCAGATCAACAAGTTCCATATAAAGCCAAACTTCCTCAATACATTAGAAATTAAGAAAGCCCAGTAAGAGCAACAAGGTCCAAAAGCACTGCTCCTAAAAACCCTAAGCCAGCAGATGACCACTATCATCAGGAAGTGTTGGATGGATTGTCCTCTCCCTTGGTCAGGGATACCTTGACCGTGTCTTCATCTAGCCTTCTCCTGGGCTTTTTAGCCAGCTTGTCCTCCAGTTCCCTCTCAGCAACCTTACAGAAAGAAGCAGTAAGGTTTTTAACAACTGACTTTTGAATGATTGGAGGAGCATCATTGCAAGGCAAACAGTTATTATTTGAGCAGGAATTCCTTCTAAAACCAGCATTATCCTTTTTGATTCTATCACTTCTTCTTACCTCAGTTTCAACTAGGGGAGTCTTCCCATTCCTTCTCTTCCTCAAATTGTCAGAGCCAAAAGGATGCAGTAGGTCCTGGGATTCCACATCCTGCATATTTGGGGCATGTCCAATATTTTCCTTGCCCTGATCATAATTAACTTGCTCATCAGTGTTAATTGCCTGACAAATAGGTGCATGAGTAGCAGGACACTTATGAGGAATGTAAAATAGAAAAGCATGATCCATGTTTTCCACTGCAGAGACAAGTTCCCACATTCCAGATTTTAACATCTTGACAGTCCAATCAAACTTATCAGGGGACAGGAGAAGGTGGACAATAAAGTTAAACCAACCTACAGGAATGTTGGAAGTGAAAGAACTCTTATTTTCCACATGCTCCTCCTGGAAGTGCTTTTTCCACAACAAAAGACCTTCTTCAGAAACAGCAAGAGCATTATTAGCAGATTCAGCCATTTGAATACATTTCAGACCAAGAAGAGAAGGTGCCATGCTGAAGTGCTCATCAATTCTGTTAAACCAGTTACCTTGGAGCCCAGGTTGAAGATCCTCCAGGTTTGCAACTGGCTCCAGGCTTCCTCTTGAAGTATTGACAGGTCCAGTGTTGCCCAACACGGCTTCAGTTGAAGAGCTTGCAGCCAAAGAGGGAATAATTCCAGAGGTCCCTGGAGCACCCTGGGGCAGAACAGGAACCAGGCCAGAATCCACTGCAGGTCCAAATTGTTGGATAATGGCAGATGATTCCAAAGGTTGAGCAACAGGTGAGAAGCTAACTGCAGCAATCTCCAAAAGGTTTGCGGCAGCTTGATCATGGGGAAGTTCAGCTGGCAAAGCAGCCTGTAGGTGCTGTTCTTGCATCAGAGGAGGCTCTTCATCATCAGATTGGTAAGTCTGGATGATGTTCTGCAGTCCATCTGCAACCATAATGACAGGAGGTGCAACAGCTGGCTCAGCATAAATAGGTTGGGGAATCACAACAAGTGCAGGTGGCAACAGGAAATTGGAATTGTCTCCTTCAGAAAAAGACATATCTGAAGATAAGCTACTGTTACTGACTGCAGGTAGCAGGTCTTCTCCATCAGCCCAAGCCAATTCTTCCTGCTCCACAGCATCTAAGAGATCCTCTAGGGCAGCATTGTGGTTATCCTGCTGTGGTAAATTCCATTGCCCCCAGTCATCCTCATTCTGATCATCCATAGGTACATTGTTAACAGCATCATTATGGAAACCATTACCTTGCTCAACATCTTCAGGAAGTGGGTGTGTGTCTGTTGGGTTGGCACGAATCGAGACTGGGATTTGTCACTCCGCATGACGGAGAGGTATCTCTGGGCCCACTCGGTAGGACATCATCATAATGTGCACAATGTGACCAAGGGGTTGATCACGGGATGATGTGTTACGGAACGAGTAAAGAGACTTGCTGGTAACGAGATTGAACAATGTATCGGCATACCGACGATCGAATCTTGGGCAAGTACAATACCGCTAGACAAAGGGAATTGTATACGGGATTGATTGAGTCCTTGACATCGTGGTTCATCCGATGAGATCATCGTGGAACATGTGGGAGCCAACATGGGTATATAGATCCCGCTGTTGGTTATTGACTGGAGAACGTCTCGGTCATGTCTGCATGGTTCCCGAACCCATAGGGTCTATACACTTAAGGTTCGATGATGCTAGGGTTATAGGGAATAGATATACGTGGTTACTGAATGTTGTTCGGAGTCCCGGATGAGATCCCGGACGTCACGAGGAGTTCCAGAATGGTCCGGAGGTAAACATTTAAATGTGGGAAGTCCTGTTTTGGTCACCGGAAAAGTTTCGGGTGTTATCGGTAACGTACCAGGACCACCGGGAGGGTCCCGGGGGTCCACCAAGTGGGGCCACCGGCCCCAGAGGGCTTCATGGGCCATGTGTGGGAGGGGACCAGCCTCAAGTGGGCTGGTGCGCCCCCCACAAGGGCCCAAGGTGCCTAGGGTTTGGGGAGGGGGCGCCCCACCTTGCTTGGGGGGCAAGTTTCCCCCTCTCTCCCCCTTGGCCGCCACACTAGATGGGTTTGGGGCTGTCGCACCCCTTGGGGAGGGAACCCTAGAGGGGGCGCACCCCCCTCCCTCTCCCCTATATATACTTGAGGTATTTGGGGATGCAGACACAACAGTTTCCACCTCTCCCTGGCGCAGCCCTACCTCTCTTTCTCCTCCTCTCCCGCGGTGCTTGGCGAAGCCCTGTAGGATTGCCACGCTCCTCCATCACCACCACGCCGTTGTGCTGCTCCTGGATGGAGTCTTCCTCAACCTCTCCCTCTCTCCTTGCTGGATCTAGGCATGGGAGACGTCACCGGGCTGTACGTGTGTTGAACGCGGAGGTGCCGTCCGTTCGGCACTAGGATCTCCGGTGATTTGGATCATGACGAGTACGACTCCTTCAACCCCGTTCTCTTGAACGCTTCCGCTTAGCGATCTACAAGGGTATGTAGATGCACTCTCCTTCCCCTCGTTGCTAGTCTCTCCATAGATAGATCTTGGTGACTCGTAGGAAAATTTTGAATTTCTGCTACGTTCCCCAACAGTGGCATCATGAGCTAGGTCTATTGCGTAGATTCTTTGCACGAGTCGAACACAAAGTAGTTGTGGGCGTTGATTTTGTTCAATATGCTTACCGTTACTAGTCCAATCTTGATTCGGTGGCATTGTGGGATGAAGCGGCCCGGACCGACCTTACACGTACACTTACGTGAGACAGGTTTCACAGACTGACATGCACTTGTTGCATAAGGTGGCTAGAGGGTGCCAGTCTCTCCCACTTTAGTCAGATCAGATTCGATGAAAAGGGTCCTTATGAAGGGTAAATAGCAATTGACATATCACGTTGTGGTTTTTGCGTAGGGAAGAAATATTCTTGCTAGGAACCCATAGCAGACACGTAAAACATGCAAACAACAATTAGAGGACGTCTAACTTGTTTTTGCAGGGTATGCTATGTGATGTGATATGGCCAAGAAGAATGTGATGAATGATATGTGATGTATGAGATTGATCGTGTTCTTGTAATAGGAATCATGACTTGCATGTCGATGAGTATGACAACCGGCAGGAGCCATAGGAGTTGTCTTTATTTATTGTATGACCTGCGTGTCATTGAACAACGCCATGTAATTACTTTACTTTATTGCTAACCGGTAGCCATAGTAGTAGAAGTAATAAGTTGGCGAGACAACTTCATGGAGACACGATGATGGAGATCATGATGATGGAGATCATGGTGTCATGCCGGTGACGATGATGATCATGGAGCCCCGAAGATGGAGATCAAAAGGAGCAAAATGATATTGGCCATATCATGTCACTTTTTGATTGCATGTGATATTTATCATGTTTATGCATCTTATTTGCTTAGAACGACGGTAGTAAATAAGATGATCCCTCATTAAAATTTCAAGAAAGTGTTCCCCCTAACTGTGCACCATTGCGAAAGTTCGTTGTTTCGAAGCACCACGTGATGATCGGGTGTGATAGATTCTAACGTTCACATACAACGGGTGTAAGCCAGATTTACACACGCGAAACACTTAGGTTGACTTGACGAGCCTAGCATGTACAAACATGGCCTCAGAACACAAGAGACCAAAAGGTCGAGCATGAGTCGTATGGTAGATACGATCAACACTAAGATGTTCACCGATGATGACTAGTCTGTCTCACGTGATGATCAGACAAGGCCTAGTTGACTCGGATCATGTAATCACTTAGATGGCTAGAGGGATGTCTATCTGAGTGGGAGTTCATAAGATGAACTTAATATCCTGAACATAGTCAAAAATCTTTGCAAATTATGTCGTAGCTCGCGCTTTAGTTCTACTGTTTAGATATGTTCCTAGAGAAAATTTAGTTGAAAGTTGATAGTAGCAATTATGCAGACTGGGTCCGTGAACTAAGGATTGTCCTCATTGCTTCGTAGAAGGCTTATGTCCTTAATGCACCGCTCGGTGTGCTGGACCTCGAACGTAGTCTGTGGATGTTGCAAACATCTGAAATACATGTTTTGATAACTACATGATAGTTCAGTTAAATGGTTTAGACTAGAGGCACCAAAGACGTTTTCGAAACATCGCGAAACATATGAGATGTTTCGAGGGCTGAAATTGGGATTTCAGGCTCGTGCCCACGTCAAGAGGTATGAGACCTCTGACGATTTTCTTAGCCTACAAACTAAGGTAGAAAAGCTCAATCGTTGAGCTTGTGCTCAGATTGTCTGAGTACAACAATCACTTGAATTGAGTGGGAGTTGATCTTCTAGATGAGATAGTGATGTTTCTCCAAAGTCATTACCACCAACCTACTAGAGCTTCGTGATGAACTATAACATGTCAGGGATAAATATGATGATCCTTGAAGTATTTGTGATGTTTGACACCGCGAAAGAAGAAGTCAAGTAGGAACATCAATTGTTGATGGTTAGTAAAACCACTAGTTTCAAGAAGGGCAAGGGCAAGAAGGGATGCTTCGTGAAACGACAAAACAGTTGCTGCTCTAGTGAAAACCCAAGGTTGAACCCAAACCCGAGACTAAGTGCTTCTGTAATGAGAGGAACGGACACTAAAGCAGAACCACCCTAGATACTTGGTAGATAAGAAGGTAGGCAAGGTCGACGGAAGTATATTGGATATACATTAAGTTACTGTGTACTTTACTAGTACTCCTAGTAGCACCAGGGTATTGGATACCGGTTCGGTTGCTAAGTGTTAGTAACTCGAAATAAAAGCTACGGAATAAACGGAGACTAGCTAAAGGTGAGCTGACGATATGTGTTGGAAGTGTTTCCAAGGTTGATGTGATCAAGCATCACACGCTCCCTCTACCATCGAGATTGGTGTTAAACCTAAATAATTGTTATCTGGCGTTTGCGTTGAACATAGACATGATTGGATTATGTCTATCACAATACGGTTATCCATTTAAGGAGAATAATGATTACTCTGTTTATTTGAATAATACCTTCAATGGTATTGCACCCAAAATGAATGGTTTATTGAATCTCGATCATAGTGATACACATATTCATGCCAAAAGATATAAGATAGTAATGATAGTACCACCTACTTGTGGCACTGCCATGTAAGTCATAATGGTATAAAGCGCTTGAAGAAGCTCCATGTTGATGGATCTTTGGACTCACTCGTTTTTGAAAAGATTGAGACATGTGAACCATGTCTATTGGTATATACGCATGAAGAAACTCCATGGAGATGAACCGTTTTGACTCACTTGATTTTGGATCACTTGAGACATGCAAATCATACCACATGGGCAAGATGACTGAAAGCCTCGTTTTCAGTAAAATGGAACAAGAAAGCAACTTGTTGGAAGTAATACATTTTTACGTGTGCAGTCCAATGAGTGCTGAGGCACGCAGTGGATATCGTTATGTTCTTACTTCACAGATGATTTGAGTAGATACTGAGTATATTTACTTGATGAAACACAAGTCTGAATTATTGAATGGTTCAAGTAATTTCAGAGTGAAGTTTAAGATCTTCGTGACAAGAGGATAAAATGTCTATGATATGATCATAGAGATGAGCATCTGAGTTACGAGTTTTGGCACACAATTAAGACATTGTGGAAATTGTTTCACAATTAATACCGCCTGGAACACCATAGTGTGATGGTGTGTCCGAACATCATAGTTGCACCCTATTGGATATGATGCGTACCATGATGTCTCTTATCGAATTACCACTATCGTTCATGGGTTAGGCATTAGAGACAACCGCACTCACTTTATAGGGCACCACCTAATTCCGTTGATACGACACCATTTGAACTATGGTTTGGAGAAACCTAAGTTGTTGTTTCTTAAAAGTTTGGGGCTGCGACGCTTATGTGAAAAGTTTCAGGTTGATAAGCTCGAACCCAAAGCAGATAAAATGCATCTTCATAGGACACCCAAGACAGTTGGGTATACCTCCTAATTCATATCCAAAAGCAATAGGATTGTTTCTTGAATCGGGTCCTTTTTCAAGGAAAGGTTTGTCTCAAGAATTGAGTGGGAGGATGGTGGAGACTTGATGAGGTTATTGAACCGTCACTTCAACAAGTGTGTAGCAGGGCACATGAAGTTGTTCCTGTGGCGCCTACACCAATTGAAGTAGAAGCTTATGATAGTGATCATGAAGTTTTGGATCAAGTCACTACCGTACCTCGTAGGGTGACAAGGATGCGTACTACTTCAGAGTGGTACAGTAATCCTGTCTTGAAGGTCATGTTGCTAGACAACAATGAACCTACGAGCTATGGAGAAGCGATGGTGGGCCCAAATTCCGACAAATGGTTAGAAGCCATGAAATCCGAGATAGGATCCATGTATCAGAACAAAGCATGGACTTTGGTGGACTTGCCCGATGATCGGCAAGCCATTGAGATAAATGGATCTTTAAGAAGAAGACGGACGTGGACGGTAATGTCACCGTCTATGAAGCTCGACTTGTGGCTAAGAGTTTTTCACAAGTTCAAGGAGTTGACTACGATGAGATTTTCTCATCCGTAGCGATGCTTAAGTCCGTCGGAATCATGTTAGCATTAGCTGCATTTATGAAATCTAGCAGATGGATGTCAAAACAAGTTTCCTTACCAGTTTTCGTAAGGAAAGGTTGTATGTGATACAATCAGAAAGATTTTGTCGATCCTAAGGATGCTAAAAGGTATGCTAGCTCCAGCGATCTTTCCATGGACTGGAGTAAGCATCTCGAAGTTGGAATATGCACTTTGATAAGATGCTCAAAGATTTTGGGTTTATACAAAGTTTTATGAGAAACTTGTATTTCCAAAGAAGTGAGTGGGAGCACTATAGAATTTCTGATGAGTATATGTTGTTGACATATTGTTGATCAGAAATGATGTAGAATTTCTGGAAAGCATATAGGGTTATTTGAAAGGTGTTTTTGAATAGAAAACCTGGATTAAGCTACTTGAACATTGAGCATCAAGGTCTATGAGGATAGATCAAAAACGCTTAATGGTACTTTCAAATGAGCATATACCTTGACATGATCTTGAAGGTCTTCAAGATGGATCAGTCAAAGAAGGAGTTCTTGCCTGAGATGTAAGGTATGAAGTTAAGACTTAAAGCTCGACAACGGCAGAAAAAAGAGAAAGGACGAAGGTCGTCCCCTATGTTTCAGACGTAGGCTCTATAGTATGCTATGTTGTGTACCGCACCGGAAGTGTGCCTTGCCATGAGTCAGTCAAGGGGTACAAGAATGATCCAGGAATGGATCATTGGACAACGGTCAAAATTGTCCTTGGAGTAAATAAGGACATGTTTCTCGATTATGGGGGTGATAAAGAGTTCGGCGTAAAGGGTTATGTCGATGCAAGCCTTAACACCTATCCGGGTGACTCTGAGTAGCAAACCGGATACGTATAGTGGAGCGACCATTTGGAATAGCTCCAAGTGGAGTGTGGAAGCAACATTTACAATATGACCTAGAGATTTGCGAAGTACATACGGATCTGAATGTTGCAGACCCGTTGACTAAAACCTCTCTCACAAGCAAAACATGATCAAACCCCAGAACTCATTGAGTGTTAATCACATGATGATGTGAACTAGTTTAATGACACTAGTAAACTCTTTGGATGTTGGTCACATGGCGATGTGACCTGTGAGTGTTAATCACATGGCGATGTGAACTAGATTATTGACTCTAGTGCAAGTGGGATACTGTTGGAAATATGCCCTAGAGGCAATAATAAATTAGTTATTATTATATTTCCTTGTTCATGATAATCGTTTATTATCCATGCTATAATTGTATTGATAGGAAACTCAGATACATGTGTGGGTAAATAGACAACACCATGTCCCTAGTAAGCCTCTAGTTGACTAGCTCGTTGATCAATAGATGGTTACGGTTTCCTGACCATGGACATTGGATGTCGTTGATATCGGGATCACATCATTAGGAGAATGATGTGATGGATAAGACCCAATCCTAAGCCTAGCACAAAGATCGTGTAGTTCGTATGCTAAAGCTTTTCTAATGTCAAGTATCTTTTCCTTAGACCATGAGATTGTGCAACTCCCGGATACCGTAGGAATGCTTTGGGTGTACCAAACGTCACAACGTAACTGGCTGGCTATCAAGGTGCACTACGGGTATCTCCGAAAGTGTCTGTTGGGTTGGCACGAATCGAGACTGGGATTTATCACTCTGCGTGATGGAGAGGTATCTCTGGGCCCACTCGGTAGGACATCATCATAATGTGCACAATGTGACCAAGGGGTTGATCACGAGATGATGTGTTATGGAACAAGTAAAGAGACTTGCTGGTAACGAGATTGAACAAGGTATTGGCATACCGACGATCGAATCTCAGACAAATACAATACCGCTAGACAAAGGGAATTGTATACGGGATTGATTGAGTCCTTGACATCGTGGTTCATCCGATGAGATCATCGTGGAACATGTGGGAGCCAACATGGGTATCCAGATCCCGCTGTTGGTTATTGACTGCAGAACGTCTCGGTCATGTCTGCATGGTTCCCGAACCCATAGGGTCTACACACTTAAGGTTCGATGACGCTAGGGTTATAGGGAATAGATATACGTGGTTACCGAATGTTGTTCGGAGTCCTGGATGAGATCCCGGGCGTCATGAGGAGTTCCGGAATGGTCCGGAGGTAAAGATTTATATATGGGAAGTCCTGTTTTGGTCATCGGAAAAGTTTTGGGTGTTATCGGTAACGTACCAGGACCACCGAGAGGATCCCGGGGGTCCACCAAGTGGGGCCACCGGCCCCACAGGGCTGCATGGGCCATGTGTGGGAGGGGACCAGCCTCAGGTGGGCTGGTGCGCCCCCCACAAGGGCCCAAGGCGCCTAGGGTTTGGGGAGGGGGCGCCCCACCTTGCTTGGGGGGCAAGTTTCCCCCTCTCCCCCCCTTGGCCGCCACCCTAGATGGGTTTGGGGCTGCTGCACCCCTTGGGGTGGGAACCCTAGAGGGGGCGCACCCCCTCCCTCTCCCCTATATATACTTGAGGTATTTGGGGTTGCAGACACAAGAGTTTCCACCTCTCCCTGGCGCAGCCCTACCTCTCTTTCTCCTCCTCTCCCGCGGTGCTTGGCGAAGCCCTGCAGGATTGCCACGCTCCTCCATCACCACCACGCCGTTGTGCTGCTGCTGGATGGAGTCTTCCTCAACCTCTCCCTCTCTCCTTGCTGGATCAAGGCATCGGAGACGTCACCGGGCTGTACATGTGTTGAACGCGGAGGTGCCGTCCGTTCGGCACTAGGATCTCCGGTGATTTGGATCACGACGAGTACGACTCCTTCAACCCCGTTCTCTTGAACGCTTCCGCTTAGCGATCTACAAGGGTATGTAGATTCACTCTCCTTCCCCTCGTTGCTAGTCTCTCCATAGATAGATCTTGGTGACTCATAGGAAAATTTTGAATTTCTGCTACGTTCCCCAACAACACATAACGTACACACGCACGCATGCTGGCGTGCAACACTGACACGTACACATGCACTCACGAACACACACACGTACACACCCATGCATGCAACACTGAAACGTACCCTTGCACGCACGCAACACTCGCACGCCTGCATGCACACAGCACACGACACAAGACACACGCTCAACCTATACGTGCATGCACCCTTTGTTAAGGACATGGATTGTTACGGGTATTAATCAATCTTCTCTGTGATAAGCAAAACATTGATGTTTGTAGCGGTCTTTATGAATCACAATGTACCTAATGGGCTATCAACATAGTAGGCTTATCTACATGAAAAAGATGACATCACACTCAATGAAGAATCATCGGTTTATGAAATGCCCGCTTCTGACCGCCCTGGCCCACCAAAGGTTCCTCTGCTATGCGCTGCCTGCGTTGGGTCACTGACATGCAGGCCATGCACCCAAAGAGCCCACACGTCAGTGGAAGAATGGTGCGGTGTCCTAGGTCAGAGTCGAGGGCGCCACTCGTGGCATGCTCCGCTGAACACGCCTTCGTGCCGCATTCAAACACCTCCATGAAACCCGCCTGTGTGGAAGCCGAGAAACCCACTCTGGACACACGTCCGTTCATGACCGGGCCGGTGTTAAACGCAACGCCGGCCGAGCTCCTCCCGTCTGCCGTCTATTTTATCTCCTATTTAAATGAGGCCAAACGCCGGCCAAGAATCGCACACCTCCGCCGCTCCCCTATCTCCTCCACCATTTTGTCCACTCTTACAATGGCTTACGAAGAGTAGTTATTCCGCATCCAAGCCGGCTGGGTGGCCCGCCGGATACGAGCTATGCAGCTCGTTGATCCACCTCCCTTCCCTCTCCAGACGGAGCCAGTTGCCGCCCCAAGCCGGCGCGCGGTTCAGCAACTCGCCGCTCCAGGCCAGCTCGACGAGGAGCAGCGCACAGGCGTCGTTGCTGCCATCCACGCCGCTGCCTCGTACCGCGTCTCCCATTTTTGTGGCCGAGACTCCCATGCCGGCGGCCGCGCCATGCAAGCAGCGACAGAAGCCGGGTGCGCGGAGAGCGACGAGTCGGTGGCCAGCGCCTCCGCGTCCGTCGCCATCATCGAGGAGAAGTAGAACACAGGAGGCCGCCGCCGCTTGGGTCCCATGAAGGCCACCGTGGAGGCGACGCCGGCGTACACAGCAGGTGTCTTGCCGGAGGCGAGCTGTCCTTTGCGTTGAAGCATATACCTCCGGGGCTCCCGGCAGTCCGGTGATCGTGCTGCCGGACATGAGGAACACAAATCGATCGGCAGGCGACCATTTAGGCCAGGTATTATATACCTGTGCTGTCTAGAACTAGCACCGCGTAGTTCATTTGAATGTAATGAAATCCGTCATGTTTGTATGAAAATCCGGTATTTTATATGATTTTCGTTGTTGTTTATATGAAATATCAGTTTATCTACGTGTTTGCGTGAATTTCGTCATGTTGGTTGAGTTGCTGTCATAATGTGTGTGGCCGCAGTTGGATGGCGTAATTTGCGGGTCGTCAGTCGGTGTGCGGGTGGCTCGGGCGGCGTTGTGGGACAAAAAAACACAGCTCGTGCGAGCTCGTCTCCAACATGCGCACTGGAGGATGCCTGACAGCATGAGCACCCGAGCCATTCCTCGTTCATCGGTGGCAAAGGCACCGGTGGACAAAAGGGTCGCCAATATTTTGGCTACCCCGGGCAAGATCCAAACAATCCCTCCCAACAGATTCAAATCCCTTGTTCGCCGTGGAATTTTGCCATGTGTTGTTTTCATGGACTAGCAAGATGCTCGTGCATTGCACGGAACATCAAGATGTATTTTATTACAAACTCCCACATGCATGCAAGGGATAATTAATGTCCTCCTTTGCTAGTACCACGAGGCAAACACCATTAATATTGCATCGATTAGTGTTAGTGGCCTTGTATATCTGCAAATTGTAATTTCGATAGTGGCCCCTTGTATATAAAAATGGAGGGAGAAAGATGAGAGATAAGGTGAGGAGGAGTGGGGCGTGGTGGTGACTGGTGGTCGGACTGGGTGGAGGCATGGGGATGGACGGCGCATTATGTCTAGGTTTGTATCTCTCTCACACACACCCATGTAGGTGGGGGACGTGCATGAAGAGAAGAGGTGCACGCACGGTGCACGTACTCCCGTCTCTTTCCCAACCACACCCGCACGGGTACACCGTGGAGCTCATTTCTGTATGAAAAAGGCAGCCCACGTGGTAATTTGGCACGTGTACTGGTTGTCCACTTGGTGGAGGGAGGATCGTCTACCACGGGTGAACAAACAAATTGCGACTTGACGCGTTATGTTAAATTAAAAAAAGAGGCAAACCATGTGGGGCCTACCTTAGAGGCAAGGCTCTATACACTGGAGTACTTTTGATGTGTCCCATCAACTCACAGAACGAGGAGAAGCTTGCTTAGTATGCCGTCTCCCCCGCCCACAAGCGCGGTGGCTCGCAGGATGAGGTGAAGCTTGCTTACGAGTAGTAGTAGTAGTACTACTACTACTACTACTGTATGCCTTTACGCCCGCTCCCTCGTCCACGCGCGCAGTGGCTCGCAGCACGAGCAGAAAATTTTACTACTCCCTCCGTTTACACCTCGTCCCTACTTTGGTTAGTACTCCCTCCGTTTACTTATACAAGGCCACTATAAAAAGTACATTTTGCATCTATACAAGGACACAAATAGTAATTGAGACAAAATTTACTACTCCCTCCTTTCTAGTTTATTGCTCAATTTCAAAATCTCTCCAACCAAGGTAGACGGTGAGTGGTCGAATTAATTTCGTAGTTTGCACAAGTAATTAGTACGTTCGTTTTTCTCAAGAAGTTATGTTTACCGAGGCATTAATTAGAACGAATGCATGAATGATCACTAAATTTCCATGAACTTGTACATGCATTGGTTAGTTTTCTCTTGACACTGCTTGCATCGGGTGATCTAACGCACCTCGAAATCCAACATGTAATGGTACTACTACTAGTATAGTAGAACTGAGACTTATCAAACGGAAAATCGAATGTTCTTTAGATGAGCCCTATAAACCCTAGTGGGTACATACTCCATAAAAACAGATTTTTCCAAAACTAAGTCGCTCCCTTTCATGAATTCTGTAGTATACTCTTCCGTCATTTCATGAATTCTGTACTTCCTGTCGCTGACATGTGGGACATATAGCAACCGGGTCGACGTGTCAAGCACCAAATAACAGTGCAGAACAGCAGGGGGACGCACCTCACTCGTACCGGCCCAGTAGTAGTAATGAGCAATGAGACGTCAAATCACAATGCCGCACCTTCCCAGACGGACGAAGCAACCATTATTTCACACTTCGGTTCGCCATCATCTCAAATCACGTAGTATTGCTTCTACCTCAAGAGGGACACGCGCATCGCCTTGGTACATCATGACACGTGGGACCGCATGACAGGCCATGCTCCCCCGCCGATCGCTCGTTAAAATCACCTCATTTTTACTATACTTCCTCTGTATCGGTTTACTACATGGCATGCACGTTGTTCTAGATTGAGAATTTAACTGTCTATATATGTGATGAACAGTACTCTAGCCTTTTAAAAAACGTATACGTTTGTACAGTAGTACTATCGATGGATTGCGCCATGGAGCAAAAATTGAAATTAAAGAAAAGTGTGTTACATATAGAGAGCGCTTGTCGCCAAATTATGCATATAGTACTATTAAAAAAGCTAGTACGTGCTTAATTGGGGTGCTAAATTCTATTAAAGAAATACTAGTAGTATGTACATACTGAAGAGTTAAAGTAACGAGAAGAAACATAACATAGTTCTGCTGAGGGCTTAGCACAACACACCCCTCAAATTACACTAAGTACAAAATTAAACTATGCAACTAATCCGATAGAAACTACATTAAAAGTTTAGAACCACCATGAGCAACGACACTGCCACCTTACTCGGAGTCCTCGTCCACGTCCTCGACTTCGTCCTTGTCCCTCTTCCTCTTGGCCAATACTTCTTTGCTTGAACCACACACTTGGCTGTTGCTCTTCATCCAACCCTTGTAGATATTGAAGCAAAGGTAGTCATCCATTGCAGCGTAGTGGATGTGGTCTATATCTAGTACATTCCGCTGCCATGCATGACAATGAAACGTGTAATGAGGTTTCTCCAGTTTACGGTACGAAGGATGAACCATGGCTCCTGCCAGGGTCAGCATTGAAGGCTGACGAGAGGGCACCAGCCAATTCTTCTGGAGGTCGAAGGGGTTGCCTACAACAAGGCCTATCCGACCCAGGACTTCTTTGTCGTTCTTAAAGTCTACAGTAACGAATTTCACTGTTTTGTCCTTGAGGAAGTTCTTAAAATCCTGGCACTCAACGTTGGCATGGCATATGTGGTAGACCAAGCAAACGATATGTACGCAAACCTGGATCACGACGGGCTTCTTCCTCTCTTCGTCCTTTAGATCCTTCTCTCGTCCCAGGACTGTGGTGTACTCAACATCTAGCCCAGCGACCCACTCATCATCTGAGTTTTTGAACATGCGTCTGAAGCGAGAAAGGCATCCTTTCGCCGTCGCGGAAGAATGGGTGTAGATGACGTCGAACTCATCGCCGGTGATGGTTCTAACCTTGTACTCACCGCCGATCGGGGAGATTTGGGACGCCATGGATTTGGGAGGAGGGTTGGGATTAGTGGAACTGCCGTAATGTGAATGGACGAGACGACTAGGAGCGAACGGCCGTAGTATTGAAGGACGTGCGAGGACGAGTAGGAGCGAACTGCCAGCGTGCGAACGACAGGGTAGTGGCTTTCCATTCTCCCATGATACGGGCTTCCGAGAGCCCTTGGATCTGAGATCGAACGATTGCATGGCGTGATTCTAGACCTATGGGTGAATATCCTATCCTGGAGGGTTATTCTGCAAATTTTCAGCAGCTTAGCATGCAACCGTTTGATCTCAGATCCAAGGGCTGCCGGCAGCCCGTATCATGGTCGCGCCTACCACGACCGTCGCGTCGCTCGCGCGGTCGCGCCCTTGGAGATTTAAGACGGTGCATTAGGCTATCTGATGTTGGCATGTCAGACATAGTCATCACTTGGTCACTCATACTACAACAAGGTTTTGCCTATAAGGTTGGCTATAAGTGTATTTTTTTTACTTCTCTCTATCTCTTTCTTCGTACTCCCTCCGTCCCATAATAGAAGAACGTTTTTGACACTAGTTTAGTGCCAAAAACGTTCTTATATTATGGGACACAGGGAGTACTAGTATTTATTGCATTTGCCAAGGAGTGACCTCTTCCAATGAAATGGTGTTGCTAAGTTTGCTCATTTAATTAGCTATAGACTCAAAATTGTCTTTTCACCTAGGTACACGCGCTTAGCACCGTTTCTTCCTTGGGTCACCAAACTAGTCTCTCTCTTCTTGATTAACTTGCCACATCAGACTTTATGCCTATGTGGCAAGCTTAAGCACCTGTACGAGCAAGTAAGTACAATAGTGCGCTTTACATGGCAATTTTGCATATGTGGAGGAAAGAGAGGCAAGGAAAAAGTGGAGAAGTGGGCTCTCATGCAAGAGCCGGCCTCTACTACATGGTGGAGCATTGGGAGAGGCACCTGTATGGAGGTGGTCAGGAATCGGGAGACTCACGCCGGTCGTAGCGCCGCAATTTAAATGATAATGGCAAGTCAAATCATAGGGCCCCACCTGTCCAGCAGTAACTCGCTGTCAAATCACACATCCCTATGTTTGCAGTAGCCTACTCCCTCGTCTTCTCACATCTCTGTCGAACCGACTAGGCAGAACTGCCCCGCCACCTACCGCGCAGGAAAAGCCCCGCCCTCGACTTCTAAATACAACTACATCCGCTTAAGAATCATATACTTTTTGTGACATAGTAACTCATATTTAGTTAGTCAAATGGATGACCTAGAACTACGTGCAAGCACTATAAACCGAGACGCCTAAAAATAAAAAACCGAGACGGAGAGGGTAGTTCAGCACATATCTTTTTAGATCAATATAGTCGGGATGCACCAAGGTGCAAAACCAAGTGGTAGGCTGCTCCTGTCGTGTTGGCGTAGCAACTCAAGCAGGGTCAGTCTGCACATGAAATGGCGACACACTTAACAGGACCCCTTTGGCCGACATGTGGCTCATCCACCGTCTTGTTCCACGTGTGATGCACCAAATTACAGTTCGGAGCAGCGGTTGGAATTGGAGGCACCCCGGTCGTAGCGTCGTAGTAGTAGAAAATGAGCGATGAGGGGTCAAATCACAAAGCCCCATCTTTCCCGCATTAAGCTGGACAGACGAAGCAACCATCATTTCACTCTAGGGCACAAGAGCATAAAGAAAAGAGAAAACAATGATGCGTGCGGCGGCTACCTAGGGCACCCTAGGGTAGGGGTGCCCACTACAGATCCTTTTTTTAAAGCGCCTCCACTACAAATCGGCTTCTCCCTCGTCCTCTTGAAGAAAACCGATGATGAGTGCGGCGGTAGGGTTTGTAGGAGTACTACGGCGTGCGGGGCCACGTCGTAGTAAACGGGTTCGAGTCGACGCATTAAATATGTGTGGGCCACTTGGTTTTACGGGAACGAGGGAGCATTTTGGGTTCGGGGACCAATGGAGATATACTACGTACAAAAAATTGTGGACGTAGGTTCGACCGAAAAGCAATGATGCATGGGCCCTGCATTTTGATATACCCGGGGCCGCGCGAAATTTGCTACTCTACTCAAAACTAGTAAGGTACACATGTATTGAACGCATGAGATTTCGAAACCAAATTATGAATAAATACACACTATAGCATGTAAAGCTTTGAGTCATATATGCATGATGTAGATGTTCGTTTAGTTCTTATAGTTCATCTCATTCAAAATCAATTAGTTTTATAAAAATGTTAAGATTCATGGGGTTGTGCATTGTAAATCATAAAGTAAAAAACAAATAATGGCCATTCATATAGAAAAAAATAATCAATTATGATACAGAAGATTCTAGGACAAAGGAGAAGTGCTTATGTTTTGAGGTTTGTGCATTATGCATAAGTTCAACCATGGAGTCTTCTAAATTGTACATGTGGCAGATCTGGTGGAATGTTGATGATATCCAACGGCCAGTAGTGCTCGGATTTTCCTATCTCTGCACTATCGGGTTAGCTTCATCCAGCGACCATCTTTCAAAGTTATTGGCACACTATATAGTTCTTGTGCCATAGTTTCATGTTTTGGAAAAAAAGCTACTAGTGGGTTGTACTATCTATTTAGGAATAGAAGATTTATTCATGGAAGTTGTAGGGAAAGAGATGACATGGGGCATCTCAATTCCTATGAGTAGGGATTGGAAAAGAGATGTCATTTGGTTCACATCATAGGAACTTTTCTATCGAATCTAGAGATGACATGTATCTCAATTCCCATGAGGAGGGATTAGAAAAGAGATGTAATTTGGTTCATATCATAGGAACTTTTCTATTGAATATACGCTAATGTTTATTTTCCTTTGAAATTAAGGGAGTATAGGAATCCATTCATATGAACCAAGTGGCTCTAAAGCTATAGAAATGATATCATGTTTATTTCATTTGAAATGTGGAGTATATGAATCTATTCCTATGAACCAATTGGCTCTAAAGGAAAAAATCCTACAAAAAACATATCATATAGAGTTCCTATGATATTCCTCGACACTAAAGGATGGTTGAAATTGCTGTGGGTGATACGATGGTCTTTCTTTGTAGACTCCTCACCCATCTTTATAGTTACCTCTCGAAGATGAATGAAATGATATATACAGGGTATTCTACATGTGCAATTTGATACACGAAAACTCAGTAAAGTTTGCGAGGTTCGAATTTTCAATAAAGCTATATGCACTGCATTTCAGAATGAAGGGAGCAGGCAGTTGCTAACACTCATGTGGAAGATTTGTGTGTAGGAGGAGTGGCTGTTCTGTTAAATGACATGGCAAAACTGACACTGTCGGATGCCGATCTAACGGTTCTTACGACGTTCGTCAGGAAAAGGCTTGTGGCGAATGTTTTTCGGATAACGATTTACGGAAACATGCATTGCATTGATACATGCCCCTCTCTCTCTCTCACGCACACGCACCCTCATGAGTCACGACTCTCTGAGTCCTCTCGCAGACTCGCACGTCGCACCCAGTGTCTATCTGCAGGTAGACGTCACGCACATATGTGCTCTTCACACCCTACCCTCAGAACTTCTAAAAAACAAAAGACAGCGTGCACATTTTATTTTAGCTCACACGTGACACAATGTTCTTTGGGCATAGTATATTGTACTCTCACGAAGAGAAGCGGTGCACGCACGCACTAGTTCTCTCACACCCACTCACGGGTACACGTAGGAGCGCATTTTTTTGAAGCTGGTACAACAAAATCACTCCACTATATATAAAAGCAGGAGCCTTAGCGCTTGCTTTACTAGGGTTCCTCTCATTCACTCTCTCATGCTCTATAGATCTAAGCAAGACATAGGTGGCCACACTCTCTCTCTCAGCTCACGGCTGGTCACAAATCCGGCCGAACAACCTCGACCAGGGCAGGGGTGTAGGTGCATCGTTCACGCTGTCACGTTTTACTTCCTGATTGCAGTGCAGGGACGAGCGAAAACAACTGCATCCTAGTCCGGAATGCACTTTCTACCAGTTCATCCATGGACGGAGGACTAGCTGCCAGCTGCACGGCGGTTTTTTGGACAAGTGCGCGGACAAGAGGCATTGTGGTCTGCTTATTTCTGCAAATAACGGTGCTTAAATTTAGTGGAATGCACAAGCATTTCAGCTGGTCAGTACACTGCATGGTTCAGTTCAGCATTCCAGCTGAGACCACAATTATAAATGGTTATTCTGGAATGAGAGAACCTAACCCTGGATGGTGGCAACAAGAAAAAACCAGAGTGAACTCCAGGAAATTTAAGCCTGTCAGGAAGCCCTTTGCTCAGAGAAGCCTTGCTTGTTTTTTCTTGATTTGTAAACCTTCTCACAACTTTGTCTTTTGCTATGAACTAGTATATGTTTGTTATGTTCATCATTGAGATGTATAAAATTGCTTAACTTATGCTTTTCAAGTTTTTTATGAAGACGAGTTTAATGTGAGTGTTCCACATGAGCGCTGGACTAGCGTGTGAACGTTTGGAATTTATTACATTGTGGCCTCAATTAACTGGATGAACCACTGTAACAAGATACATAGTTGCTTATATGTCAGACAGCAGATTGTTGATTGTTAGCTGGTCGATAGCCTAGTGTTGAAGCGAGCTGAGCCAATGTGCAGTGTTTTGCACAACTGCTTACAAGTGGGGTAGCACCAACAGTGTTTACAAGTACTTATGTATACGTCGGCGCACGGTTCTCGAACGAGTGTTCTATTTCATCAAAACACACACTGCTCGTATGATAAACCATGACAACTTATGTCTTACCATGCCATATTCATGAAAAAACTAGTGAGGACGCATCTGTTTTGGCAACAATTACGATGGTTCTCACATGATTCACGGGCACACAAAAGTAGCAGCAGTTCCCATAGATAGATTCAAACAGAATACTAGCCCCAAAGGGGTCGATAACAGGCAAGGTTCGGATAATTAGACACAATTCAAACTACTATTAAACACTAGCTGGGGCAACTATTTCATGCCTCGATCTAATTTGGGCTGGACACAAGACGGACCTTACCATGAACATCATCGAGGACGTCCTGCAGCAGCTCAATCCTGTGAACCTTCATGAAGACAACCTTGTGGCCTTGCCACTGATAAACTTGTTTGTGGAGGCATGCCACGTCATCTTCTTGCGTAAGCTTGACAAGAACAGTATGCCTCACAAACGAAGGAGTAGCTTTGAACTTCTTGTGCTTCAGTACACCCTGGACAACACGCGTGACAACAGTGAGGCTGGAATACAACTCTTCATTGGTATAACTGCAAATGGCTTCCAGGATCCAACAGCCTAAGAACTCTGTTTTCCCAGTGCGTATATTCAGGTCATCCGCCTCATAGCGAGTGACATGTACAACCACACAATCCTTGTCTGCATCAGGGCTCTAATTGAAAAAGAAACAAATTCTGAATTACTTTTCAGTATAAGAAACATAAGTTATTTAAACCACTATGTATAGCATGGCATCGAAGCTAATAAAATTTTGCATTATTAATCACCACATACTTCCTTTTCTGAAAAAAATCACCACATACTTAGATGAAAAACC
>LT934114.1:784023929-784056048 GCA_900231445.1 Triticum turgidum subsp. durum
AATCGATCGGCTTCAGTTAGCAGCAGTAACAAAGGAATCGCTTGATCGGGTTCAGTTAACAGCCATCGATCGATCGCTCGGGTTCAGTAACACGTAGCCTGCAGTGCAATCGCTCAGGTTCAGTTAGAGCCCAACGCCTCGCTCGGGTTCAGTTAGAGCCAACGCCTCGCACAGACGCGCGTACATGTACGAGGGAAACGCGCATCGCTCGGCCCCCGACCACCCACCGTAACCGGGAACTCCCTGAAATTTTCCTCGCCCTTGCTTCTACCACGGTTTTTTCCGTCCTGGACGGCCCAAAGAATGTCATGCAGCAATGTCTCCGGCCCGCCCAGGACAAAAAGGCAATTTTCTGTCATGATTTTTTGTCATAGAAGTTGGAGCCCACCACATCTATGATGATACCGGGTTTTGTCACAATTATCGTCATAGAAGTGTCATATGTATGACAGTTTTTTTTCGTTCGGCCCAAAATGTCACGGATGTGTCTTTTTTTTTGTAGTGATAGGGGTCAATATGGGTGTCCACGGCTCCGATGTTGATCGTTGATCGGAAAGAGTTCCGGTCAAGTCTATACTTCACCGAACCTATAGGGTCACACGCTTAAGGGTCATCAATCTGTTGAATACTAGACAAGGAGTCTGAGAGAAAATCACCGAAAAAGTTTCAGACACCGGAAAAGTTTCGGACAATGGAAAAGGTTCCGCAGAGAGAGGTCATTGGATGAGTTGTCAAATTGGTTTCGGCACATGCCTGATAATTCTTGGAGGGTGCCAGAATCATTCTGGAAGCTTTCTGGAATTTTCCGGGATAATAACCAGATATGCTCCAGAGCTGCCGGAACCACTTCAGATGCTTTTTCGCAGATGAAAATCACTACACCGGAATTGTTTTGGAACATGTTAAAAATCTTTTTTGTGGGTACTGAAAATGTTCTAAGCCCACATAAATATTTTCAGTTCGAACGGACGCTGAAAAATGTCGTCGTGAATAGTGAAAGTGCTTTTTGGGATATTTTATGGAAAGCCACCTTTTGGGGCTTTGCCCAAAAGATCTAGGGATGACATGGAAGGGTGGGAACCTCCTTTTGGGGGGGGGGGGGCACAAGGGGTGGGACGTTCATGGGTGCAGCTCATCCATGGGGCCCCACTTGTCCCTTGTTTTCACTCTTTAGGTCCTTGGGAAGGACTACATTTCATGTGGGTTTTGGGTTTTCTTGTAAAACCATCCTACCCCTTGGGATTTCCTATAAATAGAGGTGGAGGGGCAGCCCTCCACTCTCATCCCTTGCTCTCATACACATACCATGCATTATCTAGCTTCTTCTCTCCCTCCCACGAAAAGAGTTTCGTAGAGCCGTAAGGTTGTCTGGGTTCCGGCAGGAACTAGTTCTAGATGGCGAAGCCCTGCCGGATAGATGACACCGTATGTGTGCAACTCTGTAGAGAGATCGTAGTTTCGGTCTTAGTTCGTGAGTGCCTCCCGAAGGGCTATCCGTCTGACCGTCCGAGTTTCGAAGGTCCTCCCGAAGGGCTGTCCAAGCGACCGTTCGAGTTTCGAAGGTCCTCCCGAAGGGCTGTCCGCGACACCGTCCGGGGGGCTGTTCGACCGCCTCCCAGAGGGTTGTCTGAGGAGCAGATGAGGGTATACATCCTCGCGGTTGGGAGGTTGTAAATCCTAGTTGCGGGGATCTGCACCGCCGATCGTCATCGACTCTACTTCCCGCTGCGCTACGAGTTGGTAAGGAAAAAGACCAAACCATGTATGCAGTCTCCATAGTGGTCCTGGGCTGGTGCGTAGGTCGGAAATTTTTTGTTTTCTGTCGCGTTACCATACAACAATATCTTTATGTTGTATACAAAATGGTAATGTCATGAACAATTTTTTGAAATGCATGAATTGTTTCTAAAAATTAATATTTGTTTTTAAATAGTAGAATTTATTTAATTGCATGAACAATTTTTGACATTGTACAATCATTTTTTAAAATGTAACATACATTTTTAAATGAGTAAATATTTTTAAATTGCCACAAACATTTATTTAATTTTTAGCAATGTTTTTTTAGATTACACTAACATTTCTCTATATTGCATTTAATATTTTCCAAATTTGAGGGTTTTTTAAAGTAAATTGTAGTTCCAAATATATGTATTTAGAATATTTTCAGAAATATGAATAGAAGGAAAAACAAAAAAAACTTGTTGAAGAACCTACTTGGGCTAGCCCATTAGTAGCGATGGGGGGGAGGTCGAGCTTGTGAAAGACCAGGTTGGGTCTCGCACCGGGTATCCTATTCATGCGGGAAAAACCTATATGACGTATATTGCGTCAAACTGTAGACCAATCGCACAGGGATGCAACGAGCGAGCGATTTGGCCGGCCCATCAGTAGCGTACTTACAGGTTTCGGTTTTGGGAACCTTCTAGAGCGTTCCCAGCCGGTTTTTACTGGTTTTGGGAACCATCTAGAAGGTTCCTGAACCGGCTTATCATTTTTCCTGTTCTTTCTCTTTTACTCTTTCTATTTTTTTTTCTTCCTTTTTCTGGTTCTTTTTTCTTTTCTTTTCGTTACTTCTTTGTTTTCTTTCAGTTTTCCTTTTCAAGTTAACTTCTCTTTTCAACAAGATTTCTTTCTTTCGTTTTTTATTTCTTTTTCTTTTCTTCTCTTTTTTTGAAAATATTCAAAGTTTGTTCGTGTTTCCAAAAAATGTGCAGTTTTCGAAAAAATGATCTCAAAATTCAAAAATTGTTCTCATTACACAAAACAGTTTAAACTTTCGATATTCAGAAAATGTACGAGATTTTACCTTTTTGTTCGTGTATTAATAAAATAATGCTTCCAATTTTTTTGGGGATTTTTCAAAAATGTTCTCCATTTCAAAAATTGTTCTCAATATTAAAAAAATGTCGTGCTTTAAAAAATTGTTCGCGCTTCGAAATTTGTTCTCCGTTTCAAAATTTGTTCTCAAGACTCAAAATATGTTCCTTCTTTAAAAATTTGTTCGCGCTTCATAATTTGTTCTCCGTTTCGAAATTTGTTCTCAAGATTCAAAAAATGTTCATACTTCAAAACATTGTTCACAAATTCCAAAACATCCATGTTTTCAAAAAATGATCGTGCTTAAAAAAATTGTTCACAAATTACAAAACGTTCATGTTTTCAAAAAATATTTGGGAAATTCAAAATTTGTCTGTTTTCATAAATTTATTTGCGTTTTTGAAGAAAATTTTACGTTCAAACAATTAATCAATATTTGGAAAAAAAATCAGGATTATGTCAGACAGTGTTAACCCCGGAACTCGTACTTATAGTTCCGCTGTATTTCGGTCCATAGGCCTCTTTTATTCCATTGGTTAGCACCGAACTCGCGCAACAAGGAGGTTCCTTGTTCGATTCCTTGCCACCGCGAGCGCTACCTTTTTTCACGCTCGTATTCAAAGTGCATTAAATGGGCCGGCCCAGTCAGCGCCCCCTGTGCGACCCGGCGCATATTTGCCGCAGAACGCGGCAAACAGGAGCTCCCACTCATGCGCATACCTCACAACACCCCCGCTTCGTACATGTGGGCCGGACAAACTAGCTCATGGCCGGTTTTTAAAATGTTCTTTTTTTTTGCGGGTAGTTTTAAAAAATTTCTAGAACCTTCCCAGACCGGGGGTTTATTGGCTCTGTTTTTTTCTTCTCTTTTTATGTTTTTCCAATATATTTTAAATTTATTTTTCCTTTTCATTTTATTCATTTTTTCTTTTCAAATTTCATGAACATTTCTTGAAATCCAGGAACATTTTATCAAATCGGTAATCCTTTTTTTAAAATTCCAGCATTTTTTCAAATCTGGGTGGACACTTTTTATTTCAAAATATATTCATTGAGGTAATTCTTATTCAGCAACAAAAATGTTCATATTTTTCCAGAAATAATAATAAATTTATAAAATGGTCACAAATTGTTTTGAAGAAATTTAATATTCAAAAAATGTTCATTTATTAAATGTTGTTCAGTTCAATTTTTTTCATGATATTAAGAAAATTTCTTTGATTTTTGGTTCATAAAATACAAAAAATTCTCATTTATAAATTCAAAAATTGGTGCACATTATTTTGCACTGGCGAACATTTTTCAAATTCTAGACTTCTTTGGAAATCCTGATATTTTTTAAAGATGCAAAAAAACAGAACAAAAATAAATGAAAAAACACGGGAGCTCCGTCCCGCACCTAGGCCAGCCAAAGGTCGAGCGTGTGTGTGTGGGGGGGGTGGAGGGCAGGGGTGCGAGCTACACCTTTTTTCCAGCGCTCAACGCGCTGAATAGGAGCTCCCGTCTCAGACGCGCCCTCATGGTGTCACGTCATTTCTCTTGACAGTACCTATGGGCCGAGGCTCGTTCTTGAGCCCATTGGTACATCCAGAACCAAGAACGGGACGGCGAGGCAGTTCCATGGTGAGGCATTTTACTTTGAAAATGCTACTAGTAGTTGGCACTAGGACACGGATAACTGCCACAAGCCACAACAACTATAAGTATGAGGAGCACGCCATTTTAGAGAAGTGCGCAACTCCAAAGTTGTTCGAGTGTGATAAGTTCATAGATTTTCTGCATTTCTTCAACTCCGAAGTTGGACTTATGCTATATGAGAGTACAGACACATTACACATCCATGAAACTTCATGGCATTACTAAGCCATTACCCAACTCCATCATTTTTATGAAGATGTATACTTTTGCACAACTTGTGCGTTCGCAACTGAAAACACCCACCATGCATGATTGTCCTCTTAGCTGGCTTCTCAAATATTACCTTGACCATGTGATTTCTTGTAACGAGAAGAAACAATGAATGAATATGCTACGAGAACAAAACTCGAGTAAAATGAATAAAAGGCATATCAACCTATAAACAAAAATAATCTAACAGATCAGTCAAATCAAAATACTTTGGACAACCATAACTTCCAACTTATACATTACATACAAAAATAATTGCTTGGATAGCATGACATTAATTTGAATACTTCGAGGTGAGAGGTACATAGTAGCTATTTCGTGCAGAGATACTAGGACACTTCAACAAGTGGGATGATAAAAATTCAAAGTCCCAACCCCTTGAGCACTAGTTCCAAATCGTCAGAACCTTCAAAGCTCTCGTCCCCGCACAATGATATGCTCCTTTAAGCAATATGTGACTTTTTCGAAACAAGCAGAGACCAAGCGACAGTAACCTCCACTCCCACCTTAGGGTCAAGATCACCAAGGAAACATGTGAACTGACTTATAATGCAAGCTTTGGCCATCAAGCAAACCCCACCTTGTGCGGCGATGTTACCCTATTGTGAGTATGCTTGTATGACAACTTTCAGGCATCCATTTAGTTCTACAGAACCTACAATCGTTGATAGACAAACATAATCGTATGAACCCTTATTACTGAATGTAAGCAACCGTCGATGGACTTTGCGAACATCTTCTTTATGCATTGCCCCAAGGAGCCTAATTAGGTTGTTGATGAGATAGCTAGGCACTCTTTTAGCTCTAGAAACTCTAGTACCTGGGATACTGATATCCCTAACTTTATTTCTCACCTTCTTGCAAATGATATGACAATCATATATGGAATAAAGTCTATTGTTGGCAAAGAAAAAGAGAAGACATATCAACCTATATACACACAAAAAACTGGCAGATGACTAATCAAATCAAAATACTTCACAACCATAATGTCCAGCTTATAGTACATACAAAAGTAATTTCTTGGTAACATGACATAAATATGAATAATTCGACATGAGACCTACATAGTAGCTATTTAATGCAGAAATATTGGGACACAACCCCAACCCACTGAGTGATAGTTTCAAATCGTCAAAGTCACGTCCCTATATCATGATACGCGACTTTTTTGAAACAAGCAGAGACCGAGTGACTGCAACCTCGACTTCCACCTTAGGGTCAAGGTCACCCAAGAAACATGTCTTTTGACTTATATTGCAAGCTTTGGGCATGAAGAAAACCTCACCTTGTGCGGCAATGTCACCTGATTCTGAGTAGGCTTGTATGACAACTTTGAGGCTTCCTTTTGGTTCTACAGAAACTAAGTTTCTCAATGGACGAAGGTAACCATATGAACCCTTAGGCATTGTTGTACCATGAAAAGCACGCAACACAACTTCCATGGGTGAGTCATCAATAATATAAGTGACTTTGCCACCAATGATCTCAGTTGTTCGCGACGGAGAGAGGCAAGCCACTTGACCACCGTAATCGAAAGGCCACGGCCCATTTTTGATACGGACACCCAATATAGTGGCCTGAACAGTTTCATCAATCTATTCTAACCATAACTCTGTCATGCAGAAGCAATTGCTGAACCAAACGGTAGATACACTAGGATAATGTCGTGCGATGTAATGGTGCGTCCCACTGATTAATGCTTTATCTTGGGACAACATTTCACCTTTTACTCTTAGTTGAATTTCAAAGTCATAAAACAAGGGAAAATTGAATTTATACCCTTAGTTGGGTCACACTTGACTGATTTACCCATAATTTCTCAAAACATGCGGTCTTGTCCAACTCACGCCGCTTTGCTTGCGTTTTTGCCCTTCCGGCACGTCTCTGTCCAGTCAGCGCCGTTTGACCATACACGGCACGTTACTTTGGACATTTTTGCCCTTGTCGGTGCTATACCTAATACCCCTTCATCCTCAATGTGCTAGCGCAAGGAAACAGAGAAAACCAAGAAATCCGTCGAGGAAAAGGAGTGGGAGGCAAGGCGTGGTGCGGTAGAGCAAGGAGCGGCGACGCATGGCAAGCTCGGGCTCTTCCATCTTCTCGCCGCTGGTCGGAGAGGTAAGTAAAACTCCGGCAATGCTTCTTCCTCTCCCTAATGCATTCTAGGGTTTGTGATAATTGGGGAAATTTCTGATCTAGGTTGATGGGGTCGGGATTGTGGAGCATGTCTCCGAGTTCTATCTTCTAGATGAAAGTTATTGCGGATTGGAGCATTTATCAAAGCATCACTGCCCTGGTCATGGCCTTGTTACTGCTCGGCGTGTTGCATGGGGAAGAGCTAACACTGGTCGTCATTTCTTAGGGTGTCCCCTAGATGTAAGATCTTGTGAATTATACCATGTTTTAGATGGTGTTTATGCAACCTCTAATGTTTTGTTAATGTGATGTACAAGCAGTTACCACATGAGTGTCACCGGGTGGTTTGGGTTGATCCTCCTCCTCCGTTGCGTGCTGCCCTTGCTTTTGAAGACCTGCACACAGACCTAGAACAAAGCTGGATCAGAAGCCACAAAATGCAGAAGAAAAACATGGAGTTGTCAAAGAAAAATCTTGCTTTGAAGAAGACAGTGAGAGAGAGAGAGAGAGAGAGATGAGATGCTGCTAGTTCTGGCATTGTTGTTTGTAGGAATGTTTGTTGTTGTGTTTTTTGTGTTGTAATTGTAGCAGTTGTTGAAGAAAGTGTGTGTGTGTGAGTGAGAGAGAGATGACTTGAATGTTGTTTTATGATGCACTATTGTATGCTAAATTTGAAGGTCATTATTCACTACTGATGCTTGTGACATTGTACCAAATACAGATTTATTCCATATGATAGTGCTAAATTCAGCAAGCAAACATTGAACCTAATATATCAACCTGACAGAGCACACATTGTAGCAAATAGAGCAACACACTCTAGCAAATAGATCAACACATAGTACAAAATAGAGCACATATTGTACCAAATAGAGCAACCTGATATATCAACCTGATAGAGCACATATTGTACCAAATTCAACAAACTAACATTTACCAAATATAGAAACTTCATAGTGCATTAAGCACACTTAGTACTAGAACTTAAGTGCATAACAACAACATAACAACACTGCCAAATATAACATAGTACTAGAACTTAAGTTTCTTGCTCCTGGTGTTCTTGGCTAGGTTTGGAGCTAGCTTGCTTCTAGTGTTCTTTGATGGGTTGGGAGCTTCAACTGTTGTATCTGCTCTTTTTGGAGAGAAACCTTTGCTTTGAACATTGCTGTCAACTGAGACAAATGTTGTTGTTGGTTCCACAACTGTATTCTTCTTGACACACCTGAGAGAAGCTCCTCTTGCTGCTGCCCTTTTATAATTCCTGGATTTAATCTGATCCATGCCATAGAAGCATCTGCTATCCATCTTCTTTTTGCAGCTCTCAATCTCCGAGATCTATTCATATGGGTTGATTTTAATCTAAAACAAAGCAAAAAAAAAGATTAGTACAGAAAACGCAATACCTAAAAATAAACTAAAACAAAAATACAATACCTAAAACATTGTGCTCTTCCTCATTAAATATGCATGCAGTCTCCACTTGCATCTCTCATAAGCACATTTGACAGTAAACCTTGTTGGATCACTTTTCAGAGTAAGGAACTCAGTTTCAGACTTGATTGAGAAGCTTGAAACTGCATTTCTACAGTCAGCTGTACTAGGGAAGCCCACACCTTCATCAATACATGAATTTTCCCTGTCATACATCTTTACAGGTCTGTCCTCTTCTGCATCTTCAAAAACTCCCATATCAACATCCTCTTGCTTCTCATCATCATCTGCATCTGAAAATTCTGCAGGAATGTACTCTTTATCTACTGCATCTCCTTCATCATTATTGTGCTGGACATATCCAGGATATAGAACCTCATCCTCCACACCAGGTGCATCAGGCAATGCCTCCTCCACAACAGGATCAAGTGGCTTCTTTTGGTGTTCTTGGCTTTCATTGACACTTGCAGTTGCATAAGCACTTGGTGTTCTACTGCTAGCCCTAGTTCTAGATGCAGATGGCCTGGAACTAGATGGTTTCACACAAGGTTGTTATAATCATGATTTTGAATCAGATCGGAGCTCCGATGGTAGGATCGCAAATCGTAGAATCTTCACTATCGGGATCATAAAAACGTAGATTCTATGAACTAAAATCGTAGAACATAGGGGTCAGTTTGGATCGTAAAGTCATAGAATCGTATAACAGAATCGTGATTCTGACAAACTTGCATCTCTAACTTCTAGTTCTTTGTATAACTGTGATTTCCAAATTGCATGACATAGTTGTTGCATTACTTGCAAACATCAGATCTAACTCTGCATCACACTGCACAGGGACCCAACAAAGCTTGGAACTATCCCAATATCTGATCTCCACGGAATCAAACAATCCCCATGGATACTTGGCACAAATGGCAGCCCTAATTAAAATTAGTATATGAACTAGTGTTGTCCACAACTAAAGGAAATGTGAATCCACAATCTTTTCCTTTTGTACCGGCAAAAACTAGAACAATGGTCTCCATTCTAACTGAAAGAAAGAACGCTATAGTTGGATCCATCCTATCATATAACATACAATATCCAGTGAAAAAATGCACAAACTCTAGCCTAAACCCTAAATCCAAGCAAATCTCCAGTGAAAAAACTAAGCAAATCAGGTCCGATACTAACCCTGGGGGAATTTGCCGTGCAGATTCGCCCCCGCTTGTCGCCGCTGTTGCATATCCGTCACCGCTTCTTGCCGTTGGTGCAGATTCACCGCAGGAGCTGCCCTTGTCGCCGTTAGTGCCACCGCAGCCGCCTTCTCTGTGCTGCAGTGGAGGTTGTTGTCCCTACCACCGCAACCGCCGCCGCCGATGCTTTCTCCACTCTTCCCCATCACCTTGCAATGGATCTGGCCGCCCCGCTCGGCGCCGCAATTTAGGTTCATGAGAGGGAAAGAGAGAGAGCAAGAGTCGGGAATGAGAGAGTGTTTGTGAGCACGGGGGCAAGCGGTGTCCAAAGTAACGCGTTGTTTGCGGTCATACGGTGCTGACTGGACGGAACCATGACGGAAGGGTAGAAGCGCAAGAAGAAGGACGTGAGCTGGGCAAGACCGCGTGTTTTGAGAAATTAGGGGCAAACCAATCGAGTGTGACCCAACTAAGGGCACAAAAACAATTAACCCTAAAAACAATGGCACCAGACGGCCAATCAATTGCAAGAAAGGATCCTTCAAGTGTCGTCGAACTCTTAGCAAAAGAAGAATAGACTGATCAAAATAATGTTAACAAATGAAGAGCAAATTCTATATGATGATAAACACCTCATATACTCCAGATTTTTCTAGTTGACTCTGAACTGCTACCAAGATATTGATGTATCATACACTTTAGGTATATCTACCAAGATATTCGAGGAAATGACATGTGATTTGGTTACTTCTTTATTGCTTTCACATTTTAGTGGTTTCGATTAAAGATCTTTTACCTCATGGTGTTTCCAAAAGGAAATTCTAATGTAAGTTTTGATTTAAAAATAATATTTTATCTTAGCAGATCAGAACTATAATTTTCAATTATATTATTGCAACTTTATAAGAAACAATACTATATTTGAAAATGGTGTGACATTATTATAAGGTTTACTGTGTTAACTAAGAAATATGTTGATCAAAATAAATAACAAACAAGTATAAATATTTAGTACAAAGTTTGTTACGTTAGATATTGAGAGAATTACAAAACTACCACTAGTCAAAACCGAACATGCCATAATATCACTATCGAAATCAACTTGCCAAAATATCACTCATTTCAGTGTTTTCTACTCAAAGTACCACTAGTGACTGACTAAGACAAACACCATCTAGCGATGACATGTATGAATTTACCTCTTCAAAAGACAAGCTTACATTTCAGCAACAAAAAATGAGATACAATTAAGCATTTCAAGAGAAAATTGGCATGAAATCAACATCATTTCACTTTGCACTATTCAGCAGCAATTTAGCAACAATTCAGCAGCCTTTTGACATCATACCAGCAACATTTTGACAATAATTCAACATTATATCAGTTTGAATCACTATGAAACAATATAAAAACATTCTAAACATTACATATCAGTTTGGATCACTCAACAACAACGCACAAACATAGAAAATTCGTTTTGTATTGGTAAGCCAATGAGCGGAGGCACGTGGTGTCGGCTTCTCTAAGTTGTGCATAAGGCGCTGAAGAGGAGGTCTCGGGGGCCCCACTCTACTCCCCAGGTTTTTGGTCGGCCCATGTGGCAGGACTTTTTCTTTTTTTCATTTTCTCTTTCATTTTTACATCTCGTGTCTTTTTTGTTTATTAAGAAAATGTCTATGTGTTGAAACCGGATATACAGATTTTACTATGTTAGCCTATGATTACTTGTCCATATTAATATGATTGTGTAAATTATTGTTTATCATATCCTACCCGTGGTTTAATTTATAGGTGATGGGGAGTTTGATAAATAAATTAAAGTGGAGTTGGTTCTCAAGGTAATTAACTTAAGATGGTGATTATCATATGAAGGGGACGTTAGGCGAAGAGGTGGTGCCAAAAATGGAACATTAAACCATACATTCTTTTTGAGTAGTAGATATAAATTTTTGTTTATTTAAATAAATTTTGGGATTTTGAAAATTGTTCCAAATTTCAAAAATTGATGATAATTCGAAAACTATTCCCATATTACAAAAAATGTTTGACATTTCCCAATGTTCACGAAATTTAAAACTGTTCATAAATTTTTTAAAATGTTCACCGATTCAAAAATATTCACAATTGCATTGGAAAATGTTCAAGAATTTCAATAAATGTTTTGAATTTTAAAAAATATTGACTTACTTTTTTTGCAATTCATCAAAAAAATGATATCGAATTACAGAAGGTGCTCAACAATTCTGAAAATGTTGCTGTATTTCTAAAATATTAATGATTTAAATTTTTTTAATGATTTTTCTTCTCCAATTTCAAAAAAATCTTCACCATTTGAAAAATCTTCGAGAATTTTGAAAATGTTCATAAAATAAAAAATAAAAATAAAAAGACAAAAGTAAAATGAAAAGAAAAAATGAAGCACAAAAGTAGATGGAAAACGAAAGAAAAAACATGTGTCGGAAGGTTCCAGAACCTTCCAAAAACCGGTGGGAAGCACAGAGCCGAACTGGGCCGGTCCAATATGTTTTGTGCGTCGCGGGAGGCTGCGCCTTTGGTTGGTATTCATCGGCCTACGTGCTAAATAGGACGTTCGTAATAGGTGAGACAAAACCCTAACCGTAGGAAGTCTGTTAGATGGCATCACTGCTTTTTATTCGTACTAGATGACTCGTTGCGCCAATGGCGCAAAGGCTGAGAGGGAGGCAAGTATTGTGAGAATATTTAGACACCCAAGTCAAAAACCAAATGTGGTCAAAACTCCCGCATCCTCTGCTTGGAAGCTGCCTTTTCTCACCGGATCTAACATAGATACATGATTCACCACTAACACACCCTCTTCCACCCCCGCTTCGTCGCCCTCTTCCTCGGCCTCCACCCCATGTCGTCGCTCTCTTCTTCAGGCAGCTCTCGCGGCTTCCAGCTTTCGTCGTGATCCAGGATGCCTGATTCGCTCCCAGGCCATGAGACCATGACCATGCTGTTGATCTATGCCACGGTCGTCGTCGCGCCGTGCCTCCGCCCTCCTCGATCTGTTGCTTGCTTGGATAGGTTGAGTTGGCAGCGAGGATGTCTAAATAATCAGCACACGACCAAAACAAATCTCAAAGAAAATGGATGTTCAAGACAAAACTAAACCGGCTGCGGGAAACAATGGCTAATCAGTCAAAGGAGATATGTGTTGCAATTGGCGCCAGGAATGGGACTCGACACTATTGGAGATGATGGCAAGAGAAAAAACAGTGAGCTGCACAACATGTCCAATAAGGCAAGCGTGCCACCAAGAATCTCTCTTCCTCCCGCCGTCTCCTTGCTCATCCTCCCAGCCACCTCCTACTGCTCTTGCTGGCCAAGAAAAAAATGGAAGCATAAAGTTAGAAACTAAAAAAGTTGATAGGAAACATACCACCATGAGAACCAAATCGGACTACCAAACTCTTTTTTTAACAAGCACCATACTCTTAAGAACCATATGGCTGCAGCAAGCTCATGCTATCATGGTGCAGAACAGATATTTGTGGGTACGACACAACACATACACTACCAAAAAAATCTACAACCCCCAAGAATCACAGACTGAAGAAGACTCTCCCAAATTCATCTCTCTTTTCCCCCAAATTATGTACGGACGAGATTTACTTCTGCTTGTCTGTACAAGGCTACAACTTATGGTTTATCGTGTCTAGAACTGATTGTGTCTTGCTTTCTCTCTATCTATTCTCAGCTAGAAAGTGTAGGATTCATACTCTTTTAATCTGCAAATCTTCTCTCTATTCTAATTTCTTAGTTACTCTCTCATTCTTTTTACTCTTAAAACTATGACTTGCTGTTCTATTCTATTCTTCGCTGCTTCTTATCTTAGTGCTCTCTCTTCTAAACACGTTTAATCTCTTATTACTGCATATTTCAATAGTCCAATAAGGAGCGCGTCCCGAGATCCTCTCTTCCTCCTGCTGGTCTACTTCCTCATCCAAACACGGAGCAAATCATGGCACAAGCAATCAGGGCAGGAGGGGGGTTAAACGGGATCTGACCTAGATCGGGGAGAGAGGAAGAGGAACTCGTCGCGGAAGCAACAATGACCATATTTCCTGGCAAAATATTTACAATGAAAGATTTACACAAAGCAGAATGGAAGTCATAGTAACTCAATTGATTTTAAATAAAATATGATTCAGTAAATAGTTTTGCTGCAAACCAAGCTATCTAAGAATCATGCAATCACATTTACATTACCATAATAATTACATCAAAAAGGCAGGCACAAGCTTGAATGTGTTCAAAAGCGAGAGATATGACCTTGTTCTTCTTCACCAAACTCTTCTGCTGGATTATCCATCTTCTTTCTCAGATCTGCCCACATCGTATTCAGCAAAGCCACATATTAGAAATCAAATCACAGTGCCAGAGGATGCAAGAGGTGAGAGAGGAGCACCTAGCAGAGGTTGTGGACTACCTCTTTATGCCACACCATATCCACATCCCTAGCGCTTGACGTACTTGCTGCTATCGCCGTCTCTACCTTATGACTGTATGTGAGGACAGCAAATAATTCATTGCCGGTTCGTGGACTACCTCTTCAGGACACGCCGAATACATATCCTCTCCTTCACCAGCCGGTAGTCTCGCCCTTCAATCATGCCGCTAAAAAATAAAAAGAGAACACTATGATCAAGTTGATAAGGCTTACGACTGTATGTGAGGACAGCAAATAATTCATGCTTATCAACACCATAGTGTACAATTTTAGCAGAAAGCACATCATCGTTCTGGAAGAAAATAGGTGGAAGCATAAGAAAGCAATTAAAAAATCTCTCCAGAGGCACTCACATGGTAAAATCTAAAACATCGAAAGGAATATATTATTTTTGCGACATGTATAGGATTAAAGAAACTGGGTACCATGAAAAGTAGTCTGATATCCATATCCAGGACTCCAATTCTTACATACTCGCTAAAAGTTTTATTGGTTGAGATCATTTTTGGATCACCCACCAGCAAGTATGCATGGTTCATATGTGAAGAGAAACTTACAATTACAACCAATAACCAATTAGCCAACACATGAAAAACTATCCTAAACCACCATGACTACTATTCACCAATAGCATAGATGATAGAACTGTGCTATAAGTTTCTTCATGATTCACCATATAAAAAAATTATACCTCTTCTACATAGCAGCACAAGAGGTTTACGCAAGGAAAGAAAAGAGTAAGTATAATTTCTTTTCACCTATTTCTTATCAATGGAGATGGAAAATGCTCTAGTCTATTTTAATGTTTTATCTTGTCCACCTATTTGTAGATAGGCCTTTTTGTAACATGACAACCTGAAATTTATTAAGAGACAGGAAACTTTTATTATCTGATCGAAAGAACAAAAGTTAGTAAATATTTGCTACAAGTACCTGACAGGAACAAGTGTAGCCTCAGTCTTTTTCAGAAGGCTAGTACATCTTAGAAACCAGGAAACGATGGTTGAAATATGTGCTATGATGCAGTTTCTGAAACACGGTTTCATGGTTGGCCACGATAATTGTCAAATGTTTTCTCCTTTTTATTCGGGGTCCATTAGGGTCATAGCTGATGGTACCTTATAAACATAATTTTTAGAATAGATTGCAGCTTGTATAAGATAGACAGGTTTAGCTAGTTTCATATTTAATCGAAAAGCAAAATAATCATTTAACTATTTACATGTCTAGATCCAAGGTTTGAGAAATCAATAAAGTGCCCTCCCCAGAAATCACAGTGGAAGCAAGTAAATAACCCAAGCTTGGCGTCGCACTACAATAAAGAGGATCATAAAGGAAAAAAATAGAGGATCATACAGAATAATCAGGAATCTGTACACACAGCTTACTACAGTTTACTCATGCTTCAGAATCAATCAACATGCTTGATGCCGCACCACAATAAGTGGCACATGGATATTCTAACTCACAGGACATTTGCACCTCTCATTGCATCGACCACCAAGGTAACATAAAAAAGCACGCCAACCAAGATAAACCAAATCATGGACTTGGACAGGAAAATCAAAGAGTAGGAAAACCTATGGATAGGTTAGATAGCAAGTCGCCGGCGAGGGCGCTCAGGTCTGGCCGACAACACCCGGCCCCACACACAGTTCCGAAGCACTCTACCACATAATCAGATGGCATGAAAGTACCAACAGCGACCAACCAAACCGAATAAACCACATGAATGGTTGTGAATGAAGCCAGAATCATATGCATCTCAAAACTAACAAATTTAACTGATAATTCAAGATACTAAAGATCTGCTCTGCATTTTCAACAGTGAAAATAGTAAAGATCTCGAATGCAATAAAACAACAAGGAAGCAAACAAGTTGCACATGATTTAAATTACGTCGCGTAACTTCTAAAGTTTTCCCCTTATATGACAACCTTCTTCCCAGCAAGAGTAATTACAGTATTTAGATATCTTGTATAAAAAAGATCAAGAACTAAAAACTACATTCGGCAAGACATCAACCCAGAATTAAAAGCAACGAACAGGGATCATACTTTAGATTCCGGGATTCCAAGCTGTTTGTGTTGTATTGTAGTGCAGCCGGTTGATCAATGATGCGGTCTGAACAATTTGGTAAAAGCAGCTCCATCAACTTCTAGATTCTCGCCATCAATATAAAGCACTAAGCCAATGCACCCTTCATTTGCATTGTTGCACAGAGTCATTTATCCATGCAACATCAAAATTCAAAGAACACATGCTTGATGGACACAACTGAGCAAGAATAGTAGACTGCAATTGAATGAAGGAGGCATGGAGACAACAACAATGACCTTCCAGTGCAGTCCCCGGTTGATCAACAAACTCTGGGAACTCGGTCTCATTGAACGCCTTGAAGACATCTTCGGCATCGATCGTCTGCCTCTTTCCGTCCTTGCACACATTATCGGCCCTGCAAATGAGACCACACATATTACTATCATCACCTCGAAAGCATAGCATCGTAGGGAGAAGCCTAATATCATGGGGAAACTACCTATTCCTTGTGCATTCGATGGGTTCGCTCTGCCGCGGCCCTCCCCTGGACCTCCCCTGGACCTCCCCTGGACCGCACACCACAACAATTAGATGAAGAACTATCTCAAGGATGCAGATCCTATAACAACAATGCCAACTGATGCCAATAAATTAACTACCAATATTTTCTCCTCTAAAGAAACCGCAAACATTTCAACATTTCAGATAAGCATCAAATCCATCACCCAGAAAATAGTCACCCTAATTAACCTAATATATAAAATCAATTAGAATTACTCCCAGAAATAAGAGAAAAAATGGGGGTAAGAAAATAGTGAAGAATAACCTGGGAAGAATGTGAAAACTAAGCTGCAAGTAAAACCATAGCTTCGTTCTACTTTTGTTTTTCTGAGAAGTTACAACTTCACATTGGCATGTGTTGAATCAAAGGACACAATTGAACAAAATTTAAAAGTATCACTCATGCTAATAGCATATAAAAGCAGATCATTCCAATGGCAACAAACTATGACGTCATACTAACCATTATCCATTCCAGCAGCAACAAATCTGCACTGGAGATCCATAACGAATTAACCATACAAGGCAAGTTGGGAATATTTTCCAGGGGTACCAATATCGAACAGGTTGAACACGACATGAAAAAAGAAGAGAAGGTCTGGACAAAACATACCTGCTCCCAATGTATTGTGCCAAAAACAGGGTCCACGAGAGAAGTTTCACCTTGTTCTGGACTCTTCCTCAAGATCCTCCCTCTTCTCTTCTTCATAAGATCTGCACATATCACGTTCAGGAAAATTGTAAATCGAGAAATCAAAATCAGGAACCAAAGAAATCAAGAGGCAAAAACTTGGGAGGAAGAAGAAGATGGCAGGGCCAAACATGTACAGCCTAGATTGGGGATGAGGAATGACAACCAGCGGTCGGGAGTGATGGTTGGCCCCACACCACCGTGACCCGAGCGCCGCTGGATCTCCGGCCTCGCAACACCTTCCCCATGTCCGTCCTGCTCACCCTCCCCTTGGTCCTCGTCCTCCATACCCATCACGGAAATCACACCGCCCCTGCTCTACCATAGTGTGACCTACCCACAGCAACACCAGATCAAAAACATGGGGAGGCGAAACCACCGTGCACGGCAACGCCAGATCGAGAACGTGGGGAGGCACTGCCTTGCGGGGATGGGATAAAGAGGTAGGGAGATGGTCAACGATGCAGCTGGAGGAGAGACAACTAGAAGAGAGGAGAGACAGCTAGAAGAGGAGAGAAACCAAAGGGAGGAGCAGGGGCATGGCGGCGGCGAACTGCACGGGCGGAGATGGAGCGGGGCGTGGTGCGTGGGGCTCAGGGCAGAAGGGGATTGGGGGATAGGGTTGGACCGCTTGCTCGATGTGGCGCCCGCCGCCCGATTTATACCCCCGCACACTTATCTGAAATTAACCATACAAGGCAATTGAATGAAGGAGGCATGGAGACAACAACAATGACCTTCCAGTGCAGTCCCCGGTTGATCTACAAACTCTGGGAACTCGATCTCATTGAACGCCTTGAAGACATCTTCGGCATCGATCGTCTGCCTCTTTCCATCCTTGCACACATTATCGGCCCTGCAAATGAGACCACACATATTACTATCATCACCCCGAAAGCATAGCATCATAGGGAGAAGCCTAATATCCTGGTGAAACTACCTATTCCTTGTGCATTTGATGGGTTCGCTCTGCCGCGGCCCTCCCCTGGACCTCCCCTGGACCACACAGCACAACAATTAGATGAAGAACTATCTCAAGGATGCAGATCCTATAACAGCAATGCCAACTGATGCCAATAAATTAACTACCAATATTTTCTCCTCTAAAGAAACCCCAAACATTTCAACATTTCAGATAAGCATCAAATCCATCACCCAGAAAATAGTCACCCTAATTAACCTAATATATCAAATCAATTAGAATTACTCCCAGAAATAAGAGAAAAAATGGGGTAAGAAAATAGTGAAGAATAACCTGGGAAGAATGTGAAAACCAAGCTGCAAGTAAAACCATAGCTTCGTTCTGCTTTTGTTTTTCTGAAAAGTTACAACTTCACATTGGCATGTGTTGAATCAAAGGACACAATTGAACAAAATTTAAAAGTATCACTCATGATAATAACATATAAAAGCAAATCATTCCAATGGCAACAAACTATGACGTCATACTAACCATTATCCATTCCAGCAGCAACAAATCTGCACTGGAGATCCATAACGAATTAACCATACAAGGCAAGTTGGGAATATTTTCCAGGGGTACCAATATCGAATAGGTTGAACACGACATGAAAAAAGAAGAGAAGGTCTGGATAAAACATACCTGCTCCCAATGTATTGTGCCAAAAATAGGGTCCACGAGAGAAGTTTCACCTTGTTCTGGACTCCTCCTCAAGATCCTCCCTCTTCTCTTCTTCATAAGATCTGCACATATCACGTTCAGGAAAATTGTAAATCGAGAAATCAAAATCAGGAACCAAAGAAATCAAGAGGCAAAAACTTGGGAGGAAGAAGAAGATGGCAGGGCCAAACATGTACAGCCTAGATTGGGGATGAGGAACGACAACCAGCGGTCGGGAGTGATGGTTGGCCCCACACCACCGCGACCCGAGCGCCGCTGGATCTCCGGCCTCGCAGCACCTTCCCCATGTCCATCCTGCTCATCCTCCCCTTGGTCCTCGTCCTCCATACCCATCACGGAAATCACACCGCCCCTGCTCTACCATAGTGTGACCTACCCACAGCAACACCAGATCAAAAACATGGGGAGACGAAACCATCGTGCACGGCAACGCCGGATCGAGAACGTGGGGAGGCACTGCCTTGCGGGGATGGGATAAAGAGGTAGGGAGATGGTCAACGATGCAGCTGGAGGAGAGACAGCTTGAAGAGAGGAGAGACAGCTAGAAGAGGAGAGAAACCAAAGGGAGGAGCAGGGGCATGGCGGCGGCGAACTGCACGGGTGGAGATGGAGTGGGGCGTGGTGCGCGGGGCTCGGGGCAGAAGGGGATTGGGGGCTAGGGTTGGACCGCTCGCTCGATGTGGCGCCCGCCGCCCGATTTATACCCCCGCACACTTATCTGAAATTAACCATACAAGGCAATTGAATGAAGGAGGCATGGAGACAACAACAATGACCTTCCAGTGCAGTGCCCGGCTGATCTACAAACTCTGGGAACTCGATCTCATTGAACGCCTTGAAGACATCTTCGGCATCGATCGTCTGCCTCTTTCCGTCCTTGCACACATTATCGGCCCTGCAAATGAGACCACACATATTACTATCATCACCCCGAAAGCATAGCATCGTAGGGAGAAGCCTAATATCATGGTGAAACTACCTATTCCTTGTGCATTCGATGGGTTCGCTCTGCCGCGGCCCTCCCCTGGACCTCCCCTGGACCGCACACCACAACAATTAGATGAAGAACTATCTCAAGGATGCAGATCCTATAACAGCAATGCCAACTGATGCCAATAAATTAACTACCAATATTTTCTCCTCTAAAGAAACCCCAAACATTTCAACATTTCAGATAAGCATCAAATCCATCACCCAGAAAATAGTCACCCTAATTAACCTAATATATCAAATCAATTAGAATTACTCCCAGAAATAAGAGAAAAAATGGGGGTAAGAAAATAGTGAAGAATAACCTGGGAAGAATGTGAAAACCAAGCTGCAAGTAAAACCATAGCTTCGTTCGGCTTTTGTTTTTCTGAAAAGTTACAACTTCACATTGGCATGTGTTGAATCAAAGGACACAATTGAACAAAATTTAAAAGTATCACTCATGCTAATAGCATATAGAAGCAGATCATTCCAATGGCAACAAACTATGATGTCATACTAACCATTATCCATTCCAGCAGCAACAAATCTGCACTGGAGATCCACAACGAATTAACCATACAAGGCAAGTTGGGAATATTTTCCAGGGGTACCAATATCGAACAGGTTGAACACGACATGAAAAAAGAAGAGAAGGTCTGGACAAAACATACCTGCTCCCAATGTATTGTGCCAAAAACAGGGTCCACGAGAGAAGTTTCACCTTGTTCTGGACTCTTCCTCAAGATCCTCCCTCTTCTCTTCTTCATAAGATCTGCACATATCACGTTCAGGAAAATTGTAAATTGAGAAATCAAAATCAGGAACCAAAGAAATCAAGAGGCAAAAACTTGGGAGGAAGAAGAAGATGGCAGGGCCAAACATGTACAGCCTAGATTGGGGATGAGGAATGACAACCAGCGGTCGGGAGTGATGGTTGGCCCCACACCACCGTGACCCGAGCGCCGCTGGATCTCCGGCCTCGCAGCACCTTCCCCATGTCCGTCCTGCTCACCCTCCCCTTGGTCCTCGTCCTCCATACCCATCACGGAAATCACACCGCCCCTGCTCTACCATAGTGTGACCTACCCACAGCAACACCAGATCAAAAACATGGGGAGGCGAAACCACCGTGCACGGCAACGCCAGATCGAGAACGTGGGGAGGCACTGCCTTGCGGGGATGGGATAAAGAGGTAGGGAGATGGTCAACGATGCAGCTGGAGGAGAGACAGCTAGAAGAGAGGAGAGACAGCTAGAAGAGGAGAGAAACCAAAGGGAGGAGCAGGGGCATGGCGGCGGCGAACTGCACGGGCGGAGATGGAGCGGGGCGTGGTGCGTGGGGCTCGGGGCAGAAGGGGATTGGGGGATATGGTTGGACCGCTTGCTCGATGTGGCGCCCGCCGCCCGATTTATACCCCTGCACACTTATCTGAAATTAACCATACAAGGCAATTGAATGAAGGAGGCATGGAGACAACAACAATGACCTTCCAGTGCAGTCCCCGGTTGATCTACAAACTCTGGGAACTCGATCTCATTGAACGCCTTGAAGACATCTTCGGCATCGATCGTCTGCCTCTTTCCATCCTTGCACACATTATCGGCCCTGCAAATGAGACCACACATATTACTATCATCACCCCGAAAGCATAGCATCGTAGGGAGAAGCCTAATATCATGGTGAAACTACCTATTCCTTGTGCATTTGATGGGTTCGCTCTGCCGCGGCCCTCCCCTGGACCTCCCCTGGACCGCACACCACAACAATTAGATGAAGAACTATCTCAAGGATGCAGATCCTATAACAGCAATGCCAACTGATGCCAATAAATTAACTACCAATATTTTCTCCTCTAAAGAAACCCCAAACATTTCAACATTTCAGATAAGCATCAAATCCATCACCCAGAAAATAGTCACCCTAATTAACCTAATATATCAAATCAATTAGAATTACTCCCAGAAATAAGAGAAAAAATGGGGTAAGAAAATAGTGAAGAATAACCTGGGAAGAATGTGAAAACCAAGCTGCAAGTAAAACCATAGCTTCGTTCTGCTTTTGTTTTTCTGAAAAGTTACAACTTCACATTGGCATGTGTTGAATCAAAGGACACAATTGAACAAAATTTAAAAGTATCACTCATGATAATAGCATATAAAAGCAGATCATTCCAATGGCAACAAACTATGACGTCATACTAACCATTATCCATTCCAGCAGCAACAAATCTGCACTGGAGATCCATAACGAATTAACCATACAAGGCAAGTTGGGGATATTTTCCAGGGGTACCAATATCGAACAGGTTGAACACGACATGAAAAAAGAAGAGAAGGTCTGGACAAAACATACCTGCTCCCAATGTATTGTGCCAAAAATAGGGTCCACGAGAGAAGTTTCACCTTGTTCTGGACTCCTCCTCAAGATCCTCCCTCTTCTCTTCTTCATAAGATCTGCACATATCACGTTCAGGAAAATTGTAAATTGAGAAATCAAAATCAGGAACCAAAGAAATCAAGAGGCAAAAACTTGGGAGGAAGAAGAAGATGGCAGGGCCAAACATGTACAGCCTAGATTGGGGATGAGGAACGACAACCAGCGGTCGGGAGTGATGGTTGGCCCCACACCACCGCGACCCGAGCGCCGCTGGATCTCCGGCCTCGCAGCACCTTCCCCATGTCCGTCCTGCTCACCCTCCCCTTGGTCCTCGTCCTCCATACCCATCACGGAAATCACACCGCCCCTGCTCTACCATAGTTTGACCTACCCACAGCAACACCAGATCAAAAACATGGGGAGGCGAAACCATCGTGCACGGCAACGCCGGATCGAGAACGTGGGGAGGCACTGCCTTGCGGGGATGGGATAAAGAGGTAGGGAGATGATCAACGATGCAGCTGGAGGAGAGACAGCTAGAAGAGAGGAGAGACAGCTAGAAGAGGAGAGAAACCAAAGGGAGGAGCAGGGGCATGGCGGCGGCGAACTGCACGGGTGGAGATGGAGCGGGGCGTGGTGCGCGGGGCTCGGGGCAGAAGGGGATTGGGGGCTAGGGTTGGACCGCTCGCTCGATGTGGCGCCCGCCGCCCGATTTATACCCCCGCACACTTATCTGAAATTAACCATACAAGGCAATTGAATGAAGGAGGCATGGAGACAACAACAATGACCTTCCAGTGCAGTGCCCGGTTGATCTACAAACTCTGGGAACTCGATCTCATTGAACGCCTTGAAGACATCTTCGGCATCGATCGTCTGCCTCTTTCCGTCCTTGCACACATTATCGGCCCTGCAAATGAGACCACACATATTACTATCATCACCCCGAAAGCATAGCATCGTAGGGAGAAGCCTAATATCATGGTGAAACTACCTATTCCTTGTGCATTCGATGGGTTCGCTCTGCCGCGGCCCTCCCCTGGACCTCCCCTGGACCGCACACCACAACAATTAGATGAAGAACTATCTCAAGGATGCAGATCCTATAACAGCAATGCCAACTGATGCCAATAAATTAACTACCAATATTTTCTCCTCTAAAGAAACCCCAAACATTTCAACATTTCAGATAAGCATCAAATCCATCACCCAGAAAATAGTCACCCTAATTAACCTAATATATGAAATCAATTAGAATTACTCCCAGAAATAAGAGAAAAAAATGGGGGTAAGAAAATAGTGAAGAATAACCTGGGAAGAATGTGAAAACCAAGCTGCAAGTAAAACCATAGCTTCGTTCTGCTTTTGTTTTTCTGAAAAGTTACAACTTCAGATTGGCATGTGTTGAATCAAAGGACACAATTGAACAAAATTCAAAAGTATCACTCATGCTAATAGCATATAGAAGCAGATCATTCCAATGGCAACAAACTATGACGTCATACTAACCATTATCCATTCCAGCAGCAACAAATCTGCACTGGAGATCCACAACGAATTAACCATACAAGGCAAGTTGGGAATATTTTCCAGGGGTACCAATATCGAACAGGTTGAACACGACATGAAAAAGAAGAGAAGGTCTGGACAAAACATACCTGCTCCCAATGTATTGTGCCAAAAACAGGGTCCACGAGAGAAGTTTCACCTTGTTCTGGACTCTTCCTCAAGATCCTCCCTCTTCTCTTCTTCATAAGATCTGCACATATCACGTTCAGGAAAATTGTAAATCGAGAAATCAAAATCAGGGAACGAAAGAAATCAAGAGGCAAAAACTTGGGAGGAAGAAGAAGATAGCAGGGCCAAACATGTACAGCCTTGATTGGGGATGAGGAACGACAACCAGCGGTCGGGAGTGATGGTTGGCCCCACACCACCGCGACCCGAGGGCCGCTGGATCTCCGGCCTCGCAGCACGTTCCCCATGTCCGTCCTGCTCACCCTCCCCCTGGTCCTCGTCCTCGTCCTCCATACCCATCACGGGAATCACACCGCCCCTGCTCTACCATAGTGTGACCTACCCACAACAACACCAGATCAAAAACATGGGGAGGCGAAACCACCGTGCACGGCAACGTCGGATCGAGAACGTGGGGAGGCACTGCCTTGCGGGGATGGGATAAAGAGGTAGGGAGATGGTCAACGGTGCAGCTGGAGGAGAGACAGCTAGAAGAGAGGAGAGACAGCTAGAAGAGGAGAGAAACCAAACGGAGGAGCAGGGGCATGGCGGCGGCGAACTGCACGGGCGGAGATGGAGCGGGGCGTGGTGCGCGGGGCTCGGGGCAGAAGGGGATTGGGGGCTAGGGTTGGACCGCTCGCTCGATGTGGCGCCCGCCGCCCGATTTATACCCCTAGCAGGGGCGGAAGGAGGGGGGAGGATCCACACCACAGCCTCCAAGAAGGGGAACGGCGCCCAAGGCGTCGCCTTTGGTGTGACCGCCGCGCCGGCCAGCGGTTTCCCCCGGATCCAGCCCCGTCCGACGAGATCCGCGCAGCCAACAACCGAGAGCAGCGGCCTAAGCCACCAGGACCCAGATCTGGCCAAGGAAGAAGCAGATCGGGGCGGAGGGGATGGACTTCATCAGTGGCATACCTGCAGGGAGGGATGCACACCTGCGACCGTTGACCGCCGCCACCTCGTCACCCGCGAGACCGAGGAGGCGCCTAGCTCGCACCGGCAGGGCGGCCCGCCGCCAGGACCACCCCACCCTCACCTGTCGGGGCCGCCGTCCCGCGTGCCGAGGCCCTGCCCGAGACGAGCAGCCGCCGAATCCCCGCCGCCACCTTCATCGGTGTCGAGCGCACGCGCCGGAGCACACCTCAGGCGGCGACGGAAAGGAAGGAGGGGGAGGGGGGCGCGGCTGTGGCGGCTAGGGTTGCCCCCGGGTCGCCTTGGAGGAGATGACGCGGGGGAGGAGATCCACTTCGACAAGAGGCCTCTTAGTTGGATTTCAAAGTCAACTGGATCAGTAAACACAATGGCGCGAGATGGGCCAATTAGGTGCAGAAAAGGATCCTGCAAGCATCAACGAAGATAACACGTTAGCAAAAGCAGAAAAGATTGATCCAAAGAATGTTAACAAATAAAGAGCAAACTAAGGCACTAGCATACATACGTCTTGGCTGAGCATCTGGGAGCCCCACCTATCGCAAGAGAAGAGAAGGTTACGATTGCGATCGACGCAGTCCCACACAGCAATCACGCCGTACACAGACAACGGCCACTCAAGGCCGCCTTTTATCTCGGTGAGCTTGATGGTGAAGATCTGCAGGGTGGCGCGGGCGATGGCGGCGTCATGTGGGCTCCATCCGGGCGTCCAGTGGGTGAAGTGCATGGGGCTCACGGTCGCTGCAAACACCAACCAAATAGAAGTTCATGCATGAATGTTTACAGAAATCTAACATGAATGGATCAAAGTGTAAGCATCCATGCAGTAGTGTGTTTAGCTGCTATTTGCTCAGTGGTCAGTATACTCACTCATGTCCTCGAAGAACCCGTAGCCACACGCTCCCCACGCGGACTCCCAGTTGCGACGGTACAAGGCGAAGTCGTCCGCCTCGAAGGCCATCTCCTCCTCCTCCTCGGTATCTGCCTCGTTGGTATCTGCCTCCGGCTCCATGGCTGAATTTCTTTGCTGCGGTCGGTGCCTGGTGGTCGAGTTTCAACTTTCAAGGGGAAGGAGGAGGTCCGGCCGGGTGCTTATATGTTCTGCGCAAAGTTCTTCCATAGGACGAGCTTCGTGGTGCCTTCTATGAACATTGGTTTGCTTCGAGATTTGTACAGCGAGGAGCTTCACCAGCTACGCATCAGTTTGATGCGGTGTAATTAGCTGGACCTGTCCCGTCTAGAGAAACAGTAGGTCTGCATGCTAGTCGTAGGTGGTCAGCGGCCACCTCCTGCACCATGCATTTACTACATGGGACCCAAGCAAAAGAGAGACAGATGGTGACAGCTCAATGCGCCAGGATTTTGCATCCAAATATTATCGGTCCACCACTCTGCCCCTCTCTCTTTAGTGGAGTACAATTGTTTTAACATGCATGCACATCTTCCATAGCTTTCTCTCTCTGCAAGCTCTGTCGCATGCATCCACACGATACTTATTTTTATGTTGGACACTTGCAAATGCTCTCTCTCTCACACTCCTCCCATCACTGATACTGTGCTTTCTTTCTGGGATTTACAAAGACAGAGTGAGAATTTTTCTTTGTTATGAGAGAGGTGCCGTGGCAGAGAGTACATGTGCAAAGGCGGATTGGCACGGATCGCTTGTGGACAAAGGCCTGTAGCAGGGTCTAGTCTGTTGACACCTACTGTCATGAATAGTGACTCAGTGGGCCCATCATGTTTTGGAATCTTTTATAGGTCTCCCGTCAGAGTATTACCCCTTAGCACGCTGGACCAACTCCTGTCTTTGGAATCTTAACACACATCCACATGCACCTGGCTCCAGTTTGAACGGTGGCGATAGTGGGTGCTGCGTAGCTCGTCCTACAAAAAACCAAACTCTTCTGTGCTCAGCCTTTTCTGTGTTCTGTGCTCAGCCTTTTCTGAGTACGGCACGGATACAACCGGATTCGGAAGCGGATCATCAAAATGACAACGCAAGCGGAAAGGAAGGACATATACTTGTACAAGCATAGTTTATAGAAAACCAAACCGATGAACGAACCGGCGAGGCAATCGGTTCATGTTTTAACCTGTCGGACACTCGGACTACCGGTTCATCGGTTTGGTATCTGGTTTTTTATACCATAATTAATTTGTTTTGTTAGGGTTTGTGTCATGCTCAGAAAGACGATGCAGAGGCGGCTTTTTGAAGATGGAATAAGGTTCTTCTTGCGTAGCTCCCGTTCCCGCAATGCTTCTAACGTCATTGGAGAGCGTGTGGAGGTTGGATCCTTTAGATATACTCTTCTTCATCGGCGGCGGTTGTTGTTCTGATGTGCTGTCCCTGTGAGACCTTAACGCGATGACTTTCCGAATGTCTACTACAATAAGTTTTGCCCGGCTCCGGTGAGGGAGGGGTGATGACGGCGGCGCGCGTTCGGCTTGTTCCAGTTATTGTAGTCGTCATTCGATGGTCTACGGACCTAGATGTAATTTTTACCTCTAGTTCTCTTTGTACTATCTTGACATATGATGAAATTTTCTCAAAAAACTGTTTTATGTATTAGTGTCATACTAAATAGATATAAAATGCAATCATTTACTAAAATCTAACAAGAAAGTTAGCTAGCCAAGGTGGTTACAGGGCCAAATCTGCAACTTACACACTGATATCTAGCATCCTAGTTTGAATCTCCTTTGACGATGGTTATTCTTTAGTTTTGTGAGTGTCATTGGTCCAACCGTCGGTTTTATGCCTCTGGTTCATGCAAAACCAGGCCAGTTTACATGGTTTTTATCGGTGCAATTACAGATCGGTCTTTTTACCTTAAAAATTCGATAAGGGCACTGTTTTTTTCTAACTATGATGAGTACAAGTGCAAACGCGAATTCAAACTGTGGGTAGCCCAATATGTGGGCGGGCGTTTCTGTCGTGGCACATCATGATTCTTTATTCGGTTTTGCTATTACTTATGCAACAGAAAAAAATCGCTCCAGTGGATTTTAAAAGAGAAGTTCATATTACAATCTTGTACTACCACCAAACACTAATATATGTTTGTGACAAAACTTTCAATCTATTGTGGTCAAAAAGATACAAAACACAATGAGCACATACCCGGCCTCTGTATAGTTAGGATGCACATAGCTAACACACACACACACACACACAAACGCAGACAGATAGTAAAGTCATATAAGACCAAAGCTATGCATGGCAAGGAAAAAAGAAAACCTAAAGCAATTCGATCCGCGATCGGCAAACTATAAAAATTGCCATATCCGCACCAATCACCACATGAACGAGGAAATTCTTCAATAGAAACGGAGTAAATTGCAGAAAACCACCACTTTGAAGGCAAGCTTTGCGAAAACCACTACAATACATTTTTTTTTTGCAAAAAACACCATGTCTACCGTAATCTTTTTGCAAATAACACTGATCGGTGGATTTGCCTCTATTGAATATGTTTATGACAGATGGGGCCCGTCAGTCAGACTGATGTGGCACCGCTTAACACCTCGCATATAACGGCGATGTTTGGGACGTTATCCTCTTGTGTGGAGCCCTGTGGGGTCCACCTGTCACTGAAACAAAAAATAAAAAAAATCTGGTTCTCGCCTTATCTTCACCAGCTTGTTGCCGCCTGTCCTGCCCCCGTGATCAACGGCGCATGCCCGAAGGCCCGCACCCGACGTGCGCCCGACGCCACCACGCGCTGACGAGCCGTATGGCACAACCCCGCCGATCTGACAAGGGGAGGGAGCAGCGGGCTGGCCGCCGACGTGGTTGCTTTGTCTCGTGCATCTTGACGGCTACCTCCTTCGAACCAGAGCCACCGTGGTGCTCGAGCAGGGAGTCGCCATCTCCTTCCTCAGCCACGGCGACCACCCTGCTCACTGGCTGCTGCAACTCCTACGTCGATGGCGGCTCGAGCGCAGAGGCAGCGGCACCAGCTGGATTGGAGCGGGGAGAATGGATCTGAGTGTGGAAGTCGCCGGCGGCTCGGTTGCCGTCGCCCGTCCCGACCCCAGCCGAGGCAAGGGTCGTCGTCGCTGTTGCCGCACCGAGGGAAGGCAGAGGACGCCGCCAGTCCCGCCCCCGGCCGAGGGGCGGCCTTCCGCCACGCGCCAAGGACGCCGTGCATCGCCGGGGGCGCCGACCTCATCCAAGTCCCGCCGGCGCTCGCGGCCGTCGCTCGCGGCAGAGGAGCACGAAACCGATGTATAGAGAGGGCGGCGACTCGATTCTTGCCGGATCTGGGTGAGGGCTGGTTAACGGCGGTGAATTTCGTGGCGCTCAGGGGCAATGGTGATGGGCGGCGCGGCGCTGCTGCATGTTGCTGGCTCGGGGGCAGAGAGAGAAATCAGGATGAAATGCTGACAAGTGGGCTCCATGTCCAGTAAAACGGTTGAACTTAACGGTGTTAGAAATTGGTGCCACATCAGCCTGATTAGTGGGCCCCATCTGTCATAAACATACTCAACATAGGCAAATCGGCCGATCAGTGTTATTTGCAAAAAGATTACGGTAGACACGGTGTTTTTTGCAAAAAAATGTATTGTAGTGGTTTTCGCAAAGCTTGCCTTCAAAGTGGTGGTTTTCTGCAATTTACTCATAGAAACGCCATCAAGAGGGAGCGGCGCTCAAGCGCTGCCGTCACGATCCCAGTAGTTACATGCGATGTGAACCGCCATGCGCCGCCTCCGCACAAACATCCCTCTGCGTCTTCCTGCCGTGGTCAGCCACTGGGTTTGGAGAGATGAACCCTCGTGAATACCTTTCGAAGGCCATCACAATTCGCAATGAGTCTACCGCCATAGGTCAGAGTAGTCGCCAAGGAACAATGCGAACCACGGAGGACACCACCGTCGACCACCACCTCACCAGAGACAGCCCTACCAAGACCCATTGGTCTGGATGCCGACATGGCCGGAGTGGAAGCCCGAAAGGCAGATCAACATTGCCCACGCGAAGTGCAGCTGCCACTAGCCGCAAGATCGACACCACATGCCTCCATCGCCACAGCCTAGCCGCCTTTAGGCCAGTAGTCTAGTGGGCATCAGATCTCAACAGAGGATGCCTGGCCATACCGCTCTATGGGCTATGGCCATGTTGCCTCATGCTGCATCGCCTGAGACCATCGCCGCTTCAAATTAGGGTGTCACCGCCTCGTGCACGCCAGCCACCAGCCATCTCACCATGAATTAAGGCCGCCCCACTGCCGCCGTCCCATGCCAGCCGGCCGTCGAAGTGCGCCTTGCGCTAGCGCCGCCGTCTCCCAGAGGATCCAGCTGAGGAATCCGGCAGCCATGGCCATGCAGAACACAGGCCCGGAGAGATATAGTGAGCCAGGAGAACGCCCCGCCGCTGCCGTCCCCGAACCCACCCGGGCTACGCCAGTAGGTCCTTAGGCGGCGGTGAGGCAGCAGGGGCACCAAGAGGATGGTTATGGCAGCGCGGCGGATGGCCTTCCGTGTTGCCAGGAGACGACGAGGGGGCGATCCACTATTCTCTGGGCTAGCAGTAGTTCTGCTAGTGGGTTTTGTTACATCTGCATGATAGCAGGACTTGCTTCCACCCATCTTATAATTATAATCAATAGCCACGAAATTATGATTATTTGCATTATAAGTGGGAAAGGGCTCTAGACAGTCTGTTCCCCAAATCAAAAGACTCGACCTTTTCTAAATACAACACGAATATAAGTCGGGTTCTTGTTCGGACAAATATTTACAAGGCAGATCATCAAAAAGGAAAGGCAAGAAATATATCCAGTACACCCTATCAACGATTCGATGACAAGCACCTTATAAGCACCTCATATACTCCAGATTTTTCTATTTGACACTAAACTGCTACAAAGATATTGCTAAATCATACACTCTAGCTATATCTACTAAGATATTGAGTAAATGACACATACATGAATATATATGCACTATATTCATTGCAAAGTGTCACAAATTAATCTATGGGGACTTGTGATTTGGTTACTTTTTTATTGTTTTCACATTTTAGTGTGTTCGATTAAAGATCTTTTAACTCACAATGTCACCAAACGGAAATTCTAGTGTAAATTTTGATATAAAAATAATATTTATGTTAGCACATCACAACTATAATTTCAAATTATATTATTCTAACTTTATAATAAACATTACTATATTTAAAAATCTTGTGAGATTATTATATGGCTTATAGTGCTAACTAAACAATATGTCGATCAAAATAAGTATAAATATTTAGTATAAAAGTTTGTCACATTTGATATACCTTGCAGTTAAAATACTGCTGGAAAATGGTGAATCTGTGAGGCGACCAATGACACATGGAGGCATTAATTGCTTGGCTATAAAATGGCAAAGAGTGTTTGGGCATTAAGGGATGTTGACTCGTCATTACTGATTTATGGAGATGGGACACCAGAGCAGAAGCTTTGGTTGTTTGGTCTCAACGAAACTCTTAGCAACAACAAGTTTATCAGAGTTCTTGTCACACTATGGTCCAGTTGGTATCGGAGAAGGCGTGCGATCCATTAACAGGAATATCAAAGTCCGCTGTCAACCCATTCATTAGTAGGTACATTAACGAGATTACCAACTTTGATAAGCCATCGGGATGACTCGTCAAGCTGCTCCTTCTGTTGTACCAAGTATACCACCGCCACCTGAATACATGAAGTTGAACGTCGATGGTGCGGTGGCAAAGTCTCAAAACAAAGGGTGCGGTTGGTGCAGTCTATTCGTGATGAACATAGTACTTTTCATGGCGCTTCAGCAGTGAGGTTTGAAGGTATCACTAACCTGGAGACGGTGGAGGGGCTAGCTTGCCGTGAAGCCATTTCTCTGGGCTAGGACCTGGACTTGAAAAGGATGTGTACTTCATCGAACAGTCTGAGAGTCGTTAAAAAACTCAAAGCTACAAAGAACATGGGTGAATACTGCATAATAATCTAAGAGATTAAAAAGCAAAGTGCCTCGTTAGGATTATTCAATTTCAATTTTGAACAGTGCAACAATAATGGAGAAGCACATGAACTTGCGCATTAGCATGCAATCCCTATAAACTTTGTCCTCCAGGGCATCTCCAATAGTGATCATCAAACCACCCGCATACATCTGGACCGCGCAGTTTGGACGTATTCTATCATCCAATGTGGTCCTGTATCAATCCATTCGACGGTTTGGACACACTTTTTTTCTGCAAAACA